>CM046876.1:525892435-526492435 GCA_025667525.1 Glebionis coronaria
AACCTTGATCCTCGAGTTCAAGCATCCACTCTGAAGCCAGACGAATAGTAGAAACAGAACATCAGTCAAAAAAAGGTCAACGCTGTACTCAATGTAACAGTAACTATCATAGTGAAACCTTACAAAATTCACATCCTTAACAATTATTTAACAGTAGTTCCCCACAAAATAAAAACATGACAGATTGGCAACACAATTGTAAAGAAAAGAAAATGTTCACAACATCACATAGCTCATTAACTAAAACGTGACCAACTTTTTAACATATTACAAGCTACCATTATTCTAATAAAAAAAAAGGACAAATTAGAAGAGTGAAGCTCAAAAGAACATTAAGTTTCATGATAAATCATGTGCAAATTCAAGCATAAAAAAGTTTGCATAGAGCTACGTCACATGTTGCATTGTTTTTGGTACACATGGAGTACTCATGTTTTTCCAAAATGATGGATTCAAATCGTCTCTACATAAGATCGGAGTATTATTAACAAGTGAATAGGCTCTAGTGCAGGCATGCTGATATATAAAAGCCATGAATTTTTTAAAACAATTAATTATGAAAAAACACATAATACAAATTTTGCAGTGTGTGCATCACATTAATATGCAAGGGTTGATTCTTAAGACAGTTTAATATATGATATCAATTCAAATATAGTAACCAATTTTTGGAGATGATTGTTGGAATGTGTGATAGAAAGCTTTGAGTGAAGATGGAATTGAACGAAACGGTGTTTTGAATTAAGCTATAGAATGAACCGTAATGGAAGAAGTTTAGAGGAATACCTAATTGAATTGGGATTAATGTTACGAAACTGATTTTTGACTTTACAAAAATAAGAGGATGATGATATTAATGTTACAGCTTTAGCATACGAATGAAGGGCGGAGCCATAAAAAGTACCAAGAGGGGGCAAAATTTGGAGTCGTATTGAACCAAACTAGGGTTGTTCAAACTCATAGGTGCAACGTAAGTTTTACAAGTCCTATATAGTGCTATATTCTTTGCGGGAATAAACGATTAGTTAAAGGTATAAAAAGTTTGAAATTGTTATTGGAATAAAAAAAATTAACGAAAAGATTTTGTTAATCACAAAATAAGCAAAAATAATACGGGATACTATACCTGTATAGCATAACTAAAAAAATAAAGGAATGAATTTGTGATAAGGTATAAAAGGAATATAAAACGAACTCAGGCATGTGGTTTCAACATAAGAAACTTAACCAGCAAACCACATGACCATATTGTTTGTTTGTTTCATTTACTTCCTAATATATTGAGGGGGAAAAATGACGAAATCCCAGAAATTAACAAAACTTTTAGAGTTCACATATAAAGCTCGAGGGGGCAGCTACCCATCCTGCCCCTGCCGTAGCTCCGCTTCTGGGCGTGCCTAAGTTCCCTTTCGATATATTTACTAAACCTAACAGCAATTAGACACCATATAGCAATGGAATGAACTCTTATACTTGCAACATTTCAAATTAGCATCACGATAACCTAAGGGGGTGGTTGAGTAAAAGCTTAAGCTTAAGGCCATTGCATCCCTGGATGCACCAAATTTCGAGTGTAAGCTTATTAGCTTTTTGCTGAACAAATAAGCTAATAAGCCACTAAGATAAATTTACCTAAGCACGTTTCGTAGCTTCTTGATTTTGACGACACAGTAAGCCATTAAGAACCACCAACAAGCTTTACCTAAACACCCCTTCAGGTAAGATCCTAGTAATATAGTCCACATGAGAATATAAGCATAAAGAAAAGTTTATTACACTTACTTAGGATAGCCAAAGGTGATGAGCCCTTAGGTTGACTTGCATTTCCTAGGTTACCAAGTTCACTTGTAACCAATTTACTGATAAGTGTAGGTAGACGAGAACCCGAGAATGCATTTGTATAAGACACGGCCTTTGTATGATCTTTATTCTTCCTACAACCAAATATACACTTATAAGAGATATGAAATCAAAGTTTGGGTTAATGTTAAATAACTCAACAAAATATATATACCTAGTTAGCTCAATGGCTTCATGGGTGACCATGACTCTAGCCAAAACATTATTCTTTATGTGGTTGATTGAAAGATGCCCCAATTTTTTAAGATGGAGAAACGAATAGTCGGGTAATATAACCACGTCATATAATACTTTCCTCAAAAAAAACTTCATCTTCAGAACTCTGGAAACAACACAACAAAATATACTCATGTTATCAACAAATCAAAGCAGGAACAGATTGTAGCATATCATAATGTAAAGAAATTTACTAACCAATAGAGACATCACAGTCAGATTCGGTTCCAGCAACATCTTAACGAGCATATCTGAAACAAAATAGGTATAATATAAGACTACAGAACTGAGCATCCACATCATGGAGCATTCAACCTCAGACATCTAATTACATGGTTCCACCTTAAACACTGAGCTACTAATTGTTCTGCATCATTCACAGGTCCATCGTTTGTTTACAAAACAGAATGCTTTGTATAATGTTTTATTATTCTAAACGCTGGAATAATAACATATCAAGCTACCTAACAAGTAAACAGAAAGCATAGCAGGTACATACCGAAAAAGTAAAAGTTACGAAATCCAGTTACAGAACAAACAGCCCAACTCCTCAATTCCTTCTGCAACTCCACTCTCGACACACCTTCACCGAATTTCAAACACAACTTCAACAAAAATGCCTCGCAAATCACAGCCCCACCAATCACCCCAACGCCGCCACCACCACCACTCCCCTCAATAACCCAATCCACAACTCCCTCACCCAAAACAGGAAAAAAACTTACTCAACCCATTTCCTTCCCCCTCAACACAAACCCAAATCGACACTAAATCACTTAACGGTCTAATCAACGCCGAATCCTCATCCTCGTTATCTTTCACCCCGTCACAACACACATTACAATAACCCAAAATTACATCCAAAAATGACTTAACTTCCTTCCTTAACTTCTTCTTTTGTTTTACATCCACTTCTTTGTTTCCCAACCCAATAAGTATACCATTAAGCTTATAAATAACAGGCGCGAGTAGCGCGATACATACCGCAGAGCTACACGAAGCCGAAGAAGCTGTTATATACTGAAACAAGTCTTGAACAGCTAAAAACTGATTAAAAAAGTCATCTTTTTGGGGTTTTTTGGTTTGAAAAGATAAAAAAGATGATACCCATATCGTTTCAAGAAGTGGGGTTGGTTTAATTTGCATTAACTTGGTGAAATTTGAAATGGGCAAATTAGGGTTAGGGTTTTGGAGTGAGTCTAATAGGGTTTGGAATTGTTGGTTGATTTGTGAATGGTATTCATGGGTTGTGAATGGTTTTGAGATTCTCAGGGGTTGAATTTGAGCCATGATTTGATATTTTGATTGGAATTGAAATTGAAATTTGCAGTTTTTATGATAAACCCTAATTATGAGTGGAAAATAAAGGGGGAAAGGGTTAGGGGTTTAAGGAATGTGTTTGTTAGTATTTGGCCCTTGAAGAGTAGTATATTGACATTTTGGACATCCAAGTAATGAATAGTTAGATCTTTGTGTTTTGTCGGGTCGGGTTTACTCGGGTTTTTGCATCGCTTAATGTGATGCGTAACGGGATCATGTAGTTGTTATTTTTGTTGGGTTATCGGGTTCGAGTACATCGAGTACAGTTTAGTTACTTATCGGGGTGCTATAAGTTGCGACAAAAAAAACAAAAAGTAAACAGTTAACGAAACGATAAGAGTTTTTAACATATAGTTATGAGCACTAAGCCAAATCAATAAGCAAGTTTAAGCACCTCTTTTTGATGGAGAAAAAAAATACCTTTTACATTTCTTGGGTCTAATAACTTACCCGATAAACAAAAAATAATAATTCACTATTTACTCTATAATATATCAAGGTCTGTTTGGTATCATAGGTTCACGCACAAAAGTTTAAGTTTTGCCAAAAAAAATGGTTTGGATAAAAAGGTGGGTTGTATCGGCCCACATGAAACCCAAATATATGACACATTAGGTCATCTACAATGGGCTTAGTTGGCATACGCATAATGTCAGAAAAAAACCGATCAATGCATTGTAAAGTGGTCTATGTCACCGCACGTATAAAACTCCTGTGTTTCTGAAAGATCAAGTAATACATTTCCTTTTATCACATTTATTAATAAAATATTAGATGAGTCTTTGAAATAGTATTGAAATAGTACAGCTAGTTGTCAGTCGCCTTTAACTTTGTAAGTTCAATCGGTTGTGGGAATTTTATAAATAGAAGTGCAATGCCTAGGTGGCAATCTATTGCGCTTATAATAGCTATATACGTTGAGGATGCCCTTAGAAAGAAAGAGAGGCGGGGTAGTTTGGTTTATGAAAAAGGGACAAAGACGGATTTGGTCAAAATCCCCCCTCCCAAATTACTTTTTGAAATTGCCAAATGAAAAGTTGGATTTAGTCATACATAACTGCTCAACTCCACTACATGCTTGTCGTGTGTTATTTGAAGGTACACTTTTTTAACTATTTCTGGTCCCACGAATGTCCCCATAACAAGAACAATATTTATCCTATTACCTTGTCAAATGATCAACTGACGGTGCTCAACCACCAAGTGATCAACTGTGTCAGTACTTTTCAATTTTCAAGAAAAAGTACACTGAGCATTTGATGGTTGAGCGTTGTCAGATGATCATTTAAAAAGTACCTTTATTTGGACACTCGTCAACTTTTGAGTGGTAATGACCAAATCCGTCAAAATTTTAGACCATGACCAGAGATTGATTATTAAATAATCAAAATGACCAAATCGGTCGTTTTCTCTAAGAAAAATATTGTTGGGATATTGACTTAGCTGAAGTGAGGTTGCTTATGTTCACTTATTTTTTGACTTTACACAAATAATTATATTGCGATTTTTTATCCGATTATTTGTATATTATTATTTTATCTATCCTTATTAATTTCAGTGTTGCAAAAATCGTTCTAGGCGCCCGGTTAATCCCCGCCTAGGCATTTCTTAATCGCCTTGATTTTCACTAACCATTCTTATTAATCGTTTTGGTCAAAAACTGGTCAACATACCGATTTATCAGATAAAAATCGGTCAATATACCGATTTATCGGATAAAAACCAGTCAACATACCAATTTTTTAGATAAAAATCGATCAAATCGAGCATGAATTAGTCAAATCGGAAAAATATCAGCTAAATCGGCCGACTCGGTTATGGATAGAATTCGTCCAAATCAAACAACAATCGACTGACTCGGTCAAATTGAGCATATAGTATCAAGATTTTATAAACTTATATATAAATCCAATTCGATAAATCCCCGCCTAACGGATTAATCGCTAGGCCATACCCTTCCGTCCAACTAACGCCTAACGATTTTTGCAACCTTGATTAATTCAGAATCTATACTTAATCAAAATCCAAAGCTTAAAACTAGCTATAAATCAAAACCTCAAAAGTAGCTATGAACCAACGGGCCCTCAATCCCATCGAGCCGGGTAAGCATCCTTGATTTGATTTAACCAGAATTTGTAAATTATTTTGGGGTTTAGGTTTAGGTTTGGGTCTAAGTGTGTAATTGGCGCTTTTGACACCCTGATACAAGGTAAAACAAAATGTAATTATTGGACTATAAGCCAATGACTGAAAAGGTATATATGAAATAATTGGTTTCTATCTGTTTTTTATGTACATGTTTTATTTAGTTGGTGCTTAAGAGTTGAAGGAAGTAAAATGTAAATAGCTGAGAAGATTGAGGATTACGCATGTCATGTGAAATAGTTATATTTGGCTATATATAGTTTATATTAGTTGGGGTCTTAGGCTGCCTGTAACGGTTCGATCGTCGAATCGATTGACTGACTTCGTTGCAGGTCGTCTTCGTTATGGCGATCTTGTGCGACCAATCGAATCCCCAAACTCGTTTGCCCCTACGATCTAACTGACCCATTCGGGTTTCTCTTTTCTTTTTTATATATTTTTTGGATAAAGTTATATTAGTTTTAATTAGATAAAATTTAAATTTCTAAATTTTAATATGTTGAGTTTTGTTTAATTCTTCATAGCATATATTAATTTGACTATTTTTTAGAGTTATTTTTATGTAATACATTTTACCCTCTTTATTTCTAATTAAGTTTTTTAAATCATTTCTTTTATAATATTTAAGTATAAATATTATTGTAATTTTTTATTTTTTTAAATAATTATTGAATAAATAATATATTAAAAAATTAAACTTGGTCGTCTTGTTGTAGTAAATAGGTCGTTGTAAGTCTTCGGAGAGAGAAAACTGATGTGGCAAAAAAAATAAAGGTGCACTAGGTCGTTGTTGTAAGTAGCTTTAGTTTATGTTACAATACTCTACTCGTAGTCACATGAAGCTATAAGAGCGTAGGGTGTCACAGCCCAACCTACCTCGCTGAGCCAAGGTGACACCCTCGCCGGGCTTCGCCAAGTTACACCGCCACATGCCCCCCACCCTAAGTCACCGAGCCTTCGTCACCGCAGTAGCGAGGCAACAAAGAGGAGAGAGAAAATAATATAGCCGTTCTCAGCTTCCAACAACCGAATTTTTTTAGAATATTTTTTTTTACATTTACTATATATATCCCACATTTTAACACTTTTAACACACACAATTCTTTTTAATCTCTCTAAATAAGAACAAACAAATGTCTAACTTCCCGAATGACCAATTTCCACATCTCAACTTCACCGGGTTTCTCAACACAAGCAACCCCTCGACACCATCGTCGCAAAACTCCATATCATTTTCTTCTCAATTTCTATCCGACTCCCAATTCTCATACCTTCCTTTTAATCAAAACTATTTCCCCCAATTGACACCGAAAGAAATTTACCAACAACAACAAATCTTGTTTCAAAACGCCAAATTTAATAGCCAAATATTAAATTACCCAAGTCAACAAGTGCCGGAATCCCAATTCAAAGTTCCAGCGTCACGATCACTGATAACGACCTAAATATACATATTCAACCCGTTATTATTATACCACTTTGTATTATAAATAAGGACTTCCGATACTTAATATATTGCGTTTTACATGCAGGTATAAAGTTTAAGGGAGCAAAGTGAAGAAATACAAAAAGAAGTCCTTGAAGTGCAAATAAACAAAACTATTATGAGAAGATTCTAGAACGCACGAAAGTGCGGCGCACAATCTCAGAAGTACGGCGCACATTTCCCACCTCCAAAGTGCGGCGCACTTTTGGAGAAGTGCGATGCACATTTTACCTCAGTCTGCACTATAAATAGGAGCCAATTCTACTCATTTTACACACACAACTAAATCATCTACTCTCTAATCCGAGTATCCTTAGCTTCTTAGTTATAATTTCAGTATTATCCACTTTTGGGAAATACTTGTAACGAGAGTATTCTACTCTTTGATTCTTAGAAATACGATACAATTGTGACACTTGTGTACTCGTTCATTTGATCAATCTAAGTATGATGTTCTCTTACTCTTTTCCATTTGTTACTTTGATTACTATGCTAGGCTAAGCTATTTGTGACTATATGGGTATGTGACTATAATTAGTGATGATGCTATGATATGATCCTTTATAATTGATTTCAAGCTAATGTTGTAGAACAATTTTGCCACTTAGTTCTACCACCATATTTTATCTAAAGTTGATTTGTTACGATGATTTGGCGTTGAGAAACGCAAGTTGTTATAATAAGTTTTCAAGAACTTGTTTATGGTTTGGAATCTTTGGTTAGAGAGATC
Organism: Glebionis coronaria; assembly: GCA_025667525.1. Lineage (NCBI taxonomy): Eukaryota > Viridiplantae > Streptophyta > Magnoliopsida > Asterales > Asteraceae > Glebionis > Glebionis coronaria. Next base: position 525,900,193 of record CM046876.1, read on the forward strand.
CGCTTAGATACTTTGATAAAATATTAAACTTGTTGGAAACTTGTTTATAGCTTAGTCGCTTAATCAAACATAAGTCTTGAATCACACCAAAGTGAATTGTGTAAATGCCATTTTGACGAAAAAGCATTATCAATCTTTACCAACATAAACATATCTCGATCGTTATTATCATCATCACGAACTTATACGAACTATCACATATTATTCATACTTGTTACTATTGTTACTTATTCAATCATTTCTTTCTTTAATTATTATATTGATTACCAAAACGAAATTAAGTCCTAGCGAACGATCCTGACTTACCACTACAAAGCTATATTACGAACGAAAGGGTATACATGCCCGTGTTTGTACTCTAGTCCCTTGTTTTGTCTAAACCTTGTTATAAATTTAAGACTTGCAAAACGAATACCAAGTTTTTTGGGCCGCTGTCGGTGTAACACCCCACTTTGATAAGTGGACAGTTACGCGTATTTATGGCGTGTCATCAAAGCATGCAAGGTAATATGTAATAAAACATACATGACCATAGGGAAAACCGGAATCAAACATCGGTTCCCAAACATAAGCCCAAAACATAAATAAAGTAAAGTAAATGAGAAATGACTAAACAAGCATAAGTAAATGAAGGCAAAAGGAGAAGAAGTCTATGGCAGCTACCATCCTATGCACGTCCTCCAAATGCTCGAGTCTTGGGTACCTGCCGTTTTGGGACATGGAAAGGAAATTAACGGCTGAGCAAAACGCTTAATGCATAGATATATGACATAGTATGAATGACTGAACATAATAAAGACTTAACGGCAGCGGAAATGTATAAGTATTGGAAAACCTGATATAACTTAGTAAAATTGGTTTTATAGTTTGAAAAGCCTTATGTCTATCTTATGAAAATTGTTTAACTGATTAACCATTAAGCCAATATAGGTCATGAAATATCAACGTGCATGAATACTTGGTGGGGTGACCTCGTCATGCAATTAGAGGGGCTGCCTCTAATTAATATAAGTTTGGGTATGAGGGATCAGCTCCTTGTGAAGGATGCAAGGCACACACCACATTCACCTGAATAATCTGTAAAAACATGTAACATAGGATGCACCCATACGCCCACATGAATATATAATAATATTGCCAAAAGATGAAAGGGACGCCACGAGCAATCACTCCGCCGTGGGGAAGTCATAACACTGGTGCCTCTAGTGTTATGGTTATGGTACCTCCATAACTAGGTGAAACTGGTCATGCATGTATATGGCTTAGGAATTTAATTAAACATAAGAAAATCAAAACATATAAAACAAATACTGGGAAAACAGTTGGCTGTATATGGAGAATCCTAATAAGGAAAAAGGTCCATACTGAAAGGAGGAAGAATCCGTACCTTATGTCCAGTGAACGAAGAAGACGAACGAAAGAGAGTCCTACATCGATCTCACTAATGCTACATACATAACATACATGTATAAGTATTATGATTACTGAGTACGTATCTGGTTTTATATCATGTCTTAGCTTGTTTTATATGTTCATGTCTTGTTTTACTGATTTTAACGTTATGATGTGTTTATCATGTATTCTGGATATTCTGATTAAGTATTACTTGTATTTCTTGCATTATTATACTTGTTGTGTAATAATAAGTAACTTTCTAAAAATAGCAGGTTTCCTAAAATAGAAAGTTTACAAAAATAGAAAGTTTCCAAAAATATAAAGTTTCGAAAAAATAGATTAGCTGCTTAAAATAAATAGGTTTCTTAAAATAGAAAGTTTCCATAATTAGATTAGCTGCTTAAAATAGATAAATTTCTAAAAATAGAAAGTTTACATATTTAGAAATAAGCTGGATTATTAAGCTAATAAGATAAGCTTAAGTTTTACTGATTAATATTCTAAGTCATGTGATTAATAGTATAATTTATTAATTAATACATGTAAATTAAATAAACTATATGTTATAAGATTTAATTTAATATAGCATGATTTAATTAAATTAAAGTGTATATAATACTTAGGTTAAAACATATATTAGTATTTATTATTAATATAATCTAAGTCATGATAATTAATTAATTACATGTCATGTTTTAATAATTAATTAATTACTATAGTCTAATTTAACTAATAAAATACTTAGGTTAAAATCATGTATTATTAATAAATAACAATAAACCTAAGTTCATGTTTTAATTAAATTAATTAGATAGACATGTTTTAATTAGTTTAGTTCTTGTAAAAAATAATATTCTTGTAAAAATCAATTAAGCTTGCAAAATTTAGCCATGAATCGGACCCGTGCGCTATTTAATTAAACATGTCGTGAATCGGTCCAACCAACAACCTAAAACAGTGGCAACCCGGCTGGGCCGGTTACCCCTGCTTTCGCAACATTGCCATCGGCTGCTGCCGGTGGTTCCCATGTCTCTCGGCTAGACGCTGACCAACATTGGGTTCTCACCGACTGTGTGTCGGTGATTACCCCTGCTGCGTCGCTGTTTCCCCCTGCTTGACCCACGACTGCCACCGGCTGTGTGCCGGTGGTGGTGGCTGCTGCTGCCGAGACCCCAACGAACCACAAGGACACCCCGACGCGAGTCGGGGCCCTTGTCCCTTGCTGCCGACCGAGACCAAGGCACACCGAGAACCATGGGGCTCTCGGTTGGGTGCCGGCCGAACCGAAACAAACCCTTAATTTCCCCTACCATGATTTATAACATGTTCTTATTCTTGTTTAATTAATCCATGTTCATGTGTTCATACTTAAATTAAAAGAATAAAAGAGAAAAGGTTTTACGGATTACCAAAAGCGTGGAAAAGATGGAGAACGATAACACGAACACACTCCTTGAATTCTAACAACCAAAATCAAAACAAACACCTCTCTTTGGTGTGTTCTTGCCGGCGGCCAAAGAGAAGGAAAATAGAGGCTAGGGTTTTTATTTTTTTGTGAAAACTATGTAAATGTATTATTTCCCTTTTTATTATTCTTAATAAATCTAAACATGGGCTTGGACCTTTTCTTCTTTGGTTGCCACGGCTAAAGGGCCCACATAAGGAAACCTGAAGCCTTTCTCGTATCTATTTTATTATGTGTTCGTGTTTACGCGTTACGTTATTATTAATCGTTCGTGTTATTATTAAATACTTGTACGTAACAATGTTTATCGTATTAATAATATACGTAAGTACATAATTATATGTTCGTGATTCTATGTTCATGATTTTATGTTCGTGATTTCATGTTCATGATTTTATGTTCGTGATTATAATTATTATTGATAATAATTATCTTGTATTAATACATACTTAATATTTGTCGTGTAATAACACGTACGTAATTATTGTAATTAATATTCGTGATTCGTGTTCATGTTATATAAGGAAAGTTGTAATCTTGTACGTACGATTATTAGTGTACTGTTCATGGTAAAAGCATGCGGGTTTTACAACTCTTCCCCCCAAAAAAGAATAATTCGTCCCCGAATTATAGATAAGGTAAACTGAAAGAGTATGGACGTGGAATGTGACGTGCCTGAAAGAATATAACTAAATTATGGAAGAATGAGAGGATAAAATCCGGATGGACTCGTCCGTTCCCATGTGGCTTCCCTCTTGGAACGGCTCCTCTACAAGATCGTGACCCAAATGATAAATCTTGGTCTTCCTGACCTTGACTTGACCATACGTAAAAGTTCATGGTCATCAACATAAGATAGATCCTTCTGAATTTGATCGAGGGATAAGAACTAACGTGCAAGGTTAGATGAAACGTTATGATGCAAAATAACCCAAACTAACATATAATAGTACTGTCTTAGCAGTGATGCGCGAGATATACTGAAACGTAGTACGTGAAAAATTATAAACATGATACGTGAACAATTTTGAACGTGATACGTGAAGATATGGTGAGTGTAGTATGAGCAAACATATCGTGATCAATGATACGTGTAACATATCGTGAACGTGATATGAGTAACGTGGAATGAACATGACATGTGAAACATATCGTGAACATGGAATACGGCGGCGGTAACGCCAAACGCTATAAGGTGAGACGTGGAATGTGACATGAAACGTCTGTCTGAGCATAGAGAGTTATACTAGACTTGAGTCTGGTCTCTCAAGTTCTTGCAAAACTTCCCAGAACGAAGATGAACGTAAAATCGTAAGCTAGGATACGATCATGAACGTGAATAGTGTCATGAACGTGAGCGTGAAAGCAAGTCGTGAACGTAAATAAGGAGCACAAATACGAACCTTTGTCTGGCCCGATAGCTGAGGGATTACCAAGTGATCGGATGAGCCCTGGCTGGAACACGTCCGATCAATCTGCTGGTTCTGAAATCCTTGCGGATGTAAGGATTCTGCAGACTTGGTCAAACTGTTGACCATAACCCAGATAGCACCATGCTTCTTCTGAGTTTGCGTTAATCTAGTAACCAAAATCCATGGAGATCTTATCCCATTTATGTTCACCTTTTTCTGATGATGGAAAACATCCTAGTCAGTTGGTGTTCTATCTTAGCCTGTTGGTATGTCAGGTACTTAGATATGAATGTAACTATATCTTGCTTCGTAGAACTTGATACATAGAAATTTGCGGAACTATAAGTCTCCGAAAATAGACTTCTCTTAGCGTAGGATTTTCTGGAACACCTAACGTAGTGTAGGGTTCTCACCTTTATGCATAAGCTGAGTCATGGTAAGATTAACCGTGTGAATCCATGTGATTGAACGTGTCACTGTAATCAACCAGAATTTATATTGGAAAATTTCAAGATGAAATTTCTCCTGTCGTAGAATTTGCAACATAGTGCAAATATGGTCTTCTTGCTCTTCTCTAGACCTAGAGAAAAAAATCAGGTTGTTCTCGATGAAAATACTAATGAAGTTGTTTATGAGTTCATGGAAACTCAATTTATTAAGTCTATAATGTGGCTGGAGCATTGATGAGACTAATACAAAATCACGAATCTAGCATGACTGATTCGTGTACGAATAGCAGTCATGGAAATGTTCTGCTCTTTCACTCGTCACTGTTGGCAGCATGATCATGAGTCCGATCTTGGAAAGGTGACTAACACCCTAAAGTCGATTGGACATGTTGTCAATACGTGGAGGAGAATAACGGTTATGGATGGTGATTTGTTTTAAATCAACGGTAGTCAACACATAATCTCATGTTACCGTCCTTCTCCTTAAAGGTTCTTCTGGAATGTATGGGAAGATTTTGGTATAATCGGCTGGTTATGCATAAAAGGAACTTTAGTGGTCGTGTCTTAACTGACAGCTATAAAATTTTAGCAGTCATGGCTAACAAAGCATGTGCTTGGAAAGCATAGATAATTTGTACAGATTTTTCTTGATGGAAAACCATGTTGAATGTATTCAGGAGCCTGAACATTACTGTACAAAATCATGAATCGTAGCAGGGTGTGCTGTTAGTAGTCCATAATTAGGATTAAATTCAACTCGCATCTGTCCGAGGAAATGCGTTAGCAGCTTGGATCTCATCATTAGGCTGAAGGAAAACCTTCGTAAACATGGGGAATACGAATGGCGTCCTTATGGTCATGAAAATATGAAATATGAGTGTAAGAAGTGAAAGTGTCATCGAGAAATCATGACAGATCTCACTTATACGCCGGTGATGGCACTGAAATTCTTGTGGCCTAATTAATACACAGCACCACAAAATGGATATACCATTTGGAGGGTACCCAGAATTTCTTAGGGATATTCCAGAATTGGATGTGAGTCATTTGTCTTGACTCGTGTCTTGGGAAATATAAGCATGACATGTGTCTTGACTACTGTCTTGACATGTGTCTTCAGAAAGTATACGTGAGACATGTGTCTTGACTAATGTCTTAACATGTGTCTCCGGATGGGAAACAAATAGAACTACAAATATTAGGTTATTATGCCAGAACTGGCGGATCGGTTGGACTACTGATCCTTTGTATTTCTGATCACGTCCGCAACCGAAGCTTCGGTTGCGATTGCTAGGATAGTTGCTGTCATAGTAGTGGTCACTATCGTCCTGTATGTCAGTTCCATGACGGTCATTCTCATGACTGTGATTCATGTAACTATTCATCTGGGTGGCCGGCTGGTACCGGTTCGCACTCATATGACTGAAACGACAACTGAATGACGTGTGACATGTAACTAAGAATTAGGGACAATGATTGATGGGAATCGTCTGGTGGTGAAGCATCTTCTCGTCCGATCGCTTTGCTCTAAAGCCTTTGTCTTCGTCTTGTAAGATCTCCAGGTTGTGAACAGCATGAGCATCTCGTAGCGTCTCTAAAATCTGCAACACCAACCCTTAGTAACATCTCCAAGCTATGAGCGACATCAGCTTCTTGTAGAACATCCACAAGTGGAATATGCCTGAGATAATTTAGAATCAACTAGTGAATACTCATGGAGTATTGTAAGTGAAATACACATGGCTTATGGTACGTGTAATACACATGGAATACGGTACGTGGAGTACACATGGGTTGCACATGAAATGATCGATATGGGTCAATCATCTGACATGATTTTATAGGGGAAAAATGGTTAAACGGTTAGAAAGACCATCATGATAACCTGGCAATGCTAGTATATACCTCATTCTGGTTGCATAGAGAAACGCTAATGTGTGGTTAAACGAATTTCAACGATGATTTTCCTGAAAGCATGATTAATGAAAACCAACCATGACTATCATGAAAACAGGATTTAAATGAATTCCAACAGTGTCTTGCATGAAAGCAATAACTAACAAAAGAGACGTAAGACGTAATCAACATGAAGACGAAATCATCATGAAGAAACATGAAACAACTTAACATGAAGGAGTATATAACATAATCAGCATGAAACTGAAGTTAACCATGACAGTATGAAAACATACTTGACATAAAAACATAGTAACTTATGAGGGGACATAAAAAAAATTATGCCAATAAATCATGAGAAAAATTTTATGCATGAAAACAGTGCGTGAATGCATGATGTAGTTTATAAAAACCTTTATATGTGCGAGGGTGAACGCCTGTGGATCGGTTCACCAAAACAAAGACATAGCGAAGTGGACGCCAATGGGTCGGTCCAAAGTTAAAAGTTTCGATAAAAGCACGTGCGACTAAATAGGGCCAGTCCTGTACCAACCATTACTTAGTCATAATTCCTGCGACAATGATACATGGAATAAATAAATGAAACTCAACTGTCAAAACTTAACAGAAAATTTTTATGTGACTAATTATGAACTAATGGGTTCAGTTCACATTAGTCACGGTTCACAAGGAACATCGTGCATGAAACAATGACACGTAACTAAGTATGGATGACGGTTATTAAGTCCATATTAGTAAACAATATCGATGAAAACATCAAGGTTAAAACATCAAGGTGCTGAAAACATCATGGTTAAAACAACAATGCGCTTAACACATCAATACGTGGAATAACAAGCGTTGGCTTAGGAAGCTCCTGGTGACTACCACTAGTCACAAGTCAAGTTTTAGAGCCTACAGGTCGAAACTTGTCTCAGATACAATAATTGTAACACCCCACTTTGATAAGTGGACAGTTACGCGTATTTATGGCGTGTCATCAAAGCATGCAAGGTAATATGTAATAAAACATACATGACCATAGGGAAAACCGGGATCAAACATCGGTTCCCAAACATAAGCCCAAAACATAAATAAAGTAAAGGAAATGAGAAATGACTAAACAAGCATAAGTATATGAAGGCAAAAGGAGAAGAAGTCTATGACAGCTTTCATCCTATGCACGTCCTCCAAATGCTCGAGTCTTGGGTACCTGCCGTTTTGGGACATGGAAAGGAAAGTAACAGCTGAGCAAAACGCTCAGTGCACAGATATATGACATATTATGAATGACTGAACATAATAAAGACTTAACAGCAGCGGAAATGTATAAGTCCTGGAAAACCTGATATAACTTAGTAAAACTGGTTTTATAGTTTGAAAAGCCTTATGTCTATCTTATGAAAACTGTTTAACTGATTAACCATTAAGCCAATATAGGTCATGAAATATCAACGTGCATGAATACTTGGAGGGGTGACCTCGTCATGCAATTAGAGGGGCTGCCTCTAATTAATATAAGTTTGGGTAGGAGGGATCAACTCCTTGTGAAGGATGCAAGGCATACACCACATTTACCTGAATAATCTGTAAAAACATATAACCTAGGATGCACCCATACGCCCCACATGAATATATAATAATATGGCCAAAAGCTGAAAGGGACGCCACGAGCAATCACTCCGCCGTAGGAAAGTCATAACACTGGTGTCTCCAGTGTTATGGTTATGGAACCTCCATTACTAGGTGAAACTGGTCATGCATGTATATGGCTTAGGCATTTAATTAAACATAAGCAAATCAAAACATATAAAACATATACTGGGAAAACAGTTGGCTGCATAGGGGGAATACTAATAAGGAAAAATGTCCATACTGAAAGGACGGAGAATCCGTACCTTATGTCCAGTGAACGAAGAAGACGAACGAAAGAGAGTCCTACTTCGATCTCACTAATGCTACATACATAATATACGTGTATAAGTATTCTGATTATTGAGTACCAATGTTTTAAAAACCGGTTTGACCCGGCCGGTTCGACCGGTTGAACCGGGAACCAGAGTGTTAACCGGGCCGTTGTGAGCCGGGTTTTATTAAAAACCAGCCCGGATTGAACCGCCGGGTTTTGGCGACCCGGATCTAATCGTCGGATCGGAAACCGGCCGGTTCAACATATATCAAAGGTAAAAAGGAGAAGATTTACATCTGTTGATATAACGAGACATGTTTGATGTGTGGTTGAGCCATGAGCTTTTCTAGTTTTGTTAAAGATGGATCGATTGGAGATTTACTTCTACTACATCGGCGGGATTGGGATCTGTCTCTGTGAAGGAAGATCATTGGTGGATGAAAATGATTTCGTCTATGTAAAGGATTATTAATGGTGGTTGAAACAGGATGAAAGTTGAGGATAATGAAGATGGGTTGTTGAAAGATAGTATAACTTTAGTCAAAGAATAAAGAATGGGTGATACAGTTTACTACCTCTTTTTTGGATAAAACCATTACCGCAGTACTTGCTTTTTTTGTGCATATCTATTTCCTTTATCTTATCCTAAAAACTAATTGATCATGTATGCATATCTTTATACCGTAGATAATATTTCCATTTAACTTAAAACCGGGTTGACCCATAGGTTTGATCGTTTGAACCGGTAACCCGGTGAACCGGCGACTCGTCCGGATCATCTTAAAACCCGGGTTTTAAAACATTGCTGAGTACGTATCTGATTTTATATCATGTCTTAGCTTGTTTTATATGTTCATGTCTTGTTTTACTGATTTTAACGTTATGCTGTGTTTATCATGTATTCTGGATATTCTTATTAAGTATTACTTGTAACTCTTGCATTATTATACTTGTTGTGTAATAATAAGTAACTTTCTAAAAATAGCAGGTTTCCTAAAATAGAAAGTTTCCAAAAATAGTAAGTTTCCATAATTAGATTAGCTGCTTAAAATAGATAAGTTTCTAAAAATAGAAAGTTTCCATATTTAGAAATAAGCTGGATTATTAAGCTAATAAGATAAGCTTAAGTTTTACTGATTAATATTCTAAGTCATGTGATTAATAGTATAGTTTATTAATTAATACATGTAAATTAAATAAACTATATGTTATAAGATTTAATTAAATATAACACGATTTAATTAAATTAAAGTGTATATAATACTTAGGTTAAAACATGTATTAGTATTTATTATTAATATAGTCTAAGTCATGATAATTAATTAATTACATGTCATGTTTTAATAATTAATTAATTACTATAGTCTAATTTAACTAATAAAATACTTAGGTTAAAATCATGTATTACTAATAAATAACAATAAACCTAAGTTCATGTTTTAATTAAATTAATTAGATAGACATGTTTTAATTAATTTAATTCTTGTAAAAAATAACATTCTTGTAAAAATCAATTAAGCTTGCAAAATTTAGCCATGAACCGGACCCATGCCCTATTTAATTAAACATGTCATGAATCGGTCCAACCAACGACCTAAAACAGTGGCAACCCGGCTGGGCCGGTTGCCCCTACTTTCGCAACATTGCCACCGGTTGCTGCCGGTGGTTCCCATGTCTCTCGGCTAGCCGCTGACCAACATTAGGTTCCCACCGACTGTGTGTCGGTGGTTACCCCTGATGCGCCGCTGTTTCCCCGTGCTTGACCCACGACTGCCACCGGCTGTGTGCCGGTGGTGGTGGCTGCTGCTGCCGAGACCCCAACGAACCACAAGGACACCCCGACGCGAGTCGGGGCCCTTGTCCCTTGTTGCCGACCGAGACCAAGGCACACCAAGAGCCATGGGGCTCTCGGTTGGGTGTCGGCCGAACCAAAAGAAACCCGATACAAACCCTTAATGTTCCCCACCATGATTTATAACATGTTCTTATTCTTGTTTAATTAATCCATGTTCATGTGTTCATACTTAAATTAAAAGAATAAAAGAGAAAATGTTTTACGGATTACCAAAAGCGTGGAAAAGATGGAGAACGATAACGCGAACACACTCCTTAACTTCTAACAACCAAAATCAAAACAAATACCTCTCCTTGGTGTGTTCTTGCCGGCGGCCAAAGAGAAGGAAAAGGGAGGCTAGGATTTTTACTTTTTTTTGAAAACTATGTAAATGCATCATTTCCCTTTTTGTTATTCTTAATAAATCTAAACATGGGCTTGGCCCTTTTCTTCTTTGGTTGCCACAGCTAAAGGGCCCCCATAGGGAATCCCGAAGCCTTTCCCGTGTCTATTTTATTGTGTGTTCGTGTTTACGTGTTACGTTATTATTAATTGTTCGTGTTATTATTAAATACTTGTAGGTAACAATGTTTATCGTATTAATAATATACGTAAGTACATAATTATATGTTCGTGATTCTATGTTCATGATTTTATTTTCGTGATTTCATGTTCATGTTTTATGTTCGTGATTATAATTATTATTGATAATAATTATCTTGTATTAATACATACTTAATACTTGTCGTGTAATAACACGTACGTAACTCTTGTAATTAATATTCGTGATTCGTGTTCATGTTATATAAGGAAAGTTGTAATCTTGTACGTACGATTATTAGTGTACTGTTCATGATAAAAACATGCGGGTTTTACAGCCGGGGACTTACAATCCTGTTTTGTAACCAAAGTTTTCATAATCCTTGAAGAATTGAACCATTTCTCACTCGAAACAACCTAATTTTTTTGCAGTACAGAAACTACGCCGCACAACACAAAAGTGCGCCGCACTTCCTGTAACGAATCAAAGTACGCCGCACAACTCAAAAGTGCGACGCACATTCCATACGGTAACACGAAAACCATTGTTGGATGCACACCCGTTCATCCGAAATTCCACCAGTATCACCGTTACCAGAACCTGAACGTACCCTTAACCGAAGGTTATGTAGACTTCATCGCCGTGTACCTTTAGATAAGAGACACGAGCAACCTCAACCTCGCGAAATCAACCAACCTTTTGATAACCTCTCTCAATTTCTATTTCTCACCAAACTCATCGAACGTTATGATCCAATGTCAGACACCGATGATGAACCAATGTGGTCAGCCGACAGAGTTGTAGCACCAACTCCTGGCTCTGCAATCGTTTAACCTGAAATTGCAAACGACTTTACGATCAAAGGAAACCATTCGACACTTGTCAAAAATCACCAATTTATGGTCGAATCAAAACCGATCCTCACAAACACATCCATGAATTTAGTGGAATTTGCAAAATGTTCAACTATGGAGAAGGACAAGCCGAAGCCGTTCAACTCATGATGTTTCCATCATCCCTGACTGGAGAAGCCAATTTGTGGCTCGACGAACTTAATGAAGGAACCATTCGAACATGAAAAGGTCTTAGAACCGCTTTTATTACGCACGTCGAACCGGTCTAGCCAAACTATGCTTCAACAATAACAATAATAAATATTATTATTATTATTATTAAATATTAGTAATAATATTATTAAATATCAATAATAATATTATTAAATATTATAATAATAATTTTGTTATTACTTATTTTTATTATTATTCGATTTTCATTTATTCGTTATTATTTACTGTTATATATTTTTTATGATTTATTTTTAATTTTATTATTTTATTCTTATTTTTTATTTTATGATATTATTATTATTTATTTATTTATTATTATTTTTAATTATTATTATTCGAAGTTGTTTTAAAAAAGTTGAATTACATTACGTTGCTAACCAATCAAACACAATAATAAAATATATCAATTACACCACACTACAATTACAATACATTACGTCTCTTTCAATTACAATTTATTTAAATTATAATTCCTCAATTACAATTCTATTTAAAATATAGATTGAACCAAACACACCCTAAGTAGTAGTGGTGCAAATGAAAACCGGATTTTTGAATATCCGGACGAAAAATCGAAACCAGTTTTTCAAAGACCGTTTTTTTTTAATTTGAACTGGATTTTTGGATCCGAACCGGTTTGACCAATTTTTGATAAATCAGATAAAAACCGGTTATGGTTTTCTAAAAAATCAGATTTAACCGGTTTTTAAATATTTAATTTTTTTATTTTTTTAAATATATTTGTATATAAATCGGTTTTTTATAACCGGTTAAAACAAACCAATAAAATTCAACCATTTTGTGAAGATTGTTTAAAATCGAATGGGCTGAAAGCAATATAAGTGTTTAAACAATCTTCCAAGAGTATTACACATTGGGTTTCAATATCGAATGGGCTGAAAGCACGCAACCATTTAAATATTGTGGTATTGTTTTTTTCTTTTCAACATTGTAGGATTGTAGAAGTATTGTTTAAATAAAAATGATTGTGGTATTTTTTTTTAATGTTTTATGGTTGTATTTTTTTTTATGTTTGTAAATAAATTCCGGAAAAAATCGATAAGGACAATTTATAACCAAAAAACCCGATCCGAAAAACCCCGATAAAAATCGATTACAAAAATTTTTATCCAATAAAAATCTGATACAAACATTTTTAACCGAAAAAACTGATTCAGAAAAAAACCGATCCGATCCGAAACCGGTTTTGAAAAATCCGAAACTGGTTTTATTCGGTTTATTTGCACTTCTACTCAGCAGTACTAGTTCTTATATTTGTGTTATCATGTAATCATTCTAGTGTGTGGGCTTAATGTGTTTGAATAAAAACTAGGCCAAAATATTTTAAGTGGGCTAATAAAGCTAAATAGTTTGTTACGTATATATTTTGTCGCTTAAGGTTGTCTTTTCTCCTTTTTCCAATCTTACGGTAGTAATTTTCTCTCTTCAATTTTGTGCTCAAAGTTGCTTATTTTCTTTTCCGTATTTTGTCGTTATTGTTAAAAAAAATTTTTACCTCCGCGCAACCTAATTTCTTAGTTCCGTTACTGTCATCGACCTCAATGGTCGGGTTAAAATAGAAACATGCATGAGGATTATCTTTAAGATGAAAGGTTCGAGGCTTCAATTAAATATTACTGTATGCTCGAATCACTAACCACTAACTTTTCGGTAATAAAAAATTAACGTTTCTGAAAAAATGAACTTGGATGTTGATCTTTTGAAACGTTCTTATTTACTTTAACAGAGGCCTATTTCTCGTTAATCATTGGTTTAAGTGGTCCTTAATTTGGTATTACGTTACATTTAGCTGGTCCACAAATTATCTTTTCAATGTTTTACTAGTAACTTGTAAGTTGTAACCACGACAATATTACGTTAGGTTACGTTACATTACATTTAAGTGGTCCTTAAATTATAACCGTGAGTACTATATTACGAATCGTTTAAGTACCACAAATTATAGGTTTACCTACACAGCTACATGTAGCTTAAAGCCCAATAGAAGCCGGTTCACAAGCTGGGTCCAAAACATTTTGTTGACTTGACAAGAAAAACCCGCCTCTTAAAAGTAGCTTAAATCAACAAGATAAATTTATGCTACTACATTGACAAAGATTTTACAAAATTATTAGTGTTTTGGCCATCATAAACTTTTTTTTTCCTTATCTTCACATTTAGCTAACAAATCATTACAACCAAATGATTTAGCTTAGTTGGTCACCAAAAATTTCATGAACTGATTTCCTTGGAGATGTTTCTGTCTCAGGGAAGCGGGTAAAAAGTTTAACATAACCAGACGATGGTTTGAAAAAGACATTATGCCGCTTGGATGTCATTGTACGACTGGACCCACTAACCACTAACATTTGCCGTTCTTAAAAAAAATGACAAATCATTACGTAAAAATAATTTTAATTTTTGTAAACTTCTTGTTGATCAAGCATTGCTTGCTCCACAAGTACGTTTAAAACTCAAACTCGAGATCACTAACTTATTGACATCATTCGATGTGTTAAAGAAGCTAACCCTAATTAAATTCTTACATATGATCACATTATTGCCTAGCATTTAAACTTCACAATCAATCTCAAAACTTGATTTCATCACATTAATTTACTCCAACTTTTTTTCTGTCAAGATGCATATATCTAGCTACATGAAAATGTCGCTATGTTATCCCTTTATGTGAAACCAAAACTACAGTAAAGACAAAAACTCGAATCTTTGATATTTCTATATTCAGAAACAGATACTATAAGCACCACTATATGATGATGTCGTTAGCAAGTACAAAAATATATACACATACATAACGTGCATGTAGAGTGTAGTTGTGTAAACCATGTTAACAACGAATAGTATGGCACAGTAGTACAATCATCTAACAAGCTTTAGCAACTTGAGTTATTCAAAACCTTACATTCCCAATACTTGGTCAAAATGGTATGGATTTGAATATTCCTAACTTATAGTCCCAATGTCATGTGGTAAAGGTAGACTTCATGGTCTCTAAGCTGGCATTACGAGTGGATAGATGTTCATGTTTTTATAATCAAATGAAAACAAACCCAACTAGGAATTTTTTTAATCAAATGTTTTCAGTGAAATATTTTAATCATATGCTTCATACTATATACACTTGAACAAGTATGCAACCTTTGGGGCTATATGGCAATATTAATTGTTTGGTTGACTTATTTGTTTCACGTACCATTACCGATTGAGGTAGATGATGTAATGTTGGAAAGTTAACTGAAAAAGTAGTCAAAAGACGCAATATGATCCAGTATTTGTGAAGCAAATTGTGCCATAATACATACAAGTGGGAATGAATTTAGCAAAAGGTTAGTATATACTTTAGTTGCGTCTGTTGGACAAGAACATGCAAAAAGCGAATTTTTGGCGCGTATTACAAGTGGATGTTACTACAAAACTACAAGTGGAGAAAAAACAAAAGTTTTACTATGAATAGCAGAATATACGCTCACAAATTGGTACACCCTTCGTTCGAGAAGATACAATCGAAACTTCCGTATTCTCAACTACATCGAAACAGACAAATTACAAAATTTCAATACTAGAAGTGAGTATATATATCGGCTATCGCTTGCCAGCTTCAGTTTCTCTTGAGTCGATTCTATCTGTTACTCCTCGTTTCAAACTTTCTATGGGACCGAAAAGCCACTTGTCCGGCTGAATCAACCGACGACATGCAGTTATCAGGTCATTCTGTTGGTTTGAAGAGCCTAGGCAACCGGCAGAAAATAACTCGTTCAAAGTAGCAGTCACCCTCGTAGCAAGCAAGATAGATGGGGTAAAGTGGTGGCGGGAAAGAAAAGTGTGGTTTAACTTTTCTTTGAAATGTAAGTTAAGTGATATAAGGCGTGAAAAAAATGTGTTAAAATTGTTATAATATATCATACACACACTTAAGATCAACCACTCCAAAACTAAGATCAACCAAAGCGCTCAAGTTGTTACGTAAAGTGGCGGGTAAAATCGTTTGTTTATGGTGTCGTGGCTTGATCGTGTATTTTTGTGTGGTGTTTGGTTTTTAAAGTGTGAATATCTAGGTTTAGTATATTTTTAGAAGTTGGATTTTTATTTCATTCGTGTGAGGTGATTGGTTCCGGATGTTTCTTTAGGCTTCCTTAGGAAAGAATAATTCCTCTATCATATGGATTTTTTTACTCCTAACTTCGTGTTAATTTTTATATAAAAATGCCGTTAAAAAAACATCATACACATACTTTTATACTCACCAAAAAATGAATAAAAACCTAAAAACTACATTCGAAGCTAAAGTTGAGCATTTTCACCTGAAAGCCGACCAGAGTAGATAAACCGTCTGAAACCGGTTCGAACTGAACGGACCTTGTTCGGTCTCGGTTCAAATCGATACTTATTCGGTTCGAACAATTATACTGACCCGAACTTATTCAGTTCGGTTTCGGCTTCGATAGTATATAGTCGGTTAAGTTCTCGATTAGAAAATTTTCGTTGTTCGGTTTCGATTTCGGGTCAGCTTTTTTTGGTTCAGGTCGGTTCCGACCTCATTCTCACCCTTAGTTGAAACCACTGCAACGTAACAAGGAAGATCTTGTTACGGTGTAACAACTTGAAAGCTTGGCAAATCCCAATTCAAAAGTACAATGTAATAAGGTTTAAAGTGTTAGGTCACAACGAAAAATTACATTCGTGACTTTTGGTGTCGAATCTTTTCCCCATTATCCCCCTTCACTTGAAAAGAAACTTTCCTTGATTTATCACCAAACACATGCTTTATCAACTCAAACATCCTCTCACGGCTTACCTTATCTTGAGTAGCTTTACGCTTTATATTAACTCGAAAACTCTTTTCCTTCACTTCTTCACGTCTCTTTACATGATTTCCATATCTCCATTATCCATACAAGATGTTAAATATCTCTTTAATCTCCCCTCATTAGTCCCCTCTCTTGAAAGAAACTCATCCTCGATTTCTCGGGATAAATATATTTTGTTGATTAGGCTTTAGAACATCAAAATTCATGAAATATTTAACAAGGATTGTTGTATCCTCACTTCCCGCCATTAGGAAAAAATTTGGATCTTCGATTTAAACATTCATGTTTAGATCGTGATTACAAACTTTTACATCTTCATCATGTTTAGAACCCGCAACCTCTTAACAACTCTTCAATCCAAAGTTGAATCTTTATTATCACGTTGCTAAAAAAATGTGAATGCCTTTGATGTGCTCAAAATACTCTTTAACGACTTCTCCCTTTAAAAACGTTTCTACAACCTTAACCTTGGGTTTTGATAATTGTGATTTTATTTTAGGTGTAACCATAGAAATCCTCCTTCCATCTCTGATCGACGTCGAAGTGCCGGTCAAAAATAACCTAATTACCTTATACTATATAGGGTAAGCGGGTATCGATCCACGAGGACTATGTGGTTTTAGTTTAAGTTTTGTGGCGATCACTGATCAATAAAAGTTTTGGTTTAGAAATCTAACAAATAAAATACTTTTGATAATAAAAATATGGATAAAAAATTAAAATAATTATTAAACTAATAATAAAGCTAGAAAAATAAAATAAATATGTAAACAATTAAAAGAAAAATGTAATCCCTTCCAGCTCCTAATATTTATGGTTGGTCACACTTATGGATTATCGAAACTTTTGAGTTCGTTTACAAAGATTATTTTGACTTAATATGAATGAATTAATGTTGGCACTTATTATGTTTTTCAATGACTCGCGATAATAAGTCTTGTATTAATCCAACCAATAATTATATTTTAATAATTTATCTAGGTACAACTTATGTTGATTATACAACCATCTTTTTTTTACTAAATAAAATAAGTATGAATCGTTAACTAACAATAAATTGTCTCGCACAAATAATTAAACATAATATGAAGTCAATAAAAATAATTTATAAATAAATCATAAATCAATGTAATAAAAATATAATAATCCAAAAGTGATGATCAAACCATAAATAAAGTTACCGGAAGGAATTACAACAAAATTAGCCGGACATCGCGGTGCACTCGACCCACTTAATACCACATGTCATCTTCAAAAATACCAACCAAAAATTGTGGCTAAATAAATCCCTAAAGGATGAATTGTTTTTCTTTATATCTTGGTTGCCGTTTTTTTCCCCACTTGCAAATTGATTTTTTTTTCCAATCGATGCTTCCCCTCCTTTGTCTTGTCACATATTTTTTTCTTTTATAATTGTGGTTGGTGTCGGTTAGGCTATTGGGCCATTGGGTCCAAATGGGCCAATAACTATTTTTTTTATTCTTTTAACATATAATAACTTTGGCCCAATAAAATATAACCCAACGCCAACAATTGCTCAAACGAAGCCCGGACAAATAAAAGATGACCGAAAATATTGCAACGCGCTCAAATCTTTTTCTTCAATATTTTTTCTTCATTTATCGGCGCTCACAATATCTTTTCTCCAAAAAAAAATTAATTAAGCGGCCATATTATTCCATTTCGCTCGTAACCTACATAATCACAAAACACACTCAAAGTACATATATAACAACAAATAAATATATAATTAAGCTAAATTAACATGCTATTAGGTGTATGCAAAATACACCAATCAGATCCCCTCGCACTTAACCTTTTACGTGTCCCAAGTAAAAATAAAATAAAAATATACAAGCATGTTAATTTCATAATTTTTGATCATACTATTAAAATTTCATCAAAAAGATCACATTCAACCTAATATACTAATAACCATCCTACATGACAGATAATCTAAAATGATTACCAATATTTTTGTCCTTCTTAAACACTTAGCATAACCATTCCCATTGACTCTATTTACTTTATGTTTCATATAATTAACCATGTGTCCAACGTACCTAATGACACCTATAATCAATATAAACATTAATCTAAAACAAGAGGTGAGAATATCGTACACCTTTTATGACATTGGAGTTTTTATACCATAAGAGCACATCATAAGCCATCATACTTTAGCTTACATACTTCCACTTTTTTCTCATCATTTTTTTTCGTTTTTTTTTTCTTTTTTGTTTTTTTTTCACTTTTTTTTCACTTTTTTTTTTCTTTTTTGTTTTTTTTTTCACATCACACATAAGCTCTCTCTTTTTTAGCCATTCGAGACCGTTTCTTATACAAGTCATCCCGAACGCTTTATACACTCCCTTTAAGGTTGATATAAAGACCAATTATTCAGAAAAATGAATATCTATCATATAGGTGCATACTAAGACACACTGGCACATAAGAACCGGTTAATTAAGTCTGTTTAATTAAATGGGAACAGTTATACTTCGTGCCTACTGGTACATCACATGATGAAATCATCTACCACATAGTATAATTATACAACGCACTAAATTAAACTAATCTTTATAATTTCATTACAACAATACAAGGATTGGGTTATATCACATAAAATTGTCTCAGCTAAGTGCAATGTTATCCATCATAAAAATTGGCGTCTGACCCATGCTAACAACTAAAGTATCACCTTGCGCGGGTGACGAATCAGATAGGCAAGCCCAGCATATGACTACCACCAATAATTATGACTGTTCTTCAGCTCTTTTCTAAGGCCACCGTGCGCGGGTGGCGAGCCGAATAAGATCAATTCTAAATGTCCTAACCCAACTATTACATTACTATATTTCATATTATTTATTCAAACTTTCTACTCGATCTAAGCAAAGGTAAGTAGAGGGAATTCAACCGGCGTGGTTTGATCATCTAAATTATACATATGCCTATCTACATGCAAACAATCAAATCAATTTAATAACCAAATTAAACAATGGAATCGGGTGCACCTGATAATTATGGCCAAATCCTCTAGCTTGCTCCAATAAATCATCCACAAACTAATCTTCAGAATCTGCAAACACTCAACAAACATATATGTAGAAGAAACCTCTACATCTAATTAGCACAAGACTCTTATAATGTGATTTAAAATTTTAAAATTTTTTAATTTTTCCCAAAAATCACATTTTAACCAATTTTGACCAAAATTTCACACAAAAACATGTAACACATGTGCCACCCCCTCAACTTAAAGCATTGCATTGCCCCTAATGCAAAAACTTTAAATTGAAATTTTGGTTAAAAATCAATTTGACAAACTCACACAAAAAGCAAAAACCTAACTCACTTTCGTAGGAATCACGGTTGCATTTAGCGTATGCAACAAGCCTTTAAACCACTCGGTAGCCCGACTGGACGAGTTTTGTCTCCTGAGGGTTTGTAGTGAACACACCCACAAAGTTCCACAAACCACGGGTTGCCTCCCGCGAAGCGCTAAGTTTACCGTCTTCAGCCAGACATAACTCAAATGAGCTATTGAGACAGTTGGAGTGGTTCCAAGTAAACCACTTCCACCATTTCCATCTGATCACTCTCCAACTCAACATACGGCTTTAAACGATGTCCATTAACTTTAAACGGCTCTCCACCCACCATATTTTTTATTTCAATGGCTCCGTATGGAGAGACTTGAGTCACTATGTATGGACCCGTCCATTTACTTCTCAATTTTCCAGGAAAAAGCTTAAATCTAGCATTGAATAACCAAACTTTTTGACCAACCAAGAACGATTTCTTGGTGATGTGTCGATCATGAAAAGCTTTGGTTTTCTCCTTATAAATCCTAGAACTTTCATAGGCATCACGTCTAATCTCATCTAGTTCAGATAATTGAAGTTTCCTAGAACTACCCGCTTTCTCTAAATCCAGATTAACGGTCTTAATCGCCCATTCAGCCCTATGCTCTATCTCAACCGGTAAATGACACGCCTTGCCATATACCAACTTATACGGTGACATACCAATAGGAGTCTTAAAAGCCGTCCTATATGCCCACAAAGCATCATCTAACCTCAAGGACCAATCTTTCCTATCACTACGAACGGTCTTTTCCAAAATTCACTTAATCTCCCTATTAGATACTTCCACCTGTCCACTAGTCTGTGGGTGATAAGGGGTAGCTATCCTATGATTAACTCCATAGTGTTTTAACAATTTTCCAAATCTAAAGTTCTTAAAGTGGGAACCCCCATCACTAATGATAGCCTTAGGAATTCCATGTCGAGCAAAGATATTCTTCTTAACAAACTTAAGAACTACACTATGATCAATGGTTCTAGTAGCCTCAGCCTCTGCCCACTTAGACACATAATCAACTGCCACTAAAATGTACACATTGCCATGGGAAGTGGGGAATGGTCTCATAAAATCAATACCCCACACGTCAAAGATCTCAACAACAACAAGTATGGGATTCATAGGCATTTGATCACGTCTTGAAATCCCACCAACTTGTTGGCAACGAATACATGCTTTCACAAAAGATTGGGCATCCTTGAATATAGTCGGCCAAAAGAAAAAGCTTTGCAGGACTTTATGCCCATTTTTCGTAGCACAAAAGTGACCACCACATGCATAAGAATGGCAATGAGCCAATATGTCCATATGCTCATGGTCGGGAACACATCTCCTAACAACTTGGTCAGCACACACCTTATAGAGCTCCGGATCCTCCCAAATATAATGCTTCAACTGGGAGAAGAAGTATTTTCTTTGTTTCTTGGACCAAAACTCCTGAAGTTTTTTAACTACTAAGTAATTAACTATATTTGCGTACCAAGGAACCTTAGAAACCTCAAATAAGCTTTCATCCGGAAAGCTTTCCTTAATCACATCAGAAGGGTTGAACGGCGGAGGGATAATTCTAGACAAATGGTCGGCAACTACATTTTCTGACCCCTTTTTATCCCGAATTTCGAGATTAAATTCATGTAAAAGCAAAATCCACCTAAGCAACCTCGGTTTTGTCTCTTTCTTAGTCAACAAATGTCTTAAGGCACTATGATCTGAAAATACTATCACCTTAGAATGCCCCCAAATATATGACCTAAACTTATCAAGAGTAAAAACCACGGCTAACAACTCTTTTTCAGTAGTGGTGTAATTCATTTGAGCTTCTGAAAAAGTCTTACTAGCATAAAATATCACAACGGGTTTCTTATCGACCCGCTGTCCTAGAGCCGCCCCAACGGCATAATCACTCGCATCACACATGATCTCGAAAGGCTTCGACCAATCAGGTGATTGCAGAATAGGGGCTTCTACAAGCTTTTGCTTAAGCATGTTGAATGCTTTAAGACATGATTCATTAAAGTCAAAGCGTGCATCTTTTAAGAGTAGATTACAAAGTGGCTTTGATATTGCACTAAAATCTTTAATAAATCGCCTATAGAACCCAGCATGACCAAGAAAAGAACGCACGCCTTTGACGGTAGTAGGAGGAGGAATGGTCGAAATTACTTGAACTTTGGCACGGTCAACCTCAAATCCTTTTTCAGACACAACATGCCCTAATACAATTCCCTCTCGAACCATGAAATGACTCTTCTCCCAACTAAGCACCAAATTAGTTTCGGTGCATCTTTTTAACACACTTTCAAGCTGATCAAGGCAGCTTTCAAAGGATTGACCAAAGATGGAGAAATCATCCATAAATATCTCTACAGATTATCCAACCATGTCAGAAAAGATACTCATCATACACCGTTGAAAGGTAGCGGGTGCATTACACAGGCCAAAAGGCATTCTTCGAAATGAAAACGTCCCATATGGGTACATAAAGGTAGTTTTGGCCTGGTCATCAGGATGGATGGGTATTTGATTATAACCGGAGTACCCATCCAAGAAGCAATAGAACTTTTTACCCGAAAGCTTCTCAACTATTTGATCAATGAAAGGTAGTGGGAAGTGATCTTTAGATGTGGCATTATTCAGCTTACGGTAATCTATACAAACTCTCCACCCAGTAACTGGTCGGGTTGTGAGCTTTTCCCCATTGTCGGTTTCTACAACGGTGATTCCGGCCTTTTTAGGCACCGTTTGAGTAGGACTTACCCATTTACTATCCGAGATGGGATAGATGATACCAGCATCTAACCATTTAAGAACTTCCGTCTTCACCACCTCTTTCATATTAGGATTCAGACACCTTTGCGCATCTCTTGCTGGCTTAATATCTGGGTCCGTAACAATTCGATGCATACATAATGAAGGACTGATCCCTTTCAAGTCTGCAATCGTCCATCCTACTGCTGCTTTGTACTTGGAAAGCACTTTTAGAAGTGCTTCCTCTTGTGATTCAGAAAGATCAGAAGCAACAATAACGGGTAATGTATTGTTAGGACCTAGAAAAGCATATTTGAGATTGGATGGCAAAGGTTTTAGCTCAAGAGTTGGAGGCACCTCTAGAGATGGCTTCGTGGCCGTGTCAAAAGTAGAAGGCAAGGGCTCCACTTTATAAGACCAAGGTGGTTTTTGATGGTTCAAGGAACTGACCAAACACTCTTGAATCTCTTGAACTTCAGCAACATCAAGAATCTTCTCATTCTCACCAGTTAAATATAATTCCAAAGGATCATCCTTAAGCATACGGGATGCATGCTTTTGGACTTCCACGTCAATCACATATTCTTGGTAACATTCATTCATCGTAGGAGAATTCATAGAATTAAACACATTCAGTCTTATCTTTTTATTACCGAATGCAATATCCATGGCGCCAGTTCGACAATTAATCCTAGCATCTATCGTAGCTAAGAATGGGCGCCCAAGGATAATAGTTGGTTGAACATCTTTGTATTGTGACTCGGTGTCCATAACAAAGAAGTCAACTGGGTAATAGAAATCATCAACTTTCACAATAACATCCTCTAAGATACCTCTAGGAATTTTGGTAGATCGATCGGCTAAGGAAATAATGGTGTCTGTCTTACGAAGAGTTCCTAAGTCATACTTATCAACCAAACTAGTAGGAAGGATGTTGATACTGGCACCAAGATCAAGGAGCGCCTTCTTAATGGCAATATTTCCGACCACAACTGAAATCAGCGGTGCTCCAGGATCTTTGAATTTAGGAGGAAGAGAGCTAGATAAGACTACACTAACATGCTCAGTTAGGTCAATCTTTTTAAGCAAAGACGCCTTCAGCTTCCTCTTCTGAGTACACAAGTCCTTTAAAAACTTGGCATAAGCAGGAATTTGCTTGATAGCATCAATAAGGGGGAGATTGATTTTAACTTGCTTGAAAGTCTCCCACATATCCTCAGCATGAGGACCCTTTTTAGCTAACTTTGCAGATGTCGATTTCTCCAAAGCCGTAGGGTAAGGTGTGTTGGACACACCACCCTTCCCAACTTCGGGAGATTCAGTAGCTTTAGGATTCGGTGTTGTTGGTTTAGGAAAATCATTCAACAAATCATTTACCAACTCAGAACCGGACTTAACATTATCAGAATCTTTACCTTCAACAATGATTTCATCTTCAGTGACGAAATCCTCGACATCAGGAGAATTTGGAATTCCCTTGTCATTGTTGTAGATTTTACCGTTTCGAAGAGATGTCACCATATTCACGTGTTCATTTCCATTTTTCTTGTGTGCAGGATTCATGGTGGGGTAGCTCGGTAGCCTTCCCTCATCTCTTTTGCTTAATTGATCCGCTAATTGACCAACTTGTCTCTCAAGAGATGCAATAGATTTAGTAGTGGTCTCGTGTCTTTGATTAGTGACCTCGAATTTTCTATTAATCTCTTGATTGTTGGTAGACAATGAATCCATAAGCCTATCAAACTTTCGGTCAAGGTTCAAGAGACGGTTATCATCTTGGCCTTGGCCCTGATTTGAATATTGTTGTTGTGGCCTGTGATTGTAAGAATTTTGTTGAAAATTAGATGAATCACCACCCTCATACCTTGGTTTGTAACCATAGTGTTGTTGTTGGGCATTATTAGGGCGATTGTCTTCATCTTTCCAATGGAGGTTGGGGTGATTACGCCATCCAGGATTGTAACTTTCAGAGAATGGGTCATTTCGTGGACGACCACCGTAGACTCCATTTACCTCCTCATTTGGTGGCGCCCCCCAACTTTGACAATTATCAACAGAGTGACTTGGATCACCACACATTGAACACCCACTATGCGACACATTAGACACATTCGGAACACCTTTTCCTATATTTTTCAACAAAAGATCAACTTTCTTATTAACTCGCTAATTTCAGAATTTGTGTCACGTTGGTTAGACACATAATTGGCGGAAGATGGGTGGTTGTTTCAATCCACTGAAGATTGGGTCTTAGAACCTTTGCTTAGTTTTTCAAAAAACTCCTATTCTTCCTCCATAGGTCGCGAGAAAAACATACCCCCACTAGTGGCCATCACAAATTGTTGGTTGTTATAATCCAACCCATCATAGAAGACTTTGACAAGCTCCCATTTTGGAACATCGTGATGAGGGCATGTTCTTAATAACTCCTTAAGTCTATTAAATGCTTCATGAAACTGCTCGCCTGGGATTTGACGAAAGGATTTAATCTTATTCTTAATGGCAGCAGTTTTACTTATAGAATAAAATTCCTCAAGAAAAGCAGATTGCATTTCAGACCATGAGTTAATACTACCTGGCTCAAGAGATGAGAACCAGTCCTTAGCTTGATCTTTAAGTGAGAAAGGAAAAAGGCGAAGTCTTACCTCATCCTTGGTAATGTTATTAACCTGATGTGTGTCAGCAATTGAGAAGAATTCTCGCAGATGTGCGTATGGCTTCTCACGACCTCTAAGCACTGGCAAGATTGCTATGAGGTTCGGCTGGATCTTGAAGTTACTTGTAACCCCTTTAACCGGATCCGGATAAACGATCGGCGAAGGATCCTCGAAGATCCCCGACCTGTAATAAGAATCAACACCCCGTGGTGGGGATTCTTCTCCGCTACTACTGCCGCTAGCACTTCCGCCAACATCTTCGTCACCTGGCATTTCAGCGAAAAGCTCTGCTAAACCTGAAAAATCAAGATTAGTAGAAAACTGTCGAAACGTCTTCCTTCTCAACCTTGCACTTTTCTCAACCTCGGGATCGTAAGCTAACGGTGATGTACGTCCCGATCTACGTGTGCGTATACACTAACCTGCACACTCACAAGAAACAAAACAAACAAACAAAACAAAACAAAACAAGAAAAATAAAATCTTTTTGTATTTTTGTATTTTATTAAAGAAAAATATTAACAAAAACTTAAACGAAAAGCTCACCGAGTCCCCGGCAGCGGCGCCAAATTTTTGATCGACGTCGAAGTGCCGGTAAAAAATAACCTAATTACCTTATACTAAATAGGGTAAGCGGGTATCGATCCACGAGGACTATGTGGTTTTAGTTTAAGTTTTGTGGCGATCACAGATCAATAAAAGTTTTGGTTTAGAAATCTAACAACTAAAATCTTTTGATAATAAAAATATGGGTAAAAAATTAAAATAATTATTAAACTAATAATAAAGCTAGAAAAATAAAATAAAGATGTAAACAATTAAAAGAAAAATGTAATCTCTTCCAGCTCCTAATATTTATGGTTGGTCATACTTATGGATTATCGAAACTTTTTAGTTCGTTTACAAAGATTATTTTGACTTAATATGAATGAATTAATGTTGGCACTTATTATGTTTATCAATGACTCGTGATAATAAGTCTTGTATTAATCCAACAAATAATTATGTTTTAATAATTTATCTAGGTACAACTTATGTTGATTATACAACCATCTTTTTTTTACTAAATAAAATAAGTATGGATCGTTAACTAACAATAAATTGTCTCGCACAAATAATTAAACATAATATGAAGTCAATAAAAATAATTTATAAATAAATCATAAATCAATGTAATAAAAATATAATAATCCAAAAGTGATGATCAAACCATAAATAAAGTTACCGGAAGGAATTACAACAAAATTAGCCGGACATCGCGGTGCACTCGACCCACTTAATACCACATGTCATCTTCAAAAATACCAACCAAAAATT
Organism: Glebionis coronaria; assembly: GCA_025667525.1. Classification (NCBI taxonomy): domain Eukaryota; kingdom Viridiplantae; phylum Streptophyta; class Magnoliopsida; order Asterales; family Asteraceae; genus Glebionis; species Glebionis coronaria. The sequence goes on from CM046876.1 coordinate 525,927,078, forward strand.
GTGGCTAAATAAATCCCTAAAGGATGAATTGTTTTTCTTTATATCTTGGTTGCCGTTTTTTCCCCACTTACAAATTGATTTTTTTTTTCCAATCGATGCTTCCCCTCCTTTGTCTTGTCACGTTTTTTTTTTCTTTTATAATTGTGGTTGGTGTCGGTTAGGCTATTGGGCCATTGGGTCCAAATGGGCCAATAACTAATTTTCTTTTTAATTCTTTTAACATATAATAACTTTGGCCCAGTAAAATATAACCCAACGCCAACAATTGCTCAAACAAAGCCCGGACAAATAAAAGATGACCGAAAATATTGCGATGCGCTCAAATCTTTTTCTTCAATATTTTTTCTTCATTTATCGGCGCTCACAATATCTTTTCTCCAAAAAAAATTAATTAAGCGGCCATATTATTGCATTTCGCTCGTAACCTACATAATCATGAAACACACCCAAAGTACATATATAACAACAAATAAATATATAATTAAGCTAAATTAACATGCTATTAGGTGTATGCAAAATACACCAATCAATCTCACTTATCGTGAACCTCACATTGCCAAAATCTTTCTAATAATATTTGGCACTGTGAATATCTGTCACAATATAAAGTACCTCTACTTTATAAAATTGGTTCTTGGTAACCAAAAACTTACAAACTTGACAACATTCTATTGGAAAAACTTAAAGTCTACCAATTTTCATATGCAAAACTATTAAACTAAAATCGTCAATAATGAAAATACATACCGAATTTTATGATTAATATATTCGAATAAAAAACTTGGTTGTAGATATTCAAACCTCATTCTTTCTCATCTCATTATTTTATTCTTTCATTGTTGAGCGAAGATTAGTTTCATCTACTATCACAAAAATAGCCTATGATTAGATGTTTTCTTCAACCCTCGTATTCACTACTCATGCGTTCTTGGTGACTGATGAAAGAACAAGTTTTAATTTACAAACACGATTACCGGATAAGTTAAGAACACGCGGGCAAGTATTACCCTTTTGTTTGTAGCTAGCTTTTTGTGGTAAGCCGAGATTGTTCACTAAAGTTGGTGTGATCTATTATAGTGATAAATTATTCCATAATAATTCTCGAGCATAAATTTAAGTATACCAAAACAAATAATAAAATGATGATTAGAAATGATAAAAAGCAACGCTTGGTAAGCCTTGTAACACCCCATTTGTTAAGATGGAATGCTACGGTAAAATATGGTGTGTCATCAAAGCATGCAAGGTAAATGTATAAACATTCATGACCATAAATAGAAATACCGGAATCAAACATCGGTAGTCTAAGTACCTCAACACAAGCAATATTATGTACTGTAAATGAAAGGATTAAAAAAGAGTCCAAATGAAGTAAGGTATGAAAAAGTAGAAATAAATACATAAGGTAAAAGAGGCTGGATAGCATCCATCCGAATGCACATACTCTGGAGATCCTACTTGCGACCTTGGGTACCTGCCGTTTGGGAACATAAAAATGGAAAACGGCTGAGCATAATGCTCAGTGCACGGATATATAGCATAACGTAAAGAAATAAAGGAATGAAAGCTTATAAAGCATAATAAGCATGAATTGCAGCGGAAATGAATAAGTCCTGGGAAAACCTATATGTATGTCATGTTTACTGGTTTTAGTTCTGAAAACATATCTTATGTTACTTATGAAAATCTGTATTAGTTTAATATACCAAAAGCCAATATAGGTCATGAGGTCAACAACGTGCATGAATACTTGGAAGGGTGACCTGGTCACGCAAATTAGAGGGGATGCCTCTAATGAATTGGTAATGGGTAGGAGGGATCAGCTCCTTGTGAAGGATGCAAGGCACACACCACATTCACCATGAAATCCTGACTGAAACTGAACCTAGGATGCACCCATACGCACCACATAATAATAATAATATAATAATGGCCAAATAACTGAAAGGGACGTCACGAGCTATCACTCCGCCGTGGTAAAGTCATAACACTAGTGTCTCTAGTGCTATGGTTATGGTACCTCCATAACAAGGTGAAACTGATCATGCATGTATATAGTTAAGGTAACTAACAAAACATAAGCATTTAATCTGTAACTACTGGGGAAAACAGTTGGCTGCATACGGAAAATCCTAATAAAGGAAGAGGTTGTCCTTACTGAAGGACGGGAAATCCGTACCTTGTGTCCAGTAGAGGCTAACTAAACGCTGAAGAACCTACTCCGCCTTGACGGATAATACTACATAAGAATGGGAACGTGTATGAGTTGTCTGAATTACATGTGTTTTACTGGTTATGTGTGTTATTAGCTTTTTATACTTATTATGTCATGTTTTAGTATTTTATTGTGTTATCGTTAGTTATATTGATGTTATGTTGTGTGTTATGCATGTATTAGTGTATTGTAATACTAAGTAACTTTCTAAAAGTAGCAGGTTTTATAAATACTAAGTTTCTAAAAATAGCAAGTTTCCAAAAATAGTCAGCTTCCATAACTAGAAATAAGCTGGATTATTAATAATAAGTAAAGTTTAATTAGTATAATACAATTCATGGTTTAAAGGTAATAGCTTATTAATTAAATAACTTGGTTAATTAATTAAACTATACGTTATAAGAATTTAACTAAAAATACATGTTTTAATTAAATTAAGCTAAGTAAAATACTTTAGGTTATACATGAAATATTAATTTTAATATTTAACCTGAGTCATGAATTTAATTAAATTAAATAGCCTAAGAAATAATTTAAAATATATTTCTGATTTTTAATATTTTCCCGAGTCCCGAACCCGTGTTTTAAAAATTAACCCGAGCCCGAACCCGGGGTCACATATAAGCCGAAACAAACAGCCCTACCAATGGCTAGACCGGCTAGCCGGTTGCCACTAGTGGCTTTCGGTTGCCACTGCCGAGCCACGGCTGCCACTGCCGGCTCGGTTCCCACCGGTTCAACCCGGTTCCCACTGCTTATTTTGTTCGGTTCCCACTGTTAACCAAAAAGCCCCACCGAGACCCTAATGGTCTCGGTTGGCACTCGATCCAAAACAAAACCACACCCCTACCTCGAGTCGGGGTTCCCTTGCGTGCGTCCGAGCCAAACCGACCAAGCCGAGCCCTTTGAGGGTCTCGGTGGTGGTGATGAATACAAGCCGAGAGCCTATTGGCTCTCGGTGGTGCCTCGGTCGAACCAAAACAAGCACCAAACACCCCATATATCATATTTTAATTAATCCCATGTTTATTATTACTTGTTTTTTTATGATTAATTAAAATAAAACATGAATTCATAAAGAACTTAAAAAAAGAAAAGGAAGTGTTCGATTTACCGAACACGTGGAAGAAAGGATTAAGATCACGATCACGTACTCACAATTAATCAATAATAAAAATCGTCTGGTTTGTCCTTGTTGGTTTGATGTGGCCGGCGGCAAAAGAGGACAAGGGAGGCAAGGGAAAACTTTTCTGTAACCTAAAAATTATGTTTAAGTTTCCTGGAGTTTTTGTTTAACATAGGTTTAAGTTGGGTCACGGGCCAAGATTGTCTTTCTCCTTCTCTTTGTCTTAGCCGCGGCCTAAAGGGAGCCCATAGGGAAACCCGTAGTTTTTCATGAGTCATTATTTACGTGTTCATATGTGTTTTATTTATCGTGCCTTTTATATGTCGTGATCGTAATTCATTTATAATATATGTGTAAGTACGTGTTAATTAATATCGTGATACGTGAATTATATTATAAATGGAAAGTTTTAAATTTATCGTATTTTTGTAGGTTCACTGTTCATGGTATTTTAATGCGGGTTTTACAACTCTTCCCCTCTAAAAGAAAAATTCGTCTTCGAATTGGAGAAACATAAACTGAAAGGAAACATACCCGAATTAGAACTGGAAATGAGGGTAAGAAATCCGTATAGACTCCTCCGTCTCCCAAGTGGCTTCCCGCTCAGGATGATCCCTCCGGAGGATTTTGACGAAAGGGATCGTTTTCCTCCGCATGACACGATCTTGTCGTTAAAGAACTCTCTCGGGTTCTTCGACATATGAAAGATCCTCTCGAATCTGATCAAGCGGATATTGAACAACATGAACTGGGTGATAGTTGTATCCTCTGAGTAAGGACACATGGAACACGTTGTGAACGTGTGATAGCTGAGGCGCTAACGCTAAACGATATGACACTTCACCAACGCGTTCTATGATGTCGAACAGTCCGATGAAGCGAGGACTGAGCTTCCCTCTGATTCCAAAACGTTTAACTCCTCGTGCAGGTGATACCTTGAGGAAAAAGTGATCACCTACGTTGAAAGATACGTGTCTACGACGTTTATCAGCATAGCTCTTCTGGCGAGCACGAGCTTCCTGAGTCTTTGCCTTAGCGACGAAGAACTTCTCATTAGTCACCTCAATCATCTCTAGACCCTCAAGCAGTCGTTTGCCCACCTGATCCCATCATATTGGGGCGCGACACTTCCTACCATACAACATCTCAAAAGGAGCACACTTGATGCTAGCGTGCCAACTGTTGTTGTATGCAAACTCCACTAGAAATATATAATCATCCCAGCTTCCTGACCACTCTAGAGCACACGCTCGTAGCATGTTCTCGAATGTCTGAATGGTATGTTCTGACTGTCCGTCGGTCTAAGGATGAAAGGCAGTGCTGAGCTTAAGTCTGGTGCCCCAAGCTTTCTGTAGACTCTGCCAGAAACGCGATGTGAAACGGGGATCTCTGTCAGAGATGATTTCTGATGGAGTACCATGCAGTGTCATGATCTCCTTCTGAAAAGTGTCTGCTAATTTACTGACCGAATGCTCCTTGCGGATCGGCAGAAAATGAGCAGATTTAGTCAACCTATCAACAATAACCCAAATAGCGTCGTTCTTCCTTTGAGTTATAGGAAGACCAGTAACAAAATCGATGGAGATTTTGTCCCACTTCTATGCTGGAATATCTAATGGTTGTAGTAAACCACTAGCTCTCTAGTGTTCGATCTTAACTTGTTGGCAGATCATACATTTAGAAACGAAGGTGGCAACATCCTGCTTCATACCATTCCACCAAAAGTGTTTCTTGATGTCGTGGTACATCTTGGTAGAACCAGAATGTATGGTAAATAGAGAGTTGTGATCCTGTGAGCTTCAGTCAGCACAGCTTTCGTGAGTGTAGAGTCATCAGGAACCACTAGTCTAGTGCCCTGCCATAAGATATCGTTATTATCAACACAAAACTCTGTCTGTTGATCAAGGTTCTGAATGATAGACCAAATTTCCCCATCGTCCTTCTGAGCTTCCTTGATCCTAGAATGTAAGTCTGGTTCCACTCTAACATTCGCCCAGTAACCGTGTTGTCCTCGTACATAAAATTCAATATCAGTCATCTCTAGGTCACGGATGATCTCCTTTGCAATCTGGATGCCAGCAATCATACCCGACCTTATGCTTAGAGCATCTGCCACCACATTCTCCTTACCAGGATAGTACTGAATGTTGGTGTCGTAGTCCTTCAATAGCTCTAACCATCTCCTCTGTCTCATGTTCAGTTCCTTCTGGGTGAAGATGTACTTGAGACTCTTGTGGTTGGTGAATATGTCACATGATTCACCATACAAATAATGTCTCCAGATCTTCAATTCGAAGAAAACTGCTGCAAGCTCTAAATCATGAGTAGGATAGTTTTCTTCGTAAGGTTTCAGCTGTCATGATGCGTATGCAATAAGCTTCCCATGTTGCATGAGAACACAACCTAGACCCTATCCTGAAGCGTCACTACAGATCTGAAATCTACCTAAGCCAGATGGGAGAGTAAGAATAGGTGCAGTCACTAATTTCTTCTTAAGATATTCGAAGCTCTTCACTCGCTCTTCCGTCCAGACGAATTTCTCTCCTTTCCTCATCAGCTTAGTCAAAGGTAAGGCTAACCGTGAAAAGTTCTCTACAAACCTGCGGTAGTAGCCAGTCAAACCCAGAAAACTTCTGACCTGAGTTGCAGATGTAGGTCTCGGCCATTTGGTGAAAGCTTCAACCTTTGCAGGATCCATGGTGATCCCCTCTACAAATACAATATGGCCCTGAAATGCCACCTTGCTTAACCAGAACTCACACTTGGAGAACTTGGCATACAGTTGCTTCTGACGAAGAATCTGTAAGACTGTACGAAGGTGTTCCTCATGTTCCCCCTTGGATTTGGAGAAAATCAAGATGTCATCTATAAACACGATAACAAACTTGTCCAGAAACTCATTGAAGACACGGTTCATTAAATCCATGAAGACTGCTGGAGCATTAGTGAGTCCGAAAGGCATGACTACGAACTCGTAGTGCCCATAATGTGTACGGAAAGCAGTCTTGGATATATCCTGCTTTTTAACCCGTAACTGATGGTAGCCAGACCTCAGATCGATCTTGGAGAAATACTTGGTGCCCTGAAGTTGATCGAAAAGGTCATCAATTCGCGGCAAAGTATAACGATTCCTGACAGTGATCTTGTTCAGCTCACGATTGTCTATACACAAACGCATGCTGTCGTCTTTCTTCTTCACGAACAGTATCGGTGCACCCCATGACGATGCACTGGGACGGATGAAACCTCGTTCTAGAAGTTCTTGCAGCTGATCTTTTAGTTCTTTAAGCTCTATAGGAGCCATACGATAAGGATCTTTAGAAATTGGCTCTGCACCTGGAATGAGCTCAATTTCAAACTCGACTTCACGAACAGGTGGTATTGCCTGGAAGTTCATCAGGAAAAACGTCAGGAAATTCTGACACAATAGGCTGATCTTTGATCGATGGAGACTCGGCAGTAATGTCATGAATATTGGCTATAAAGCCCTGATAGCCGTGTGTTAATAATGCACGCGCCTCCATGGATGAAATAATTTGTACTGGCCTCCCTGGCAGAAAACCATGGTGTATGTACTCTGGGGATTTAACATCACCAAAGATAACCCGATAAGTGTGGCAGTCAATCGTATCCTGGTGATTAGATAACCAGTCCATGCCCAAAATCAAGTCAAAATCGCACATGTCCAAAGGAAGTGTGTCAACTCTGCGAATCTTATCATCAAATTTTGGGGGAAGATCTCTGTACACCTGGATGATTCGTACAGAGTCCTTAAGTGGCGTGGAAATGCATAAGGCATTTTCTAATGGCATAGGGGAAATCCTAACACGTACAACAAAAATAGTGGATATAACTGAATGAGTCGCTCCAGTATCAAATAGGACACATGCTGCCAAACCATTCATAAAGAGATTTTCGATGATGGTACCTGAAGTCTTGTTCGCCTGATCTCTAGTAGTAGTGAACACGCCTTGGCGACAATCCTTCTGCTGATGACCTTGTTAGCCACACTTGAAACAACCACCAGTACCTCGGCGACAAACACCAGAATGTCTGCGCGAACAAGTAGGACAGATAGGATGCGTGAATCCTCCAGCAGGCGTCCTAGTTATCTGAGAGTCTGTTTCAGGATTACATGCATGAGACATGATCGTGGAATATAAACATGATTGTATAGAAGGTTTAAAAATTACCAGATGAGGTAGAACGGTTAGGCTGTGAACCTCTACGGTCCTGCTCCCTGCCGTTACCATTTTTGTTCCTAAATTAGAATTATTGGAGTGTTAGAATACCATAATATAAGATAGTTTAACATAAAAGAAGGTAAATGTAGGGACCTGCTGTTGTTCGAGTTATTAGCGTTTTTACAGTAATTATCATTACCGCCACGCCTCTCTGAACCAGAACGGTCGTTGGTCTGACCGTTTCCCTTAGATGCTTGCTGCTGAACGGCTGCAGGCTTACGGTCGTCAGTCTTCTGCCTGGAATATAAAGTTGAACAGAGGATGATATAAAAATGAAAATACTGATGGAAATGAATGGTTTACAATTGGTGATTGAAGATACCTCTTAACGGCTCTGTCATCACCAAACTCCTCTCGCTCCTGAAGCATCTCAAGCTTACGGGATGCATCGGCCACCTGTGCTACTAATAGTAAACGTACACAAACCAAACTGTTGGCAACCGAAGTGCGAAGAGCCCAGCGAAACTTCTCAGCTTGCTCCTCAGCAGTACCAGCTGCTGCTCCTAAGAAACCAGCCAATCGGAGAAACCTCTGCATGAACTCGTTGTTATTCTCCCCAGCAACTTGTCGGATATTATGATAATCCCGCTTAAGCTTCTCCTGTTCAGCATGTGGAAAGTACTGGTTAAGGAAGAGCTCCTTAAACTGGTCCCATGTCAAAAGTGCAACCCAATTATCACCACCATTGGACTGCTTGACAGACTTCCACCACTGCAGACATCACCTTCAAACTTATAGCAAGCCAGTCTTGCCTTGAAAACGCCGTCACAACCCATCGCATCGAATATCTTCTCGATGTGATAAATCCAAGCTTCAGCCTCATTGGGGCTGTCAGTCTGCTCAAAAGAACGGGGTCGTTGTTTGTTGAATCGCTCCAACCAAGTCATATGAGTAACAGGTGGTGGTGGTGGTGGAGGATTGTTGTTTTAGTGGTTTTCAGGATGAGGGCCATACTGAATGCCCTGAGCTTGAATTTCAGCATGAACTTCGTCCTTGATTTCATTGCAAAGTTGGGGAAGGATGGCTCGCAAAGCTGCATTGACAGCTGTAGCCAACTCCTGAGCATTGCGTGTGTTCACCATCTGATAGTTTAAAAACAAAATGCAACATAAATGATAAGTCTGAAATAAGATGAACATAAAATGCATGAACAATGTATAAATCAATGAAGCAATTTATAATGCATGAAACAATGTAGAATGCATGATGCATTTTATAAAAACTTTTATATGCGCGAGGGTAAACCCCTATGGTCAGTTCACCCAAAACAAAAGACATAGCGAGGGGACGCCTATGGGTCGGTCCCAAAGTTAAAGTTTGATAAAAACACATGCGACTAAATAAGGCCAGTCCTGTACCAACCATTACTTAGTCATAAACTTGCGACAATGATATGAATGCATGAAATAAAATGAAAATGAATGAATGCATGAAAACCAACTGTTAGGAAGACGCTGGTGACTACTTGTACGTCACAGGTCATGTTTTACAGAGCTACATGTCGAAACCTTGGGCTCTGATACCATAATTGTAACACCCCATTTGTTAAGATGGAATGCTACAGTAAAATATGGCGTGTCATCAAAGCATGCAAGGTAAATGTCTAAACATTCATGACCATAAATAGAAATACCAGAATCAAACATCGGTAGTCTAAGTAACTCACAAACAAGCAATATTAAGTACTGTAAATGAAAGGACTAAAAAATGTCCAAATGAAGTAAGGTAAGAAAAAGTAGGAATAAATGCATAAGGTAAAAGAGGCTGGATAGCTTCCAGCCGAATGCACATACTCTGGAGATCCTACTTGCGACCGTGGGTTCCTGCCATTTGGGAACATGGAAATGGAAAACGGTCGAGCATAACGCTCAGTGCACGGATATATAGCATAACGTAAAGACATAAAGGAATGAAAGCATATAGAGCATAATAAGCATGAATTGTAGCGAAAATGAATAAGTCCTGGGAAAACCTAGATGTATGTCATGTTTACTGGTTTTAGTTCTGAAAACATAACTTATGTTACTTATGAAAATTTGTATTAGTTCAATATAACAAAAGCCAATATAGGTCATGAGGTCAACAACGTGCATGAATACTTGGAGGGGTAACCTCGTCATGCAAATTAGAGGGGATGCCTCTAATTAATTGGTAATGGGTAGGAGGGATCAGCTCCTTATGAAGGATGCAAGGCACACACCACATTCACCATGAAATCCTGACTGAAACTGAACCTAGGATGCATCCATACGCCCCACATGATAATAATAATATAATAATGGACAAATAACTGAAAGGGACGCCACGAGATATCACTCCGCCATGGTGAAGTCATACACTAGTGCCTCTAGTGTTATGGTTATGGTACCTCCATAACTAGGTGAAACTGGTCATGCATGTATATGGCTAAGGTAACTAATAAAACATAAGCATTTAATCTGTAACTAATGAGGAAAACAGTTGGCTGCATAGGGAAATCCTAATAAAGGAACAGGTTGTCCTTACTGAAGGACGGGAAATCCGTACCTTGTGTCCAGTAGAAGCTAACGGAAACGCTGAAGAACCTACCCGCCTTGACGGATAATACTACATAAGAATAGGAACGTGTATGAGTTGTCTGAATTACATGTGTTTTACTGGTTCTGTGTTATTAGCTTGTTATAGTTATTCTGTCATGTTTTAGTATTTTACTGTGTTATCAGTGGTTATACTGATGTTCTGTTGTGTATTATGCATGTATTAGTGTATTATAATACTTGTATTGTAATATTAAGTAACTTTCTAAAAATAGCAGGTTTCCATAAATAGTAAGTTTCTAAAAACAGAAAGTTTCCAAAAATAGTAAGCTTCCATAATTAGAAATAAGCTGGATTATTAATAATAAGTAAAGTTTAATTGGTATAATACAAGTCATGGTTTAAAGGTAATAAATTATTAATTAAATAACTTGGTTAATTAATTAAACTATACGTTATAAGAATTTAATTGAAAATACATGTTTTAATTAAATTAAGCTAAGTAAAATACTATAGGTTATACATCAAATATTAATTTTAATATTTAACCTAAGTCATGAATTTAATTAAATTAAATAGCCTAAGAAATAATTTAATTAAATATATTTCTGATTTTTAATATTTTCCCGAGTCCCGAACCCGTGTTTTAAAAATTAACCCGAGCCCAAACCCGGGGTCACATATAAGCCAAAACATATAAGACGAAACAAACAGCCCTACCAGTGGCTAGACCGGCTAGCCGGTTGCCACTAGTGGCTTTCGATTCCCACTGCCGAGCCACGACTGCCACTGCTGGCTCGGTTCCCACCGGTTGGCCACCGGTTCACACCGTTTCAGCCCGGTTCCCACTGCTTATTTTGTTCGGTTCCCACTGTTAACCAAAAAGCCCCACCGAGACCCTAATGGTCTCGGTTGGCACTCGATCCAATACAAAACCACACCCCGACCTCGAGTCGTGGTCCCCTTGCGTGCGTCCGAGCCAAATCGACCAAGCCGAGCCCTTTGAGGGTCTCGGTGGTGGTGATGAAGACAAGCCGAGAGCCTATTGGCTCTCGGTGGTGCCTCGGTCGAACCAAAACAAGCACCAAACACCCCCTAATTCATATTTTAATTAATCCTATGCTTATTATTACTTGTTTTTATGATTAATTAAAATAAAACATAAATTCCTAAAGAATTTAAAAAGAAAAAGAAGTGTTTTGATTTACCAAACACGTGGAAGAAAGGATTAAGATCACGATCACGTACACATAATTAATCAATAATCAAAATCGTCCGGTTTGTCCTTGTTGGTTTGATGTGGCCGGCGGCAAGAGAGGATAAGGGAGGCAAGGGAAAACTTTTCTGTAACCTAAAAATTATGTTTACGTTTCCTGGAGTTTTTGTTTAACATAGGTTTAAGTTGGGTCATGGGCCAAGCCCATCTTTCTCCTTCTCTTTGTCTTAGCCGCGGCCTAAAGGGAGCCCACGGGGAAACCTGTAGTTTTTTCCGAGTCATTATTTACGTGTTCATACGTGTTTTATTTATCGTGCCTTTTATATGTCGTGATAGTAATTCATTTATAATATATACGTAAGTACGTGTTAATTAATATCGTGATACGTGAATTATATTATAAATGGATAGTTTTAAATTTATCGTATTTTTGTGGGTTCACTGTTCATGTGTACTGTTCATGGTATTTTAATGCGGGTTTTACAAGCCTAGTTTGGGAATTCGATTTTGGATGATTGTAATGAACATATAAGTATGATTATGATAATTAGATGGGAATTCGATTTTGGGAATTCTATTGTTTTCAAAACCTTTAATCTTCGTTAAGACTTCAAATAAAGAAAATAAGTATTAGGTTCAATCACTCAATTCAAGACTTGGTCTAATTTCAACTCATTCGATTCACGGTTCGTTTCACAAAATTTTTAACACTTATAATTATGTTTCTTGATAAACCAAACTCCTTAAGAAATGGTCAATACAAAGGATAGTCGATTATAGACAAATCGACTATGACTTGTTGCTAGAAATATCCCCTTTTGACCTATGAAATGTTTAGCAACAAATTAAATTTGATAACCAATTGTCATATAAAATACAAGTACAAATGGATCTTAGTAAAAGCATCTTGAAATTGAACTAGACACATATCACAATCACAACTAAATCTTCCTACCACAACCATCATCAAACCAAGTGTAAAATAAAACTAGCCACTTATATTAAATAAATACATAAATTCATAAATAAAGTTCATGGAAGTCATAATCAAGAGTCTTAAAAAGTAAAATAACAGTCTTAAAGATAAGGGTGATGACCCCTTAGAGTTTGGTGAAGTATTCTTGACGTTTCGGGCTTTCAAATCGGTTTTCCTTGTGCCTCCTTAATCAAATCCGAATTTTCAGCTTTTGTACCAAGGGAAAGAGTCTTTAATTGATGAGATAACTAAGATAATATTATATTTGAAGGTATTTTTTATCCATGACCCCATGGGTCTTATTTATAAGTGAATTTGAGCCTTGATATTTAATGCTTGGCTTGGAGCAAAAAAAAAATGCTTAGAGCCAAAGGTGATTTTTCTCTAGAATGTTTCAATAGAATCTTCTTGTGTGTTCTATAGATGCTTCAAGAATGTTTTAGTTTTCTAGAAAAAATGTGCCTACAGGCTCCTCAAGTCGATGGATGTTGATGAAGAGGGAGCATGTGGCTGTTGGAGCTAGATGGTAGGCTTTTGACAAGTGAGGAGCCTGTGGCTGCCATATCTTCGATGGTGGTTGCTCCGGGAACTTTTTGTAAAGAATGCAATATAGTTTTTTTTATCGTTATTCCATTTGCATTTTCCCTTGGTCGGGATAATTTGTGATACTTGTATCTTCTTGAAAATACTTTTTCTAGCACTTGTAATTGGTCTTCAAAGGCTTGTAACATGTGCACGGGTCTTGAACTTTATCGAGATTCTTCGTACTTGTACTAATCTTTACTTTTTCTTCGATTTCTTTGTCTTTTTATTTATTTTCATGTGTTTGGATACACATAGACTTGCAAACACACTTTTGCACAATAATGCACAAAATTATAGAAATATAACCAAATAACATGTAAAAAAGTACGGATAACATGACTAAAAACATGTACAATTTGAGCGTTATCAAATCCCCTCACACTCAAACTTTGCTAGCCCTCAAGCAAATCTAGGCTCTAAAGAAATTAAAAATCCACATGGTATATGATAGTAATTATAATTTTTTTGATGCAATACTACTAAGTACAAGTACAAGATCAGACTCGTCATTTTACCTTTAGGTGAAAAATTAAGACGTAAAGACAATACCCACAAATACAGTAGTCGAGAAGTATATATTTAAATTTTTCTAGCTACTACATACCACTATCCATATGAATTAGAGCTTAATGTATCACGACTTAGCACATTAGCTAATCAATACTTATTATTTCTTCTTCCTTCATCTTCATATTATTATAACTCATTGGATATTTATTTTTCTTTTGGACCTTTTTTTTCTTGGCTAAACTCTAGCCATCGATTATCATACTTGCAGAATTCATGTCTAATTAAAAAGATTGAACTTGCAACTTTCTCCAAAATTTCATAGGATTTCCCACGTAACAAACATCCTTCCATGCAACTAGCAATCAACCATAAGACTTTGATGCGGGTAAGGTTGTCACATGAATATATATCTTTTTTTTTCAAAAGTTTACCGATGATTAATCTAATTATTTTGATATATTAACGTGGAAGTTTGAAAACAGCCAGATTACAAGGGCAAACAAGTATACAAAATTTTAAATTAGCCCAGAAATATGACAACTAAACATTTTTCTCATTTTCCTATTACCCCCTTACATTAAAGTTTTGCATTGTCCTCGATATGATGAAGCTAACTAAAAAGATAGGGAAATAAGAGAAAACCATAATCTCGTACATATGATACATAATAAAGAACACGTGATTCTAGGCATTGTCTTCACTTATACAATACCTGCAAAAAATAAAAACACACAAAAATAAGAAATACAAAATATTTTTGGATTTTATGGTTTGTATAAAACAATAGATGCTACACCCCTCACACTTAAGCAGAACATTGGTTACAAAATTTTAGAGTGTTAGCATAAAAGTAATTTAAACAAACACTAAAACACACGGGTTACCTCCCAAGAAGCGTTTATTTATTATTGAGTCATTAGCCTGACTCATACTTCCTTTTATTTTTCTTTTTCTAGTGCAAGTCCCTCACTCGACTCATCATAATATAGTTTCACACGGTATCCGTTGACAATGAAGCTTCCTCCATATTTGTCATGTAATCCACATAACCGGACGTAAATCCATGTTTTACTATAAACGGTCCGTACCATTTAGGTTTTAGCTTAGGAGATTTGAGTTTGTACTTCATGTTAAAGAGAAGAACTTTGCCTCTGTTCTTTAATTCATTTCTGATGTAAAGTTTTTTTTTATCGTTTTAAGATTTGGTACGAGGTTTGTAGAGTTTAGAGTTCTCATAAGCTTGAAGTCTCAATTCATCGAGTTCATGAAATTGCAAGAGTCATTTTTCACTACCCACTTTGAGATCTGGATTACAGCTTCTTAATGCTTAGTAAGCATGGTGTTTCATTTCAAAAGGCAAATGGCAAGTTTTATAGTACAACAAACGATAAAGTGTTGTGCCAGTTGGATTTTCATAAGGTGTACGAAATGCCCACAAAGCATCGTCAAGTTTCCTTGACCAAATGGAAAGATTTTCCTTAACCATTTTTTTTGAGTATTCGTTGTAAAGCTTTGTTGGTATTTTCGACTTGTCCACTGGTTTGTGGATGATAAGCAGTAGGAAAGCAATGAGTAACTCCATAACGTTATAGGATTTTATCCATTTGTTTATTACAGAAGTAAGTTCCTCGGTCGCGGATGAAACCTTTTGGGATTCTATAACGACCCACAAATTTCACCTATTGTTATGCGCATCGATTATATAAGTATGGAAATTCACTAGGAATTTTTTGCTTTTATGGTTTATTTGGTAAGATGAATGCGTTCTCACAACCACAACTACCACTCATATGTTATAAACACTATGTATATACCAATTCTAAGTTTTAGAACTAATATTATAAGTACATTATTCATAAGAACATCTCAAATATAACTAAGATGCCTGAAATCCTTAAGAAACTATATAAACCCTAGAAATCACTTGTAAACCCTAATTTCATACAATATAATTACAAAAAACTTATAAAGAAGATATCAAGGCTTATGTATAAGTTATAATACATCAGTTATAAGTAAGATTTCATTCTAAAACCATACGTACAAATCTTAAAACTCAAGGTACAAGTCACTTAGGCATAATAGGCAAGATTATCACTTTACTCCTGTTTCACTTAGCACTAATGCACAATCTTTTAAACAAAGTTTACTAACACTCTTACGCTCTTAGCATTAAATTTAGGTCATATAATCATCATATATCAAGGTAAAATGCCCTTAATTCACAATGTACAACTCCTTAATGCATAGAATTTAAAATAGGTATTTTCCCTCCTAAAACATGTTTACTTAATAAAAGATTATAACTTATTAAAACAAGTGTAGAAACTCTTTAGGCACATTAGATATAATGTATATGATACAAAATGAGTTTAGGTCAGTAGAAAATATAAGAATAATGGCTATAACAAGGATTGAACCCTAGATCACTGGAAACCCTAATTTGGCTATGTTTTATTCCCAATTTCACTTCAAATTTATATAAGAATCAGACCAATGATTAAAAATTCTTAATTACAATGTTTAAACCCCAATTACACCCTAATCCATCACTAATCAGTTTCCTAAACCCTTAATCACAAAATTACAAAGTTACAAACCTTAAACCTAATCCGGTTATGTTTTTCCCTCCAAAACCCATTCAAACACATTTCCCTCCTAAATTTAAACCAAGACCAGATATTTTGGGATATTTTGGCATGTCTACAAGTAGGTTCATCACCTACTTGTAGATGATACATGGTCTTATCCCCTCTTTTTTAACTATGGCATATTATACACCTTAAACCATAGATAAATTCCAACCTAGCTTACATGAATCACTCCTAGATATTATGAATCCTTAGCAAGACTTAGTCACTTCTCTTCTGTCCTTACATGTTTCTAAGCCTCACTTGGAGCCTAAGTGTTGAAAGGAGTATAAATATGAGTCTTATGCTCATAGTTTTCTTCATCCTCCATTTCCTTACCTATATGCCCAAACATTTTGTTCACACACCTTCATTAAAGTCCTAAGAACTTCCTAAGATCATTATCCAGCTTAAAAAGAAGTTCAATAGGTCCATGAAGAGTTTTGAAGAAGATATAGATCATACGTCCTATTAGAAGCCCTAGATTCCTAGTTTTTATTTGTAAGTCATCACCTTTTTCTATAAGTTCTTTTCATGTTCAAAACCTTTTATAAGATTAGTTATAATATAAAGTACTTTAAATAAGCCTTAGTTCAAAAAATCATCTAATATAGTTTTTCTAAACAAAAGATATCATAAAACCCTAGATTTAGAATTCACATGAAATAATGAGTTAAAATCCATTTCAAAAGATTTAATTATGTAAAATTAATGTTATTATGATTAGAATTATGTTTTCAAACTTTGTTCTAAGTTCATAGATCACTTTCTTTACAAATTTTAGCTTGTTATGTAATTATATACAAGTTCATGGGTCAAAATTGTCATTTCTGAAACTATAAACATTTTGGGTAAAAAGTATCATTTTACTAAATTTAAAACTATAAGGATTGAAATTGTAAAGTTTGAAACCTTAAGGTTAATATTAGAAGGTTGAAAATATAAATACTTAAACTATATACTTTAAGGGTTAAAAGTGTAAATAACTTAAATTTATAACTATAGGGGTTAAAAATATAAATATTCCAAACTTATCAACTCTAAAGGACATTTTTTTCATTTAGAAGACTTAATGGATCTAAAATGTATAATGATATATGTTTTCTAAAGTTATATAAACTTAAAGGGTAACTTTTATCCAACTTTGAAACTTAAGGGTATAAAACATATATTAAAAAAGGTATAGATACTATATATATCATTTGAAGAAACTTATAAACATATCATGTTATTAGGGAGCTTCATATTAAGATGTTCCATCTCGATATTACGTTCTGACTAAGTAGTTGGGTTTACGATTTAAAGTGCCCTTACTCCTCAAACGTTTATAGAATGACTTCTGAACTATGATGACCCGAACAATGATATGATATTAATCTAAGAACCTTTGAAAATAACATAAAACACTACTTAAATTTTGGAACTAAAACACTAAGACTTGATACATATGTGTTTAACCCAAGTTGTGAGACCAAGCTGTTATAAATTGACCTAATTATTGTGAAGTGAATCAAACTCTATATGCTAAGGTGAGTTCATAGCCTCACTATTACTGCTTTCTAAATGATTTGAAAACTCGTGAGGGTGATATATGCTAAAACCCGAATGAAATTATTTTTAAACTATATGCTTTCCTAATATGTTATTGCACGAGTGTCCGATCTTGTTATTGTTTAAAAATTTCATTAGTGATTAAGAAATTCACGTGTACGCTAATATTGTGAATTGATCTATTGGAATTAACGAATCATGTTTATGTTACCTAACCTCAGGGTAATCGAGCACACTTTATTGGAACGAGTGGGTAACTTGCGGGTTACTTGTTATGACACCCTGTCATGACGGTCACTTTGGTGAATTCTTGTTAATATTAATGTGATGAGCTTAGTGCAATAATTATTGTTTTTTGGCGAATAACAACGTAGCTCAAATGGTGAAACTTGCATTGAAACCATTATTTCTAACCTATAAATTCACTCAACCTTTGTGTTGACTTTTAAGCATATATCTCAGGTATTAAAGAGTGATGGCATGGAGCAGTATAGGATTGCATGGAGAGGCACGGACTTGAAATTAATGTCATTGATTTTTGGGACCTCATGGTGTAAAATTTTGATTTTTGAATGATAAATAAAATTGATTTAAACATTATTTTGAGTTGTTTTCTGTTATTATGACTTGTGTTCAGTAATATCCCATGTTAGCTTCTGCTTCTATATGTGAAAATAGGGGTGTTACAGATTGGTACTAGAGAACAAGGTTAAAATCTTGACTATAACTATTTTTCCTAATAAGTTATGTTATTTTATCGACTCTTCCAGAAATATGTATTCCTATCTTCATCCTATTATCATCTTATCGGATTCCAAAGATATTCATTCTAAAAATATTCCTAACGACTCCCCATAATATATTTTAAATCTACCGACAAATAATCCTTATGATACCTTAGAAAACTATCAGAAACTCCCAATAGCTGTTTCACCTTTACACGACGACCCCTATATGCAAGTTATACGAGCATATAAAGAAGAAATACCTTTTATACCTCAAAACAAACTCATCCATCACACTCCCCAAATTTACTAAGTTCTTCTATTCTCAGCTTTTGTCTTTCAAATATTTACTTTTATCCAACAACAGGATATATGGTACGTACAAAGAAGCTTTCCTTGTATAAGACAAGTTGTTACATGTTCCGTTATACTTCTCCATTCCATATCATGGTTAATTATGTTACGATTATATATGTGTCATATCTTTATAAATCCAGAGGTTATAATGGATTTAATATCCTGGATATGAACATGCTTCTAACTAGCCCGCTAAATCCCGCCTTAAGGCGCGCTAAAGCTTGAGGCGTAGCCTCCATGCTACGCAATAGGTCAAAGTGTGCTACGACATGAGCTGCGGTAATTTTTTGAATTCAACTCCCAAAAATGAATATTATTACATGTAAGGAGTGTTTTATAACTTTAATTATTATGTACAACACTTATTGTGAACTCAATATAAATATAACATTGAAATATGATAAAACAAATAAATATTTTTATATGTTGCGCCATCATAAGTCACGCTTTAAAAACGCTAAAACTTCGCCTTAGCCGCTAAAGCAGCTTGGACATGACGTCATGCCACGCCTCACGCTATTTATAACCATAGATATGAATGATAATTAACATATTAAGCCTTCTCCGTCCTTGCCTACAACTCTTATCTTCGTTGTTTAAATATTTCAATTTCATATATACCCCACCAAACAATCCCAAAAGATATGCCTTTCCAAATTTAAAACTTGTGTTTAATAGGCATTTATATGTATCCATATACATATGTGACATATGCTTTCTAATACTAGTATACCTTGATTCTAAATTATTTTTCTTCTTTTTTATAAAATGGCGCACCTAAGAACATTGAATTCTATCACTATAACTCCTAAAGGTCTTCGACAAATGATTAACAATGGTGTTGCTGCAGCCTTGCAAATACAAACTGTTAATGCAACAAGAAGTACTATTCAAAAAGAAAATCTTATAGCTGATTAGCTTTTTAATTACTGAGATGCTACTGGTATCACCCGTGGATTGAAAAATCTAAATAAGTCTTTCCTCATAGTAATTATACCGAGAATTGCAAAGTAATGCTTGTTACCAGTACTTTAACTGATGAAGCGTTACCTTGGTGGATTTCATACACTCAACCAATTGAGATGGAAGAAGCTCATAAGATATTTAGGTCAAATTTTAAATATCTCTTAATAAGACGATATATTCTCTAATCAAAATCGAGAAGGTGAAAGAAGAACTCTGCTATCTAATGATAAAAAGAAATAACCTCAAGACATACACGAGGAGATTTAAAGAGTTAGCAGAGTTGTACCCTGTCACTAATCCTCGTAGAATGATGAAGGCTCAAAAGATTTCCTCAAAGATTTAGAATAAGGATTACCACGTCCAAACCCCAAAATATTGGAAGAAGCCTGTTGTCCCATATATTTGTGATTGATTAAGCAATGAAGAAAGAAAGAAAATAGATGAAGAAGAGATGAATTCCTAGAGAGAGAAAGTAGTGAGAGAAAGTAGAGAGAGAGATGATTAACTTGGTGAATGTTAGATTAAGAAAAGAATTTGTTACAAATGACCATCCACCCTCCTAACATGCTAGGAGGGTAGTATATATAGTCCACCCACATGCGGGCTTTAATGGACTATATATTGGGCCGGGCTTGTCTTTTGGAATTTAATTAGTTTAAATCCAAGCCCGTGAACCACGACTAAATAACTACTTATTACAACGTTCTAACTAATGTTACAATAATAACCTATGACCGAGCATTCTTGTTTGACTCAATATTTTGAGGCTAACAATCTCCCCCAATGTGAGGTCATACCCTTTTGATATTTGAAGATCAATGGAGATTACGAATCTCGTCATAAATGAGCCTTGAACGTGTAACAATAGTTTTGTTCCTTCATGCTATGATCTTTGAGCCTTTGTCGTTGTCTTTCGACTTTGTCTTTTAGTCTTGAGATCTTCAAATCATTCTTGACTTGTCTTTGCCATCTTGTAATCTTGTGTCTTTATCCACATGCTCACACTATCAATTGTTGGATAAGTCTTTGGGCATGAATATGTGGTTGTGAATCTTTGACTTTGCTGAGTACACCGTGATGCCACCTTCTCGAGACAAAACATAGACACGGACTGAATGGCTTTGACACTCGTCCTAAATCGGTAGCGTTTTACCTCCGGTCGGTGAAGACCGTTATACGATATTAAATATCGTACCTGTGATCAGGTAGATTCAATTAAGAATCTCCTTGACAGGGTTTCGCGGCAGTACTAGCCGTTCTCTTTACTCGACCGTCTCAAAGCAAGACTGCGAACATAAAGAGTGAATCAATTGGATAAATATCCGCTTGATTAAAGTCGTCAATTCAAATTCCTGGAACAAGTTTGATTCATTAAGAATCTTACCATTGTTGCTTTCCAGTTGACACAAGTTTGATTCATAAGAATCTCACAAGTTACCTACCGTAGCGCTGTTTGATATTGACGCTAGAAGGATTTCCATTCGTCACTGTGAATATTAATAAATATTACTCTGAATGTTCTGGCAAGACCATAAAGATATTGCGTAGAAACCTGAAACGAGTTTGAATCAATTCAGAATCAAACCACTGTTGCTTTTCAGTTTTACATATGTTCAATTCATAAAGAATCTTACATATGACCTACCGCAGTGCTGTTTGATGTTAACACTGGAAGGATTTCCACTCATCATTGTGAATACTAAGTAGTATCACTCTGAGTGTTCTAGCAATATCGCAAGGATATAGCGTAGGACTCTCTTGATCTTCATCCGTGTATCCTAACGAGATTTGATTGATCTCTTGGCTCTAGACTCAATTTGTGCACTTTTAGTGATCGGAGGCTGGAGCAAATGCCACCTATTCAATATCAACTATCTCGGAGTGAGAAAGTCAATAGAAGTCGTGTTGATCTCCGTGACAATAAAACAAACTTCTTTTGAGAGAAGCCTGAGTAGCTAGGGAAGGGTTGTGCTTCACATCACTGGGTCCATGATGAGTTGTCTTCATGATGTGTTGACCCGGTTTCTGCCTAAGTTGTATGGAGGGCTTCTTTCTTTACACCCTTTATCCTTACATTTCTTTTTCATTCTTCAACCCCTTCAATGCTTACCAAGACATCATTAATAGCACGTTGTTGTGATTGTTCCAGTGCTATCATCAATACTTAGTCGGCATTCAGCTTCGTTCACATTCTACTCCATCTTTCCTAAGGACTTCTAATAATCTATTGGATTGTCCCTGGGAAGATCCCTCCGGTTCTGGTTGGATCATAGGACTTAAACCTAACCACCCTTTTGACACCAATAACGTCGTGAATTAAAGATGTTGTGGGTATTTGATCGTAACCATGAAAACCACTTTAAATTCTAACAAAGTGTTTGAAAAACATTTAACACCTTGCTAGTTTTGTTGTTTCAGAAATGCTCCCCTTTCACATGTGCATCGATAGTCGAAAGTGTTTCGCACATGTAGGTAAGAGTTAAAGTGCTTGAGTCTTATATAAGATCACATTTTAATCACATTTTCTCCTCCTGTCTCTAATATATAAAATCTTTTGATATTAGAGATACCAATTTGATTAAAATATATTTTGAAAAATAGTCTTGAAAATCTTCGGGAGAAAGATGTGTTAAGCTTTTGCATGAAGTTGAATTGCTCCCCCTCAAAAATTGATCCAATGGAATTGTCATTACGAGGATTTGATCCACATTAAACTTTTGAGGATAGGAGTTGTTGAACACACAATTTTTGAAAGATTTTGAATATCATTGAGAAATTCTTGAAAAAATTGTGTTCAACGCTTTTTGAAAAATCAATTCTTTTTGACGAAAAGGTTTTTCTAAAGCATAAACTTGAGTTCATAGACTTTGAATGTCTTGACGAATCCACTCAAGTGTAAGAAGATTTAACTTCTTTTGCTAAGGGTAAGAGTACAAAAGCGTACACTCCCCTGTGAATTTAGATCCGGGTTGCAATCTAAAAGTGATTACAAGCCATTGTGTTGAGCTCAAAACGTTGAATGTTTTGTGACAAGCTCAACCCAAGATAGATTGCTCTACCCGTTGTTGGAAGTATTGTCCAAAATAGACAATTTCCTTTTGAAAAGATAGAAATGACATGTTTTGAAAAATATTTACAACTTTCATTCGAGCTTTATGTACACACCCGTGTCGTTATTGAGCGACATTTCTAGGTACGTCCATATTATCGATACTGAAAGACATGTCGAGAAGAATATTTTTGGATTATCAAAGATCTTTTAATTTTGTATTTTGCTTTTTGATTAATATTTACAGGTAGATGTTTGATAGATGAATCAAGCAGGCTACTTTGCCAGAACCTCCAGTTCTGCTGGAGTCAAACATCTCATACCAATTTGCCTAACTAGATACGCAAACCTCTCTTTCGAAAGAGCTTTTGTAAACAAGTCAGCTAATTGGTAATCAGTTCTAACAAAGTATAATTCAACAATACCTCTTTCAACTTGTTCCTTAATGAAGTGATATCGGACATCAATGTGCTTCGTGCGGGAATGCTGAACCGGATTACAGGAGATGGCTATGGCCGACTTTGAGTCACAGTACATAGGTACTTTATCAAAATGGAAGCCATAATCCGTGAGTTGTGTTCTCATCCAAAGAACTTGAGCACAACACGCAGATAGAGACACATACTCCGCTTCGGCTGATGAAAGTGACGTGCAATCCTGCTTCTTGGAAGACTATCCCACAAGCTTGTCTTGACCTAGAAATTGTGCACCACCAGAAGTACTTTTACGTGTATCAAGACACCCTGCATGATCAGAATCTGAATAGGCCGTTAGAAAGAAACCGGTTTCCCTCGGATACCAGAGTCCCATGTGAATGGTATTCTTAAGGTACCGAAAGATCCGTTTAACCTCCTTGAGGTGCTTTTCAGTGGGTCGTGCTTGATATCGTGCACAATAACATGTAGCATGATGTATATCAGGTCTGCTCACTGTCAAGTACATGAGGGACCCGATCATGGAACGATATCTCGTTTGATCTATGGGTAATCCCTCCAAATCAGCATCTAGGGATGTGGTTGATAATGGTGTCCCAACGGGGTCACATGATGTCATACCATGCTTTTTGATTATCTCTTGACAATACTTAGCTTGGTTAATGAAGATACCACTTGGGGATTGGTGAACTTGAATTCCTAGAAAGAATTTTAGTTCGCCCATCATAGACATTTCAAATCTGCTGTGCATTACTTTTTCAAACCATTTTGAAAGTTTTGAGTTTGTAGACCCGAAAATAATGTCATCGACATAAATCTGCACAAGCAAAATGTCATCCCCATATTTATAAGTGAACAAAGTTAAATCAATGGAACCTTTTGAGAAACCTTTGGTGACCAGAAATTTCGAGAGCTCGTTGTACCACGCCCTTGGAGCTTGCTTGAGTCCATATAGTGCTTTGTGGAGGCGATACACCTTGTCAGGATAATGAGGATTGACGAATCCTTCCGGCTGCGTGACATAAACTTCTTCCTTCAAAGGACCGTTAAGAAACGCCGTCTTTACGTCCATTTGATAAACGATGAATCCCTTATGTGCAGCATAAGCAAGGAAAATCCTGACCGCTTCCATTCGAGCTATTGGTGCAAATGATTCTTCAAAATCAATACCCTCTTTCTGTCCATACCCTTTAGCCACTAGTCTAGATTTATTCTTGATGATCGTGTTCTCTTCATCCATCTTGTTTTTCCAGATCCATCGAAGATTTAATGGTGTTACATCGTATGGTCTGTCAACAAGTTCCTAGACTTTAAGTCTTTCAAATTGTTGAAGTTCATCCGTCATCGATTCAATCCAAGCATGATCAGCTAATGCTTCTTTGATGTTTTTCGGTTCAGCTGAACTCACGGCGAGTGCGAACATACAAACATCGGCATCGGTGTTAAGCTGTCGTCTTGTGCGAACGGGCTGTGAAGGGTTTCCAATGACATGAACCAAAGGATGATCTCGGGTCCAATGATGTGTTGAAGGATGTCATTGGTAGAACGTGTGCATATTTGACGGATCAAGATGGCGAGTAGAAGACTCTCCAGTTTCGTGTACCGGTGTACCGAATGGGTTGATGAATTCGTCTTCGTCAGATAATGCATTGTCTGCTTGATTTGTGTTCTCTGGAGCAATGACAGTAGTTGTGGATGTTGTAGGATCGATTGTTGAAATGATATTCTTAGGAGGTAAATCTGCAGCAACCCGTGTTGACATATATGAAGTTGTATCCGGTTGTTGACGATGATCGGTATCATCAGTCTTATCATGAGTGACAGTGGAAGACTTCGATACAACTTGTTTCTCCCCCGTGAAATATTCATCATACATTGGTCCATATAACATTTCCAACTCTTCAATGGTCGTGTCGACTGTCATATCAGCTCTAGGAACATTTTCTGGAGCCAGCGTTAAACTTGACGGTTCATTGCTGTGGTCTTGAGTTTCGAGTTCCGTGCGGTTGTGAACGGAAGTCGTTTGTCGTTGTGGGTCGGGACTTAAACTGTTTTGTTCAAGTGCCATTTCTTGTAATTCATCAAATCGTATGTGAATAGTCTCGACTATCAATTTTGTTCTCTTGTTGTACACTCTATATCCCTTAGACTGAGTTACATATCCCACAAGAATACATGCATCACCTTTTTCTTTCATCTTATCCAAGTTTTCACCATCTCGAATGATGTAACAAGTACATCCAAAAACATGAAGGTGTTTGAGTGAAGGTTTTCGATCATGAATTATGTGATATGGTGTCTTTTCGTGTCTTGGGATAATTAAGGATCGGTTTTGTGTGTCGCATGCGGTTGCCACGGCTTCGGCCCAAAAATATAGTGGAAGTTTTGAAGCGGATAATAATGTTCGAGCAGCTTCAACCAAAGTACGATTTCGTCTTTCAACAACACCGTTTTGTTCGGGTGTTCGAGCAATAGATATTTCATGTTCAATCCCTTCGGCTTCAAAATACTTTCTCAGATTTGAATTCAAAAATTCTGTACCTCTGTCAGTACGAACCACTTTAACTTGAGCCTGAAGACCACGTTGTATCAATTTAAGGAAGCTGATGAGAACTTCAGGTGTTTCATCCTTGGACCTCAAGAAGTGAGTCCATGTGTACCTTGAGTAATCATCGACAATTACCAGAATATATTTCTTTCCGTTGATACTCTGAACACACATGGGACCACACAGATCCATGTGAAGAAGATCTAACCGTCCTTTAGAGCTTGGTGTGGTCTTTGTTTTGAAGCTACTTCGTTTAGCTTTACAAAGTTCACAAGAAGAACAAAGATGATCTTTGATGAATTTCAAGCTTAGAAGGCATCTCACAATATCTTTCTTGGAAAGCAAGTTAATGGTATCAAAGTTGAGA
The DNA here is from genome assembly GCA_025667525.1 of Glebionis coronaria. Classification (NCBI taxonomy): domain Eukaryota; kingdom Viridiplantae; phylum Streptophyta; class Magnoliopsida; order Asterales; family Asteraceae; genus Glebionis; species Glebionis coronaria. The sequence goes on from CM046876.1 coordinate 525,953,093, forward strand.
TGAGAAAGACGTTGATGCCATAACCATGCCTGAGTCGTTGAAGCTTTTGCCATGAAGCAAATTGGAGTTGATGAAGTTGTGTCTTGAAGTGAAATTGTGTAAAGATCAGTACCCCGTGTACCGGTAAGTAAGTCATTCCCATCATAATCACGAACAAAACATGTCTTCTTTCTGAAAGCAACTTCCAAATCCGCATCACAAAATTGACCAACCGAGAAAAGATTGTGATTGAGCCCTTCGACGTAGTATACCCTTTTAATCATGATATTCCCCTGAACCAAATCTCCATATCCTAGGATCGGTGCAAATTGATCATTTCCGAATCGGACCGTACCCAGGAACTTCTCCACGAAGTTAATTAGAAGCTTGAGATTCCCCGTCATATGCTTCGTGCATCCGGAGTCCAGTATGAAGAGAATTATTTGTATCACCTGCAGAAGAGTTAGAACACGATGGAGCATTTGCTAAATTGGATACCACAGTAGTTGTGATAGTAGAATCATTAGTGTCCTTATCAACATTTAAAGGCAAACTAACACTCGTTTTCACATTTTCTGTCCTAACTTTAGGCATCCATTTATATCCGGGAGGACATTGATTAGCAAACCACCATTTCCAAGACTTACTAGCAGACTCATATAATTCCTTAATTTTGCTTCTAGGGTTCTTAGTGGTGGAGTCTGATGCATTACTTTTCTTAGTGGGGGTAGCATTAGAATGGTTCATCTTGCGTTTGGGTTTACTAGCTCTAATAGGCATTGCAACTTGCTTCTTAGTTCTAGTATCTACGCATTTGACTTTATTTATAGCACACATAGAATTATTAACATTAGCACACTTTCCACATTTGACACAAACAAATTTCACATTCATAGCATTCAAATCATTCACAACATTCAAATCATTCACAACATTCAAATCGTCATTACATGCGATTACAGACTTTTTATTCTTAAACACGTTCAAATTCATAGGGTGTTCTTCTACTTCCTGCATCTCCCCTTGATTCTTGTGTTTCCAGACCTTATCATTCACTTAAGTGCGCTTAAGCTGAGGCCAGCTAACACTAGTAGTGGAAACTATTCCTGTAGTAGAGGACACACGAATATTAGTGTTTCTAGAAGTCTGAGGCGATTGAGTAACTTTGTTTGTGGGCTTCGTGGAAATTCTATACATCCCTGGTTTAATCACATTATTGTGCTTAACGCTTGGTGCTATAGGATTCCTTATAGGTTGAGCTTGTGGTAACCTTTCCTTTCCATCCATCTTGGGGGCAAACACAGGTTGTGCAAACGAGGAATTAGATAAAGCAGATGGTTTTCCCAAGATTGAGGATCTATTCTCTTTAGAGGCATTGGGTTGTCTAACAACATTTTTCTTAATGCTAGGTTCCACAATTTTCCCACCCATTTTAGCAATGAGTTTCTGCAACTCTGCTATTGCTCTGTCCCTGTCTTGTAACTGAGCTTTCAACCCGTTAATTTCCAAATTCTGTTCATTCATTTCTCGAAATGTTTGGGAAAGTTTTTCTTGCAATTTATTATCGTGTGAAAAACTACCAACGTCTTTTTGCAAAGCAAGTTCAAGTGAATGACAATGTTTTTGAAGGAAATTATTTTTGTGTTGAAGTAACTCAAAAGCCTTTTTGTCAACATTTTCTTTACGTTTCGAAAGCTCAATTTCAAGACGTTCACATTCTTTGCTTTTATCAAGATATTGACATGCAACTTCAGAATATTCATCAATATCAGCATAAGATGTAAAATAAGCACACATAACATCGTTAGAAACACATTCTTGCATTAGTAAATCATATTCATCTGAAAAGTCAGTCTTCTCCATTTGAAGATCTTCAATGTGTTTCTCAAGAGATTCAACATATTTTAAATCATCATACATTTCAGTCCGAATGAACTCCTCAAGTTGAAGAACAGTTTCTTTAATCAACGCCGTGTTAGGAATTAAGAGTTCTTTCACAAGCAAGGTAATATCTTGAGGAATCGGACGTGTCCACTCAGCATTTTCACGTTTTGCCCAGTCTCTTTCAACAATAGATTTAACATTATCTATGTGGTGTTTAAGAATACCTAATGTTTTCCTACTCTTGCTTTTAGATTCACCTAGAGGGAGGTAGTTTATGTATTTGTAAACATTAGATTTCTTAGGGGCAAATGCTTTCTTCCATTGAATTCTCTTTTGTTTGCATTCTAGGAACACTTCCTCACGAGTTTTCTGAGTTTGTTTGTTGAACAGGCCATAAAGACTATTCTCATAAGCATAATTATATGGCTTCACAAACTCCTTATTAACAAGTGGTTGACTATCAGCATCCCAAAGGGCAGTCTCTTCACTATTGGCACTGACAGGCATGCAATCAAGATCTGTCCTTTCAGTCTCATCAAGATAAAGATGCGGGTTCGTAGCTTGAGCTTTGGCAAGGTACTCAGGACTTGCAAAGCTAGCTTGACCCTTAAACATCGAAGGAGGTGCCAGCATTCTCACAGATTGTATAGAATCATGCGTTTTATAAACAACGTTCTTCAAAAATTCGACTTGTGCTTCTAATTTCGTTACCTTTTCAGTTTCTTTATCATATCTACTTTTGAAGTCTTGTTTTAACGCATCTACCTATTGGTTCTTATCCTCAAGAATTTTAGCAGAATCTGTAGTGGTCATAGAGAGCTTTTGTTCAAGTTCATTAACTTTGTTATTGGCAAGGTACGTTTTTTGACGCTCATCCATTAAGAAAACATCATATTGACGCTTCTCTTTGGCTAATAACTCAAGAGTGGTATTATATTTGTTTTCAAAATCGTCCTTTTGACTTTTTAACGCACTTCCCTTGTACCCCTCAAGCTCTTTGCTTTTCTGAAGGAGCTCATCTCTATAGCTTTCAGTCATCTCAGTAGATTTGATAAGAGCAGCTTTACATTCTTCAAAACTTTGAGTGAGCGTAGCGTTTGCCTTCTTTAATTGCTTTTGACTCTTTTTATTTTCAGTGACATCTTTTTGTAAAGTAGCAATTAAATTAGCAAGCGCAATACGTTCCTCTTCATCATATTCATTTGCATGTTGATCATCCTCAGACTCATTATTGCACATGTCTGATGAATCGGGTGTGGTATTGCTATCAACCGTTTCCATCATACACGTGTCATTAATGGCATTGGGTAGATCACTATGCTCAGGAATATCACCAAACACATTATATTCATCAGTAGTGTGTACCTTATCGATTGGCTCAGTGTCAAAGATAGGACCATTGTCATCTTCAGTGACTTTGAGAACTTCTTCAACCTTTGCCATGTACGAGTAATGTGCATCAAGCTCTTGATCAGAATCTTCATCATCAGTATCATCAAGCATGGCTCCTTCCTCAGCTGACAATTTAACCCCTGCTTCCATCTTTTTGCATAGCAGCATCTTTTCCTTGTGATAGCTGGAGTCTCTAACCCTTTTCGGCTTCCTGCATTCCTTTGCCATATGCCCATAACCTTGGCAATTAAAACATTGAATCCCACTCTGCTGAACCACTTGACTTCCAACCGTTTCCCTATTCCCAGTAGCAGCAGCAATCCTCGGAGTATCATACTTGGCAGTTTGTCGATCATATCTTGCAGAACCCTCAACATGCGTTGGATTATGTCGATCATACCTAGAAGGACTTTCACTACGTCGACGTGTGTCATACCTTGGAGGACTCTCAACATATCGGTTCTTTGTGTTAGATGATGTGCGAAGATTGTTGTTGGTGGGTTTGTAGATTTTCTTGTAAGTCTTCATTATGTAAGCAATTTGTTGTTTCATCTCTCGGTTCTTTTGAGCTTGGTCTTCATCACTATCTTCTTCAGATGATGACTCAGATGGTGGTGATGGTGCTCTTGGCGCTTTACCTCGAGATTTTGTGGAAGATGAAGACTTAGATGATGTGGAATATCGTGGTGAAGATGATGTATTGGAGTATGGCTTAGGAGCACGAGAGTGATGATCGTGAACATGTTGTGTGGTAGTCACTAAAGCAAGTGGATTAGCCGTCTTGGCAACACGTTCAGTTCGAATCTCATTTGCTTCATTCTGAAATTGCTTCAAGATGTCAAAGAGTCGATGATATGAGACCTCGTCTAACTTTTCTTGTTGTTTCACCAAAGTGACGAATCGTGTCCACTCGGGTTGAAGTTGTTGAAGAAATTGAACATTGACTTGCATGGTGGAGACTTGCAGATTATTTCTTGTCTCTTATAAAACCTGGAGTAGTAAGAGTCAATTGATTCTCCATCCCTTGAAGTAAACTTGCCAAAATTCCAAAACAAGTTTGTTTTGACATCTTGTTTGTTGAGTGATTCTCCTTGTTGCAAGCGTTCAATAGCAGTCCACATTTCATGTGCTGTCGGGCATGCATCAACCGTGGAGTAAATATCATCTCCAATCCCACTTAAAACCATATAGATGGCTTCCTTCTCCGCATCATGCCAAGCACAATTTTCAGGTGTGAGATCAGCTCTTGTTTCATCACGTTCACTTGCAGGTATTGGATCAGTAGTATCTGTGGCTGCTCTTGGAGGAACTGAGATCTTCTTAAATATATATGGTCCATGAGTAATACATTTCCTCAAGGCATCACCATTAGGTCTTGTATCAAGATATCGTATGAAACGTGATTGCCATTGAGCATACCGACCAGATACAAGCATTGGTGGTCTCTCTTTGTTACCCGCCACCATTATGTTGTTGTTCGTCACACGATATTCGGCAGTAGAATCCATCTCAATATTCTCTGAAATGATGAAGTGAATATGGATCTTAAGTAGATTTGTTGTGATTGTTGTTGTGGTTTAAATTCCGAAAATTGCAATTTTTCTCCAGTCCGACAATAAATTCTCCAGTCCGACAAAAACGGTAGACCAAAAGATTTTGTATCGCCAAATTTTGAAATTGAGCTAGAAATGTCCTAAAACTAGTATGGAAAAAATTTGAATTTACTTGACGGAAAAATTTTAACTTTTTTTTTTATCTTCGTGGAAACGATATTCTGAAACTAGTCTAGATGGTGGCTAAGTCTAAAAAATACTCAAACAAAATTTAGCATAACACATCATCGGAATGTCCCCTAATCGGAATGTCAAAATCGGAATGTCCTAATTGGAATGTCCTAATCGGAAATGTTAAATCGGAATGTCCTAATCGGAATAACCAAATCGAAATGTTATCGGAATGTACTAATCGGAATCCTTGTCGGAATGATCTAATCGGAATAAGCTTGTCGGAATAACCTAATCGGAATGCAAATCTGAATATTTGAGGTCCAGTCGGAATGAGATCGGAAAGCTGGTCGGAATGTTGAAACCCTTTTCCGATGCTACTGATCGGAATCACAATCGGAATCTATAATCCCTTTTCCGATTACACCAATCGGAATAATAGTGCTGTTACGAGATTTTGAGGTAAAAAGATGAATTTTTCGACAAGAAATCCGCGATTTTAACCAACCAAATGCGACCAAATCCCTACCACAGCTATGTAGAAGATTTATATCAAGATTTAGAGCATAGAAAACACAAAAAATCTTGAATTCGAGATGATTATAGGAGAAAATCACACGAACCAAGTAAAAATCAACAACAAATCACAAAACTACCCCATGGCGATTGATACCAAGTGTTGTCCCATATATTTGTGATTGATTAAGCAATGAAGAAAGAAAGAAAATAGATGAAGAAGAGATGAATTCCTAGAGAGAGAAAGTAGTGAGAGAAAGTAGAGAGAGATGATTAACTTGGTGAATGTTAGATTAAGAAAAGAATTTGTTACAAATGACCATCCACCCTCCTAACATGCTAGGAGGGTAGTATATATAGTCCACCCACATGCGGGCTTTAATGGACTATATATTGGGCCGGGCTTGTCTTTTGGACTTTAATTAGTTTAAATCCAAGCCCGTGAACCACGACTAAATAACTACTTATTACAACGTTCTAACTAATGTTACAATAATAACCTATGACCGAGCATTCTTGTTTGACTCAATATTTTGAGGCTAACAAAGCCATTAACATAATCCCAAAAGTTGATGGATCAGGTAATTAAGCACAATCTTGTGGAAAAATCGAAAAATCTCAAGCGTAAATTCGGCGATGAAATAACCTTTACCAATCCTAATCACCAAAATATCAACCTCTATCCTAATTTCCAGAATCCCAACCTTAACTACTTCAATAATGTCTACAAACTCAAGTTCCCCAAATTTTCCTCAACAAGAAACTACCACAACTTATGTTACTAATCCAACCTACGGTGAATATGTCAAAAATCTTCTTTTGTGTAAGAAATGCACACTGCATCACACATGACCTTGCACCATCAGGTTTCAGATTCTCAACATAGTAGGTCACCGGATTAGGATTTGTAAGAGCAAGTAGCCTTGTAAATCATATGTTTGGTAAAATTATCCTGTATTTTATATACATGTTGTATGAAATAAAATATCGACTTCTATTCAAGCGTTGTCTGTTTCTTAAAACTCGTATTTACTTTTTAGCTTTATACGAAGAAACGTCTAAATTACACCTCCTATAATTTTTGTTATTCGAGCACACATCACCACTATATCTACACATAATTCTGTAGAAAAATCTCATATGAATACAAGCTTTATGTTAACTCATATGAATACAAGCTTTAACATAATTGACTTCGTAATCATTGACTATTTAGAACAAGATGTCAATATCCTTTGTTATCCTACTCCTTCAACTATTCGCTTTATTCTCGTGATCAATTGTGTGATCTTAAGGTTGGGAGAATACACGCATTGTATCAAAATTTTTAAAGTAAAATGATTAATAATCTGTTTATTTGAATGAATTGGTGCACTAATTCAGTCAAATAAATGAATTTTAGATCACTAGTGTATAATTTTTCCTTACATAGATTAAGATGCTTCTTTATGAAAGAAATAAATTATAAAGTGGACTAAAAATATTCTATATAAGCCATGTAGAAAATCAAACTTAATGACCCTCATAATCTCCTTACCTTAAAATATTCGATTCATATTTTGGTGAAAGAAATTTTGAAATTACCAATAAATATTATGCTTTAAAAGATTAAGGCAAAATATTAAAGCATCTAGTTTACTAGTTCAAACCTGAATTTCCTATATAAAAATAGGAAAGAACAATGATAAATTGCATTATGAAATCTCTTAAAACTTCAAATAGACATGACACCATCTGGATTATTATCAATATCTCACTAAATCAGTACGTTTTATTCTTATCAAAGACACCGATAGTCTGGAAACTCTGACGAGATTACCAATAAATATTATGCTTTAAAAGATTAAGGCAAAATATTAAAGCATCTAGTTTACTACTTCAAACCTGAATTTCCTATATGAAAATAGGAAAGAACAATGATAAATTTCATTATGAAATCTCTTAAAACTTCAAATAGACATGACACCATCTGGATTATTATCAATATCTCACTAAATCAGTACGTTTTATTCTTATCAAAGACACCGATAGTCTGGAAACTCTGACGAGATTATACATAGAAGAAATAATCTCTCGACATAGAGTGTCAAATTATGTTTCTGCTGGGCTAAAGTTGGATATTTTCAACTTACAAGACCTGAAATAGTTCACGAAACTACTAAAAAGGTCATTCAAACCCGATGAAGATTACGCGTTGCAAGAAGAAGCTACATTAATATACTTAGAAACCTAAAGATCAAATCCGTCTTTGTTTTATAATATCATGTTCTTTGTTTGAATCTTGGGACGAGATTTATTTAAGGGGTGGAGAATATAACAACCCACAAATTTCACCTATGTGTTATGTGCATTGGTTATACAAGTATGGAAATTCACTAGGAAATTTTTGCTTTTATGGCTTATGTGGTAAGATGAATGAGTTGTTACAACCACAACTGCCACTCGTATGTTATAAACACTATGTATATATCAATTCTATGTTCTAAAACTAATCTTATAAGTACATTATTCATAAGAACATCTCAAATATAACTAAGATGTCCTAAATGCTTAAGAAACCCTATAAATCACTTGGAAACCCTAATTTCATACAATATAATTACACAACACTTATGAATAAGATATCAAGGCTTATGTACATGTGATAACATAAATTATAAGTAATATTCATTCTAAGAGTATATGTACAAATCTTAAAACTCAAGGTACAAGTCACTTAGGCATAATAGGCAAGATTATCACTTTACTCCCACTTCACTTAGAACCAATGCACAATCTTTTAAAAAAGTTTACCAACACTATTAGCATTAAATTTAGGTCATATAATGATCATAAATCAAGGTATAACACCCCTAATGCACAATGTACAACTCCTTAATGCATAGAATTCAAAATAGGTATTTTCCCTCCTAAGACATGTTCACTTAATATAACTTATTAAAACAAGTGTAGAAGCTATTTAGGCACATTAGATACAATTTATATGATATAAAATTAGTTTAGGTCAGTAGAAAATGTAAGAATAATGGTTATAACAAGGATTGAGCCCTAGATCACTAGAAACCTCCGGCTAGGTTTTCTTCCCAATTTCACTTCAAACCTATGTTAAGCATCAAACTAGTGATTCAAACTTCTTAATTACAATGTGTAAACCCTAATTACATCCTAATCCATCACTAATCACATTCCTAAACCCTTAATCAAAAAAATTACAAAGTTACAAAGTTACAAAACCTAAACCTAATCCGATTATTTTTTTGGGTAAAGGGCAACTCCCCGGCAATATATATTAATCCTAAAAAACTGATAAGTACAATGGAATGTGACTGAGTGCCACATTAACCTCAAGAAAATCTTGAACAACTACTAATCATTTGACATGCTAAATGATCCTAACTCAAATTACAAATGAAATGACGCCACTAGGAAAAAACCACCTAACGATGCATAGGCACAAGAAAACAGCCCTAATCATCGAAATATAGTTAGAGGAAGCTCCCATAACTGAGCCTCATGCAAACCATCCCGGGACTTCTTGAAACTACAAGAAAAGAGCTTAAGTCTAACAACTGACTTAATGCACTCAATAATATGCAAAAGCGATCTCTTCTCACCTTTAAACAACCTCCAATTTCTCTCCTTTCAAGATAATAAACAGATGCCGCCAACACCAGATTAGCAACAACACTACGCGTCGATCTTCGCTTAGCAACTGGAAGCAGATTATAAATAATAGCATAAATATGAAATGATGTATTAGGAAGGCCAACGCACACCTTCATTTGCTCCCACACATCATGAGAGAAAGAACATGTAAAAAAAGGTGCTCATGGGAGTCAATCTGTCTTTCACATAAAGAACACACATTAACAAGAGCATTAGAGAGTTCCCAAGAGTAAACTTGGTCATGTGTTTTGAGCTTATGATTAACAACTAACCTCATATTGAACACATGTCTCGGGATACAATTTGAGAACCACGCCACATCGTACCAATCCACCTCATTATTCCTGGGCCTAATACACTCACAAACTATAGCAACAGAGAACGGCTTAGCCACACCATCCATTCTTTATTCAAGCCCATCTCTGGCCCCATCCATAATTCTCATAATATTGATCTTCTAGAGCCACGGGTATTTAGACACCAAGTCAGGAGACTAGTTCCAGCCCCCCTCCTACATGCATTACATTATGAACACTAGACGCTAAATTGAGACCAACCCTAAACATGTCATAGGTAGTAATCAAGTCAGCTAGAATACCATTGGCACATCACTTATCATACCACACTGATGTGCTCAGCCCATCTCCAATACTATGCCAAACAAACTCATGAATAGAAGAGCGAAGCTGTAGGATTTTGCGCCAACCCCACGACATGTTACCACACATCGGGATCTCCCAAAAACTTCTACCTTTAAGCTTAAATTCATTAATCCATTTCACCCAAAGAGATTCCTTCAAAGAAAGCAATTTCCAAACGTGAGAAACCATAAGAGCATAATTAAAATTTTCTAACCTTCGGATCCCAAGCCCTTCCTCTTTCTTTGGAAGACAAACAACTTCCCACGCAACCTTGGACTTTCCTCTCTTCATTTTACCATGACACTAAGAAACCCCCTTAGAAGCTGCTCAATGTCACGTAACATACGAGATGGAAGGATGAAAATTGAAGCCCAAAAAATATGCATAGATCCAATAACTGATTGAATAAGTTGCAAATGACCCATTATAGATAAAGACTTATTTTTCCAGTCCTGTATACGATTTTCAACCTTTTCAATGAGGCATTTACAGTCTCTAATCATAAGCTGAGACGATTCCAAAGAGACTCCAATGTATTTCACCGGGAGGCGTGTCTCCTCAAAAGGAAGGACATCAAGAATAGCAAGCTTAATACTATTAAGGACATTGCAAAAATAAGTCGTACTCTTAGGTAAACTTGGGGTCAAACATGAGGCTGTCTTAAATTCATCCAGCGACTCCTTAATAAACTTTACCGAGTCAAAATCCCCATGAACAAAAAATGAATAGATCATCAGCAAAACACAGGTTAATAAGCTCCATTCTTGAACAATGTTTATGAAAAGCATACAAATCAGATTCCATAACAAGCCTTCGAAGCATAAGAGTAATAATTTCCATAACTAGGGTGAACAAATACAAAGATAACTAGTCCCCTTGACGTAAGCCCCGCCTTCCCTGAAAGTATCCATCCAACGAATCGTTAATGGAAATGGAATAGGAAGTTGCAGTTACACACTCCATTATCCAATTAATTATGTGAGCATTAAAACAAAAACCGTTTAGCACCATACGAAGAAAAACCCAATCAACTATCATAGGCTTTTTGGATATCAACTTTAAATGCACATCTAGGGGAACCCCTATCCTAATGGTAATTATGCATAAGCTCTCAAGTAAGCAACATATTATCAGCAATACTTTGTCGGTATAAAAAACGACTTATTAGGACTAACAAGCTCATTCAAACTATGTTTAATGCGATTAGCAAGGATTTTGCTAATACATTTAAACAATACATTACAACACGAGATCTGCCTGTGGTCGTTAACACGAGATGGAAAATGAACTTTAGTTGATTAGGGCAATAATAGTATGTTTATTTATTTAAGCATCTTACCATTCCTAAATAATTCACGAATAGCTTCCGTAACATCAGCGAACATAATGTTCCATGCCTCCTTAAAAAACGCTGTTGTATACCCATCAGGCCCTAGCAACTTGTCATTCCCCATAGAAAAAACCACCTCATTGACCTCTTACTCAGAAATATCTCTCACCATATGAAGAGCAACCTGATCATTAAGGCACGTTTAAAATAAACTCACAACATTAAAACTACCTGTGATACCTGGCTGGCCTAAGAACTCCTCATAATGAGAAATAAACGCATCCGAAACCTATTCAAACACATTTAAACCAAGGCTAGATATTTCCCTCTAAAAACCTATTCAAACACATTTCCCTCCTAAATTTAAACCAAGGCCATATATCTTAGATATTTTTCATGTCTACAAGTAGGTGCATCACCTACTTGTAGATGATACATGTCTTTATCCCCTCTTTTCTAGGTGTGGCATATTATACACCATAAACCATAGATAACTTTTGACCTAACTTACGTGAATCACTCCTATACCTTATGAATCATCCTTAGCAAGCCTTAGTCACTTTCCTTATGTCATTACGGGTTTCTAAGCCTTATTAAGTGTTGAAAAGAGTATTAATAGAAGTCTTATGCTCATAGTTTTCTTCATCCTCCATATCCTTACCTAAATACCCATACATTTTGTTCAAATACATTCATATAAGTCATAAGAAGTTCCTAAGATCATTATCAATCTTAAGAAGAAGTTCCATACGTCCTTGAAGAATTTTGAAGAATGTATAAATGATACGCCTCATTAGAAGCTCTATATTCTCGGTTTTCTTGTTTGTAAGTCATCACCTTTTTCTATAAGTTCTTTTAATGTTCTAAGCCTTTAATAAGCTTATATATAATCTAAATAAGCACTTTCAATAAGCCTTGGTTCATAAAATCATCTAATATGGTTTTTTAAACAAAAGATATCATAAAACCCTAGATTTGTAATTCACATGAAATAATGAGTTAAAATCCATTTCAAAAGCTTTACTTATATACAAGAAAATTTATTATGATTAAAAATTTGTTTTTAAACTTTTTTCTAAGTTCCTAGATCTTTTTGTACAACTTTGAGCTTGTTATGTAATTATATACAAGTTTAGGGTCAAAATTGTCATTTCTGAAACTATAAACATTTTGGGTCAAAATTGTCATTTTCCAAAAGTTAAAACTACAAGTATTGAAATTGTAAATTTTGAAACCTTAAGGTTTATATTAGAAGGTTGAAAATATAAATACTTAATCTATATACTTTAAGGGTTAAAAGTGTAAATAACTTAAACGCATAACTATAGAGGTTAAAATGTAAATATTTTAAACTGATCAAATCTTAGGGTCATTTTTTTATTTTTATAGTTTAATGGATCTAAAATGTATAATGAAATATGTTTCTAAAGTTATATAAACTTAAAGGGTAATTTTGTCAACTTTAAAACTTAAGGGTATAAAACACATATTATGAAAAGTATAGATACTACACATATCATTTGAATAAACTTATAAACATATCATGTTAGTAGGAAGATTCATATTAAGATGTTCCATCTTGATATTACGTTCTGACTGAATGATTGAGTTTACGATTTAAGGTGCCCTCACTCCTCAAACGTTTATAGAATGACTTTTGAACTATGATGGCCTGAACAATGATATTATATTTTCATAATCTAAGAACATTAGACAATAACATAAAAAACTACTTAAAATTTGTTACTTAAAGACTAATACTTGATATATACATATGTGTTTAACTCAAGTTGTGAGACCAAGCTGTTATAAATTGAACCTATTATTGTAAAGTGAATCATACTATATAGGCTAAGGTATAGCCTCACTATTATTGTTTTCTAAATGATTTAAAAACCCGTGAGGGGGATATATGCTAAAACCCGAATGCAGGTATTTTTAAACTGTATGCTTTCCTAATATGTTATTGCATGAGTGCCCGAGCTTGTTATTGTTTATAAATTTCATGAGTTGTTAACACCTTCACGTGTGCACTAATATTGTGAATAGATCTATTAGAATTAACGAGTCATGTTTGTGTTACCTAACCTCGGGGTAATCGAGCACACTTTATTGGAACGAGTGGGTAACATGCGAGTTACTTGTTATGACACCTTGTCATGAAGGTAGCTCAAATGGTGAAACTTGTATTAAAACTGTTATTTCAAACCTATGAATTCACTCAACTTTGTGTTGACTTTTAAACATAATTCTCATATATTAAAGACTGATGGCATGTATCAGCTAAGGCTGACATGGAGAGGCACGAAGTTGAAATTATTTTCATACGGACATCATGTTGTAAAACTCTTATTTTTGAATGATAAAAATTTTTGATTAAAACATTTTTTTGAGTTGTTTTCTATTATTATGACTTGTGTTTCTTGAAGTAATACCCCAGATTAGCTTCCGCTACTATATGTCAAAAGAGAGGTATTACAGATTCCGAATCAAGAGAAAAGCTTTTAAAAAAAATTGATTACCACTCGTGCATCATTTGGGGGTAAAGCTTTAACTTCTGCCCATTTGGACACGTAATCAATAGCGACTAAGATGTATTCGAACTTCTGGGAATTGGCAAACGGTCCCATGACGTCGGAACCTCTACGACGTTAAAAGAAAAATCTTGTTACGGTGTAGTAACTTGAAAGCTGAGACAATTCCTATTCGAAATCTTTTTGGCGTAAAAAGGTTTGAAGTCTCTTGAAGCACGAAAAGCGCAAATCATTAGTGTAGCGTTATCTATGTATTATTCCAATAGTGGTAGATGTATTTTATATGTTTGTTGGGGCGAACCACTTACCGTAAGGGTGGTGTCTTGGACTTAAAGAAAGAATGGTGACAACTATGACCAACATAGTCATGACTAAAGATGGGTGACAAATGTGACCAAAATAATCGTGATCAAGAAGGACGTTAGGTTTTCAAAACGTGAGGTATTGTTATGAACACACATCGATCAAATATGAGATTGGATAGTTTTTTAGAAATTTTTATGTGTCATCTCCTCTTACAAGCTAGCTTTAATAACTTATACAACTCTTAGTCTTGAATCTTGGTCCCATAAAAAAGACATTAGTTGTACTTTTAAATTCATTTATGACGTTATCTCTCGCATTCATTTGACTTTGACTGTAAGAGCTCTGTGTATCGTGACGTGATCTCGCACCAAGCCAATGTGTCACGACGTTATGGCCGTGCCATGGTATTGACGACGCATTGTGCCAATTGCAGCGTTAAGACCTAAAGCGTTAAGACCTAACGTACACTAAACCCCTTTTTTTATATATAAATGATCTTTGTGTTGGGTTTTGTTTTTATTGTGTTCTAAAAAACTGAAATGAGGTTTTTTTTATAACATGGAGGGTAGTAATTTTTGACACGATACGATAAATAAAGGTAAACAAGTTTAGATCAAAACAGGTTAATCCGTTTGATAAACATGTCGTATATGGGTTGAGTAAGTTTTTAATAGGTCGACCCATGAACCTTTTTTAGTTTTAAACAAGTGGTATTTGGGTTGAATGTTTTGCATTATAGAAATTGATCTAGTATCATTTTTTTCTTTCAATTACAAAAGGCAAACTATCCATATGTATGTGGAGAAATATGGATCACGAATTATAAAAACAGAAAAATGGATTAACAATGAACAACATGTAATGTAGTTAGATGTATTGAAATCTTTATACGCGGTTCATATGTTGTAGTCGTAATTTAATGATATGGTTTGTATTAGAATTAAAGTGTAGAAACAGGCTGGATGTTGTTCTTGAGGATTTGGTAAGAGATATGGACATATGAAGATAAGAGGAAATTGATCTAGTTGTTAAACTATGAAATCTTGTGACATAACCAATATTTTAACTACCCTTTAGATGCTCTATTGGAGTATACACTATATCTTCGCTACAAGATTCTTTTCTTTTTTAATTCGCAACGAGAATCATTGTTCTTTGTTAATGCATTGTTTTTGGTTGATTTTTTCTTCACGATATTACTCGATACAACATCCAATCTTGCCAAGAAGATATGTAGCTAGTCATGTGTTGCATAGTTATTACCACGACGTACTGTTAGTGATCACTTACTAGAAAAAAGCAGACAAAGTTTTGATGCAAAAGAAACTACTTAGTTGTGAATGACAATGACTATTTATAACTTTAATCAAAATCTTCATCTAAGTATGGTTTTTGAAATTTCAATAATCAAGTCCAAAAGGCACATGAAAATTTGTAAGTTTATATGTCCAAAAAAACATTTGGTTAAAGTTGAAATATTCATGTAATCTAAGTTTATAGGAAATAAAAACAACATAAGATATATATTTAAGAAGTCCAAACACTAAACACACCTACATGGCAAGCACAAAAAGCATCATTACCAACAACCCTAAGTCTAGTTGATACTAATTAAGGGGATTTTAAGTGTTTTATTGTTGGAGATCCTAAGAAAAAGTGCATGAAACATTATTGAGAGAATCCAACATTGTCCTTTGACTGCAAATTTAGGACAACATAATTAGCTGTTTACTATTGTATTTGTCTTCCTAATGTTTGAGGTTTTTACAACATAAATATACTTTTGGTTAAAAGTCCTGATATTAGAAATATTGTCTAACTTTTTTATAAAATCAAATGTTCTTTGTCCCTTGATGTATCTTTTGCTAGTAATTAAAAAAACTACATTCGAAAGTAACTTGGAATTTATTATCATAAATGTATCAACTTGTGTCAAATTTAAGCTCAAATATATTACTGTGTCTATACTTGATTGAATTTGAAAAATATAATATAAAGTTATAAACATTCGTTGCATCATTTGCAAAACATACGACTGTTTTGAAAAACTCAAAAGTCTCTGAATTTATTATTAATATATTGTATCAAGCTGTCTCTTATTATTTGTTAAAAATCAAATAATGTCATAATGTTCCACACGTAATCATACTTAAAGTTGGTTAAACAGATTAATTAACTTAACTTATAATATTAAACTAATCTTCAAGGAGAAAGTTGATGAACATATATTAATAAGAAATATATAAAGTCCACTGTTTTTTAATGCAAAATACAGCTTATGGCAGACTTAAGATAGAAATAAAAGTTTGAGAAAGCAAATATTAAATTGTCACGCTTGAAGCAACAATTCATATCAGCGTCGGTAATGCGGATTAGGAGCTTGATTAACGTAGAACTATTTTAATAATAACCTCGTGAAGCATGAGAATTATTTTCTAATGAAAGAATTGCATGCATATTTATTTATATAGGGGTTTTTTTATCTTGCATTTCAAAGGCATATGATAAAAAAGTTAAAAATACGTAAAAAGACAAATAGGGTTTCACGGAAAAGTTATAGAGATTCATATTTTATAGATGTATGTGTGTTTTTCTATAAATCCGTATGTATTTTTTATCTTCTTATCACGTGTTTTTAAAACACACGATAATTTTTTTTTTTTATATATTTAGCTTTAGTTTCTTTTCAAGAAGTTTAGTTAGAATCACAAACAAGTTAATGACTTATAGTCAAAGATTGTGTTATTTCACAAATATTTTAGATTGAAATGTTGTAACTAATATGGATTTTTATTGTTTTTAATTAGATTATTTGAGAGCCTGATCACTAACTAAACATTTGTAAAATATTAAAATAATTGTTAGCAAAAGCCTAAAGATGGATATCTACAAGTCTAATTAATTTCAAGAATAGACTAATTACTCTACCGAGAAGTCAAAAGTGTTTGCTTAGAAACTAAAATGTCTCTACATCGGCTCAACAACTTCTAAACAACAAATTACTGGTTTAATTAACTTGAGAATAGCCTCTCTAACAAGTCAAGAGACAAAACGTCCATGTCTAAATATAAATAAGAAGTAACAATAGATAATTGCATGCATGGTTTTGTATGGTGGCTTTTGTGGAGATTCGGGAATGAGATGTTATGTAGCAATAGTCATTCTGAAGTGAGTTTTTTTTTTTTAACAGTGATTTGTTAATAAAAAGAAACACTAAGAAGGAAGGAGTTAGAATTATAAAGAAATAGAATCTAGATGACTTAACCAATTAGTCCAACTAAACCTTTTGTTTCCTCTAAAACGACAACAAAGGAAAGATTTACTTTGTAAATCGTCAAAAAATTCGCTTTCTTCGGAACTTTCTCATTAAAGATTTTAGAGTTTCGAAACCACCAAATCATCCACCAAGAAGTATAAAAAAACAGTTCCCATCATAATCTTGACCTTCTTTGCCATGCGTAAAGTCTCGATCCACTCTAACCATTCATCAAAACACTCGAAATTATCAATCGGGACATTCCACCAACGACCAATAAGATTGCCAATCTCACGAGCCATACTACAAGAAAAGAAAAGGTATCTCACAGTTTCAATTCCCACTTCACAATTAGGGCAGATTATGGAGTCTAAAAAAATACCTTTGCGAGAGATGTTGAATCTAGTTGGAATCGAATTATTCAAGTGCTTCCAAACGAGAATGTTAACCTTGATAGGAACATATTTGTTACATCTTGATTTGATATCGGGGTTGCGGATCAATTCTCCATCGATCTTTTTTCTGACTGAAGCGACAGTGAAGACACCAGACTTCTCCAGATTCCAAGACCAGGTGTCTTTATTAGAGGTAAGCTTCATAGACTTGGTGATTCAGACGACATGATCTGACTGTTCTTGTTCAACACCATCTCTGGGGGCTCTTCTAAATGATTGGAACCGATTGTGTTGAATAACTTTGTCAGCAATACAAATATTCCTACATGTCTCTAAGGCGTAGGCACACGGATATTTATCTTTGAGGACACCTTCATCATTCCAGCGATCACACAAAAAATTACAAGACTTACCGTCACCAATCTTGATTCGTAAGTAATTCAGAACGTTAATCCCTTGCTTAGACAACGACTCTACTTCATTGATGATACTCCTCCAACATGAATTATACACCTTGTTGGCTTGTAACCCAAATAGAGTAGAATTACCATGAGAGTGTCACACTCCACCATGGCGGAATATGGGGCGCGACGTATGGATATCATCACAACATGGCGTGTCTATAGAGATAACTATATGAAATAAGAAATGTCATAAAATGGAGACACAAAGTTATGACCAATTACCTCATCCGAAACCTCTAAATGCTAAACCGTAAATCGTAAAAAAATACTATTACTATAATACTTATACGTATACGTAAACACCACAATATCACCATTTTCATTTCATAGTCACCACTTGTGAGCTCATGAACATGAAATAACCGTTCCTCGATTTACTTATGAGTACTCTATACTCATAAACGATAACCACACCAACCTCGTTCACACAAAATAAACACGTAAACACACAATTCAAGTAAGCACACATAATATAACCTAAAAGTAAGACCAAGTGACAAACCCAGAACCACGGTTGTCACATCACTCCCTCCTAATAGAAATCTCGTCCCGAGATTCACTCCCAAACTCAAACTTATTCTCAGCAAACAAACAAGGATGCATATCCATGATAAAACCTTCACGTTCAAACGTGAACTCAGTTTACACGAAAATAATCTCAACCAACAACACATGAGCCTTAACCGTCCGCGAGGAAACTTATCAAAACCATAAAGTTATGTAACCAACCTAACTAAATCTCGCAACTCATCAATCAAGAACTGTCTTGAAACCAAGTTAGGAGCCGTCACATAACTCAACGGGTTTAAAACTGTCACCCCGATTTGAGTCTTACTCATAAATACCATAAATCAAAACTCATCAAAATATAACCACGTATAATAAGGTCTAAAGAACTCTCAAATTACTTCCCAACTCATCTCTATGTTAACCCTCCAAGTGTTCATTACCGCAAAATACCCAAAACACGAGTTTAAACCATGTTGTCCGAAAATTAACCTTGAACTCAACACTTGTACAATTAATTCGACCAAGCTACTGACTTCCAATTATGAAACTTTCTGAATATTTGAAAAGTATGTTCCGAGTACATAGTTTTAGGCTTTTGAATCACCCAAAAAGCTTTAAAAACGAATAAGTTATGACCAAAACGATTTTTCTCAAAATCTGCCTAGGCATTAGCGACAGTTTCTGACAGTTAACGACATATTTTGACAGTTTGCGACAGTTTCTGCCTACTCCGATTTATACAAAAAAAAAACGATTTTTAAACCCTAAAACCCCCCATTAATTACCAAAACTAGAACGTAATTTATTTTAATTCCAGAAAATTAAAACTCTATTAATTACATGATTTTAACATATTTCACTAAATAAGAACAAAATTTTTAACTTAAGAACAATAACTTTAGGTGATCAAAACCAAAATATTTTAAAATCACCGAGTCATGCTTATATGTTAAAGAATTTATATTCCACCTTATTTGAAACATGATCCCGCCACTTCTTTATTTCATCGACTACCAACAACTATTTTTTTTTTCAATTTGCAAGTTCTATTTTTTTTACCATGTATAACTCGAAACAAAAGACATCGTTACCCCAAAAAGAAATCTCCACCATCTCAAAATCCTTCACGCCAAAAGTACCGTACAAACAAACACGTGAAATGAGGACCCGAGAAATGCGCTACTACAGAAGTTGAACATCTCAAAGAGAAACGAGCTAACAACCATCCCAAGAATACAACCGGTAAGTAGAAAATAATTTTACATACATAGGCATAAGCGTACATACACTCAAATCCATCCAACATATACTATACAAGCATGTATTAACTCTCTTTCATGCAATCATACTTGAAAGTCTAGTGGTGTTGTGACACATATATAATTATGTAGGCCTCCATAATTATACATGTTCCCTTTCACCAATGTACTCCCTCCTATGATGACACTTATAAGAAATTAATACTACACATAACACATAATCCAACAACTCACAAGCACATAACCACACAAGATAAGATCCAAAACCCCATGTATTAAAATAACATAGCCAATGCACGAAACACATAAACTCGTAGTCTAGCTGAACCAGCGTAGACAAAATTCAAAATGTATAAAGAACATGAAAACATAATTAAGCGAAATCCAACAATGACTAGCGTATACGACCATGGTTCCACCCGCACTAATCAAAACTCGTAAAGAAAATAACATGTAGTTAAGTATGAACCATAGTAGTTCATAACCTAACAAATACTGCGAAAATAATATTCAAACACATCAATTACTATAAAATGCACACATACTCCTATGACGCCTATATGCAGGGACCCTTAAGCTATAGACTAGGCTACACGACTAGGCAACCTAATTCTCTATAACCATTGTCTCTGATACCATTCTGTCACACCCCACCATGGCGAAATATGGGGCGCGACGTATGGATATCATCACAACATGGCGTGTCTATAGAGATAACTATATGAAATAAGAAATGTCATAAAATTGAGACACAAAGTCATGAAAATATCTCATCAGACTCAAGAGTCTAGGTAAGTAGGTAACAGTCCTACCGCTTACCCAAGACAAACAAATAACATAACCAAACAAATATATGTGTGCCACAGTATCAGTTATTAAAAGAGCAAATAAAAACTAAGAAGGAAACGGGGATTCTCCTTCTATATGCATTCCTAAGCTTCTCCAATCCTAGCCACTTATGTTCTCATGCTTAACCATAGTATCACCTGAAAGAGACACTAAAACACGTCAACATAAAGTTGGTGAGAGTCATAGGTTTAGACTCCAACGCCAAATCAGTTACAAGCTGTGAATAACAAACACCAACACAATAACATATGGACAATGTGCTACAATTATGTATTAACAACTAGCATTCAAGATCAATCATTCCAAACCAAAATCCAAGGCTCCTACCTTGCCAAACAACATGGTACCATAGATGATCACACTATGTACCTATCCCAAGGCCACTACATTGGCAAACCACAAAACCACTACCTTGTCAAACCTCAAGGCCACTACCTTGTCAAACCACAATAACTGAGACGGCACGTGTCCCCCGATCCAAATCATACACAATCAAGAATCACATAGCAGTTAATCACATAAGTGTACACACAAGTCCATCACAAACCATAAAAACATTCACATCATTATTTATAAATAACTCAACACAGTGTCTCTTCCATCCCATCTGGAAGTCAAAATCAATATTAAACATGGGACTATGAAACTCACCTGATAGCTTCTTCACAAGTCCTTGCACTAGCAACAAGCTAACAAACCAAAAACACGAAATCAATACACGAACCAATCACTAAGATGGCTCATCAACCTATGATGGACATCTAGTCTATTCCCGTATAATTACCTCATTGTTAAGCTCTAATCACCCCATTACCCTTCCTTAACAAGTCCCTAACTTGGTTAAGTTTAATAGCTATCCCGTTCATAATTTTACACAAAACAGTCTCAGTTTTAGGTCTCAAAACTTTAAGTCAAACGTCCACTTAAACATACCCATGGTTTCTGTAAAAGGAATATTCATACTTTTATACAAGTTATCTAAAACCTCCCACTTGCCCTAACCTTAAAGCTATTGTTAACGCCCAGATATATGTGTATATATTGCTACCTATCCAGAATTCACTGATTTTAAACGTATGAAAAGTTCATTACCATTAGAGGGTCTTACCCTAAACCACAATCTTAGCCCAAGTGCAGATCCTTACTACAATATATAAACCATCTCTCATGTTCGTGAGAAGATCCCAATGCAACCCTAAGTACCCCAAACAACCCAAAACTTAAAAAGAAAACAGGCTGAATTCAAAACTGTTTTGACCTCCGACTGTTGTAACCTGTTTTTGACCCACTTCCCGACCTCCAATTTAGTTCTCGTTTCTTGATTTAGAAAGCCAACTCAATTACCTATCCAGGGCTAGTTTGATCGCATCTTGAATGTTCCTAGAACTCGAGATATGATCAAAACAATAGACTCAAAATTCTGCCCAGTTTTTAAAAACGGGTTTTAAACAAATTGATCTAATTAATCACCTATAACCCTTCTAATACAAGCCCTAGATTATATGATCATCATATTATGATTAATACATCATTAATCTACTGTTTTTATATAAACCCTAACCCTTAATCCATCATAAGAATGATTAATTAAACATAAAAACAATTTAATTAAAAAGGTTAATGAAGGTTTTTACCTTAAATCAAGATGAAGAAAACCTAATTTTCTTTGAAGAACCCTAATTCTCCTCTATGAAACCAACGAATTTTTCTTTGTCTCCAGGGATTTATGTTTTTATTTATTTATTAGATAACCTTATATAGTGTGTACATAAAATCCTAGTCCAAGTATAACACCCAACTTTCCTTTTTTTTTGTCCCCTTTTCCCTTTTTCTCTTTCTTTGGTGCGTCTAAACCGACCCAAACACCCAATAAATTCGTTTTTTTTAGTCACCACTTGTGAGCTCATGAACATGAAATAACCGTTCTTCGATTTACTTATGAGTACTCTGTACTCATAAACGATAACCACATCAACCTCGTTCACACAAAATAAACACGTAAATACACAATTCAAGTAAGCACACATAAAATAACCTAAAAGTAAGACCAAGTGACAAACCCAGAACCACGGTTGTCACAAGTAGCCTTGATAGATCGCGCCCATAAAGAGTTATTCTAAGAAGCAAAACGCCACACCCACTTCATAAGAAGCCCTCTGTTAATTGCAAACAAACTGGAAACACCTAAACCACCTCTTTCCTTAAACTTTAACACATTGTTTCAATTAACCCACGAGGCTTTTTTACTATCCTCCTCATGCCCATTGAAAAACTTTCTCCGAATGCATTCTAACTCATTAAGGATACACTTTGGAACTTTAAAAATTGAGAAATTGTAAATAGGAAGCGACCCAAGAACGGATTTAACAAGAGTCAACCTACCTCCAATGAAAAGCATATTCATCTTCCATCTTGATAATCTCTTATTGACCTGATCAATAATACCTCCCCAAGCTTGTTGTCTAGCCATATTATCTCCCACAATGGATCCAAGATATGAAAATGACATATTAAGAATCAAGCAACCAAGTTGCCTAGCGACTTGCTGAACCAACTCACCTTCTACATGAAGCCCTGAGATTTTACTTTTGCAAATATTTATTCTAAGACCCGAGACTTTGTGAAAACAATCAACAACGTAAACAAGAGTTGAGATATTACTTTCACTCCATTGGCCAACAAAGACCGCATCATCATCATAAAATAAATGAGTTAGATTAACGGAACCGTCACCAATATTGAGCCCTTTAAATAAACCTGCATCAACAACACGGATAATAGGTCCCCTTGTTTGAGACCTCTACCGAACTCGAATTCCTTCGTAGGGCTTCCATCAACAAGAATTGAACCTCTCGACGATTGTAAACAACTCTGAATCCACTTACACCACTATTCTCCATAACCAAATTTCCTTAACAATTCATCTAGGAAATCCCACCTAACCGAGTCGTACACTTTTTCAAAATCCACCTTGAAAATTAAGATTTGCTTTCTCTTTGATTTACCATTGAATAACTTCGTTGAGAATGAACGGGCCATCTAGAATTTGACAATCCGCAAGAAAGGCATATTGAACCTCATTTATAAGACCCTTAATAACATTTTCTAACCTGTTCGCCAAAATCGTAGCAATGATTTTATAAAAGCTTCTAATCAGGCTAATTGGCCGAAAATCCTTAACTAACTTGGCATTTTGATTCTTGGGAATTAACGTGATAAATGATGAGTTGCACCCTTGAGGTATGTCGCACTGATTAAAAAAGTATCTGACCGCGTTTTTTACGTCTCCGTGAATCAAATCCCAGAACCTACGATAAAAACCAAAAGTGAATCCGTCAGGGCCCGAAGCTTTATATATCCCACAATCCCACACTGCCTTTTTAATTTCATTTGTTGTCACCTCACTATCGATGTACTATATGTCAGCCACAGACAAGACATTGGGAAGTTCCATGTCAAAACTAGCATCTTTGGCACTTGGACTTCGGAACCTTGTACTAAATAATTATAAAAATCATCTTTGACAACATTTGGTTGATCAATCCAATTACCGTCAGCCAAAACTCCACGAACATTCAACGTTTTTCGCTTCTTATTCTGCATTCCATGAAAGAAACGAGAATTGTCATCGCCTTCGATAGCCCATTTTATCTTGGTTTTTTGAGACACCTCTTTCATTTGGACATTACTCAAATTGTTAAGCTTATGAAGAATGTCCAAACGATTAAGAATAATTTCATCATTCCCGTCACCTCTATCAATAGTCATGTCAATACTTTCAAGTTCCAGTATGAGTTTATAGGACATCGAAGTATCTACTGACCTACGAATGCTATTCCATTCTCGGATCTTACATTTGAGAGCTTTCAATTTACCCATAAAAAGTTTGATGGGATTAGACTCTTTACATTGATAACTTTTCCAAGTGTCCTCCACAAGATTACTAAACCCGTTGATGTCAAACCAAGAATGGAAGAATTTGAACGGGCTTGGGCCATAGTCATAGGAACTTTCTCACAGAAAGATCAGACAATGATCGGGCAGTAATCTGAGCAATGTAACAGAATTAATATTCGGATAGTTAGACATAAGATTTTCGAAAATCTAGAACCTGTCTAACTTGCTCATTTTGGATCCAGAATTGTGACACCATGTAAATTTTCTGCCTCCTAGGACCACCTCAATCACCCCCGATTCGTCTATTCGACAATACTGTTTAAGTACGTTTATTTGGTGTTTTAGTCGTCGTAAAATTAAATTCATCTGGTAACTTGGGTGCAAATTTCTAGCTCTACCCGTGTGAAGTTTTCTTTCTAACTTTTGGCTAGCTAGTGTTCTAAAATTCTAATGAAAATAATCTTAAAAAAAACTTTAACTGCGAGGATTATAAAATGTATGAAAAAACTCTTGTAAATTACAGAAACTCGTGACAAGAGAAAAATCTCCACTCACACAGATCATGCACTGATTTTCACTACGAACTAATTTTAATGTAGACCTAAATAAACTCTGAAAAAATAAAACATAAAAAATATGAAGCTACGATACCAAACATAAACAAGAGGTTGATTATTTCTTGTGGTACAATAACATATATAACACATTTTTTTGTATTTTCCTAAATTAAAGCATATGTGTGTATATCCATGTGTTTTTTTAGTTAGAAGACATGTTTTAGATGTGTTGCGAATCTGCTAAGCTTGCTAAATACAATTGTGATTTTGGTTTTCATGTGAACAGATTAGTAACATTGATTAGAAAGTCAAATAAAAATTTGTATTGATGACTTGTTTTAAGTTTTAACGGCCAAATGCAAAATGACCTAACTAAATGTAACTTTATCATAACGGCATACTATTTAATTTAGCAATGACTTTAACAAAAAAAAAAAAACAAAAAAAACAAAAAAAAAAAAAAAAAAAAAAAAAAACAAATCCCTTTATTCCACACACTTTACAACACGTAGAAAGACATGATAATGTGATAATGGAACTTTTTCACACAATATAATTGGTAATGAAATTTAGATTTTTAGTTGGCTGGCTTTGATCTTGCTACCTTATTCTAAACAATTAATCATTGATTGATTTGCCAATGTTCATGAGATAATTTATATTGACATGTTGCATGTGTACCCCACAATATTATTATAAGTGTTTGCTCTCTATGAGTTCAAGGGAGTTCCTATATATATGGGATAGTTTGACAATGTTTTCATCAAACACTTTCTTATTCACATTCTTTCTCTCTTCATCTCTCTAGCTTTCTAAAAAGTCTCTTTGAACATCAAACTTTCAGTACAACTTCAATTCAAGAAATCAAAGCTAGTTTACTTGCATCAAAAGATTGTAATCAACTAATCATGCCTATCGATATCGTTAAACCAAGCGTTGAACTATCCAAGATAGCAACTTCAGAAACACATGGAGAAGACTCTCCATATTTTGCAGGATGGAAGGCTTATGATGAGAATCCATATCATGAAATAAATAATCCTTCTGGAGTCATTCAAATGGGACTAGCTGAAAATCAAGTATCTTTTGATATGCTTGAAGAATATTTGGAAAAAAATCTTGAAGCATCCAACTGGGGCCAAAAAGTTTCTGGCTTTAGAGAGAATGCTTTGTTTCAAGATTATCATGGGCTTCAATCTTTTAGAAAGGTAATAACTCTATAGCAAAATGTACAAACAATGAATGTCTATGTGTTGTATAGAGTGATCAAGAAAATCTAACTTTTTTTCTTCTTTTGTTTAGGCAATGGCAAGTTTCATGGAACAAGTGAGGGGAGGAAAAGCGAAGTTTAACCCCGATAGAGTCGTCTTGACCGCTGGTGCAACCGCGGCTAACGAGCTTCTAACCTTCATTTTGGCTAATCCTGGCGATGCATTGTTGGTCCCAACTCCTTATTATCCAGGGTAGGTTACCTTTTCCAACAAAAAGTTTTAGACTTTGTTGACACTTGAGTAAATGTTTTAAGACTATTTTCACAAATTGTGCAAGCTCTCTAACTTTTTCTCCTTAAATATTACAGATTCGATAGAGATTTAAGATGGAGAACTGGTGTACAAATTGTTCCAATTCACTGTGAAAGCTCAAACAATTTTCAAATAACTCCCGAAGCCTTAGAAGCAGCATATGATCATGCAAGATCAATGAACACAACAGTGAGAGGTGTACTCATCACAAACCCCTCAAACCCATTGGGCGCAACCATTCAACGCAAGGTCTTAGAAGAGATTCTAGACTTCTGTACCGAAAAGAACATTCACCTTGTATCCGACGAAATCTACTCAGGTTCAGCATTCTATGCAGATGAATTCGTTAGCATAGCAGAAGTGCTTGAATCAAGAAACTACAAAGACTCAGAAAGATGCCACATTGTTTACAGTTTATCAAAAGATCTTGGTCTCCCAGGGTTCCGAGTAGGAACAGTCTATTCCTACAACGATCAAGTTGTGACAACCGCACGAAGAATGTCTAGCTTCACCTTGATTTCATCACAAACACAATTTTTATTGGCATCTATGTTGTCAGACAAAGACTTCACACAAAAGTACATCAAGATCAACCGCGAAAGGTTGAAGAAGCGATATGAAATGATCATCAACGGGCTAAAAAAGGCAGGTATCGAGTGCTTAAAAGGTAATGCCGGTCTTTTTTGTTGGATGAACTTGAGTCCTTACTTGGAGGAACCAACAATCGAGAGTGAACTAGCCATATGGAAGAAGATCATGTATGACGTAAAATTAAACATATCGCCCGGATCATCTTGCCATTGCTCCGAACCAGGGTGGTTCCGTGTGTGCTTTGCAAATATGAGTGAAGAAACACTTGAAATTGCACTCTCAAGAATCCAAGACTTCATCAAAACAAGGAAACAAAATATATAGACAAGATTTGTGGATGTTGGATTCATGACACACAAATTCTTCACCTTTTTGGTACTCATTTTTTAGGTGGCAGACCCTTTACAAAAAGTAGGGTTTTTGCTCCCTAACAGTATGCATGTAAATCATACATGGGATTTTAGATATGTTTTTGCTCAAATATTCTTTGGGACTTTAAGAATCTCCAAGAAATTTTGAGTTAGAATCCTTTGTGTGATTTCAACTTAGTAAATTGAAGTTGTTTTTGTAAGATTATTACGATTTCAATACCAAGGTTAATTAATTACTGTATCTTATGTTTTTTTTGTTTATCAATCTTGTAGTACTATGTTTGACATCTGTATATCTTTTCACATTCATCATGTGAAATTCATGAGGTTGGTAATGAAATCTCTTTTCAAACAATAAAAGCAAAAGGGAATTTTTTATTTTTGCATTTTAGAAGAAACGTGTACGGTTAAATGCACGTAACCTATATTATTTTTCAAAATGCTTTGTGGCGATAAACGAATGAGACAATTTTGCACCATAGCTATAATTTGTATTTATGTCGGACACAGTTAAAACATGATACAAAATTGCCTCAGTCGTCTCGATCGAAAAATCTTGTGGATTTAACAACAACACTTTTGTTAGCACGTAAAGAATCATATCGGGATTGTTATCCTATCGTTTTAAGATTTATGATTTGGTTTTGATTTCGTAGTGGGGTTCCTATGATTTACTCTTTATCTTTTCAAATTAATAATAAGAAAATTTTAAAACCTAGCTACCAAACACATGTTTGCTACATCAAACACCTACTCTTTAACACGTATTTTGAAAACAATTTCTAGCCAGCTGACCATTTACATTGGCCAATCAAACTTTCCTACCACCTTTTACCTTTATATATTTTACTCTGTTACGCTTCCAAAAAGAGTTTGAGGTTTTGTCTTATCATATTAATATGATCATAATTCATAGAGGAGCCATGACCTAATCTTAGATATGAAGATAAACAAGCAATATATTTAAAAAAGTTGCATAGCATTATTACAATACGCTCTTTCAAGTTTCATCGGAAAGGCGTCTAAGGATTTTCCGAGGTTTACGGAAACCCGATAAATATTTGTCGCATAGTATATTTTTTTGTTAATAGTCTCAAATTAACTTGGTCTAGAAATTATGTGTCATGTAACAAACATTTTCTTTAGTTAGTTCACTGTTAGGGTTATAAACGAATTGAACGTTCAACGAATATTTCATACACCGTTAGGTTAAGAGTTCGTTTATTTATTAAATAACGAACATGAACAATATTTTACGTTCGTTTAGTTAAATAAACAAACATAAACAGAAGTCATATTCGTTCATTTATGTCCATGAACGTCCAATTATTCGTTCGTTTTTTATCATATACTATATGTTTATGGTCGACTATCGTAAATTTTTGTTATGCAAGTTTAAAATTGTTTTACTGGCACAAAACAACACTTATAAAATACAGTATCGTCTATATTTTTGTAAATTTTATGTTTATTTATGCACGCTCGTTTATATTTTAACAACTTTATTTCTTAATAAACGAATATAAACAAAAAACTTTTGTCCGTTTAAACGATTATGTTCGTTTATTTGTCCGACAAAAACTAAACGAACGAACATAAACAAATCTATCTTCGTGTTCGTCCTATTCATTTAGAGCCTTATCTGTTGTCTTTTAAAAAAAATGCACTTCTCCTCAATTTGTTTACTAGAAATAGAAATCGTACCTTATGCTCGTCATTTTTCTTTTTTGCACCTGATAACTTTTTTTTGTCGTGAGTACGTCCTTCTATTTCATGGATTGATTATAAAAGTGCTTACTACCAAAATGGTGCAATAAAAGAAGGAAACATGACATAGCTTTGTTATTATATACTCGTAACAAATGAGGCAGTTGGCGAGTAAAGCGTACGATTTGACTTTAAACTAAATTTCTGATACATTAGAATACCAGTACGTGGTTTTGAATTTTGGATATATAACGAGCCCTATGTACATGACTACATGACCAAGTTGCAAGTATTCGCCTATTCGATCGTTCGGCCGTATTAAATAAGTAAACGTTTAACGGTTTATATTATGATTATGGTATTGTTAGCTTTCAATACATATGATATCATTGACACTTGACAACATGAAACACACACTTGGTCGCAACAGTTCAAATCAAAAGTTTTGACATTATTGATTTTTTTTATATTTATGTCATATTCTCATCTAATAGGATTGTGATCAATGATAGCTAAACAGTTTTTAGCAAATAAACGTTGGAATTTTATATTTTAACAATGTTTGACATGAGAAACCACTAATGATTACCACGTACGTGGCGACTCCCTGAAAATTCCTTAATTAGTAATCACTATAGCTAATCAATAATTATGAAGATGAATACTATAAGAAAAATGTCAAAATCATCTCAACAAAAACACCAAAACTTGGTAAAGAAAGTAAAATAATACTAGAAAAAGTCAATCTCAACCCGCATATTGAGGATGCATATAGTTGAATTTAAATTTATTGGTCACAAATATATTAATAAGTTAAAAGAAGTATAACTTCCTTATCAAGGGATGTATAAAAACAAAAAATAATCCTTTTCAATAATAATTTTAAGAGAGTCTTCTATAAAAATCAAAAGGAATAGTTTTTATAATTTTTTTTAACGGTTGTTGGTGCAATGGATTTTTATCGTGCCACTTTTTGCATCAAGACACGACGCCGTGAGTTCAAAACTTCTCTAAGGAAAATAACCACTCTCAACTTTAGCCATCTAGTTTCCATAAAAGGCTTTAAAGCATTAGCTGAAATTCGAACCTCACATCCGTTCAATAAAAATCCCTTATATGCGCTCCAACCAAAAGTCAAACTCTTAACCTTCATCCATATGAAAACAATAACCCATGCATCAATCCAGCTAAGCTAGACATCAATCTTATATATTTTTTAAACTGAAATTGACTGGTATATGCAAGTTGTTCCATTTGTTAACGTACAAATGAGATATATAAGTAGTTAATAAAGTAAGTCTAATTATTTTATGTGTATGAAGAATATAAACATAAACTAGTAATGTTGTTTGAGGATGAAACATAACTTAAAATAAGTTGAATATCAAACGCGCGTACCTACAGCCACTAATAAGATTAGTAAAATGATTAATTGCAAGGCTGACATTATGATTTGTTTACATATGTGCGTGTGCGTGTTCTACGGACGCGTGAATGTGTACATGCACTCACATATTAAGTTTAATGATATAAGTCGTAGTTGGGTCGATCATTTGATTAGAGGTTTATGCCTCAAGTGTTATCGTTCATCGTCTAAAATTGCCGGTGGAAAACTAAACTTTTACTTAATTGGAAGGCATAATATGAAAAACGTATTGACCCGTTTAAGAAAAATGTCCGTGCTTGCAGTTAGGGGTGTAAACGATCCGAGTCGAGTCGAGTTTTGGCATAAACGAGCCAGGCTTGTTAATTAACTGTCTGGCTCGAGCTCGAATAAAATTTTATAATCTGGCTCGAGCTCGAACTCGAATATTTTTTTGTTGTTCGAGCTCGAGCTCGAAGCTCGTTTATGATTTTTAACTTTTTTTAGACTAACTTCTATTAGAACAGATATTGTTGGATAGACTCGTTTATTAACTCAAGCTCGAGCTCGAAAACTCGTTTATGATTATTAAAATGATACTAATACTTAATGAGTAAGCTAATGTGCATGTAACTTATATACTTATAGATTTATCATTAAGCTCGAATAGCTCGTTCGGCTCGTTAAGCTCGAATATCTTGTTCGGCTCGTTAAGATCGCTCGACTCGAGACAACTAAACGAGTTTTCGAACGAGCCGAGTTTAATATTAGTTTTCAAAGCTCGGCTCGCCAAATTAAACGAACACTAATATTTGTTCGAGATCGGCTCGAGCTCGAAAGTATTAAGTTCGAACTCGAGTTAAACGAGCTCGAGCTCGAGTAACTCGTTAAAAGCTCGACTCGTTTACACCCCTACTTGCAGTCGAGATATATGAGCTCGTACATCAACCCATCACAGCCAACTTGAATACTACAAGCATTAGCAGTTTAAGAAGAAAAACTGAAGACTAGGGAAGAAATGTAGAATCAGGGAAAGCAGGGTGATATCCATGTAGATGAGTAATAAGATGTGGAGTACTTTGCTACACGCATTAGGACAACAACCTCGTAACTAAAGTTGTATGATCAAGCAACTAATGAATAGGCCAGACCGTATAATAAAAAAGAGGAGATTCACGGGCAGCGAAGACAACAAAGGGAGACGAAACATTCCATTCAATCCAAATCCTAGCATGTTAAGTTCAGTCATACTAGTTAACGTACATTTTAAATTTGTTCACGTAGATTATATTTATTTGTACATATTAATTAGTAGGACTTCTACATTCTAATTGCATGTCATTGTCCGAACTAATATTTTACTCAATAATTCCCCAAAAGGATTTACGTAAGGAAATTCTGTCGCAAGAAAAATACAAAACACAATAAAGAACATTAACAAGTTAATTTATAACTTTAATTATTAGCTGGATTGATAACTAGTATTAACGAGCTAGTCGACATCTAATTAATATTGTCAAACAACATAATAAAGCTAATGATTAAACTAAGCATTGGATGATATTTTCATCCAAACACGTAGTATAGACCTTGACATCATTATTCACGTATTTGTTTTTAATACTTTAGATATTGGAACGTAAACTTGACTTCGTTTGTTTAATTTTATTTGTTTATTTTACGATTTAAGTTCATTTGGATATCAAACTTATCTAATATATGAAAGACTTTACCTTAACTTTCATCTAATAACTGAATTAATCTTCATTTAGGTGTATTTTGGTCATTTCTCTGCTTACTATTTAAGCTTTTTTTTTACTCCCCTCCTCATAATAAACACATACACCGTCTTATCATTTCTCTCTCTACCCGCGATCTAATTTCTCTCTCTACAAATTCATCATCACGAATCCATAAACATAACACGAATCCACCATCACGAATCCTATACGAATGCATTACGAAGCGATGATCACGAATCCATCACGAATTGATCACCACGAATCGATTGATCCATCATCACGTTAGATTAATTACATCTATTCTTTTTTAGCTTATTATATTTGAATAAGCTTGTTAGTGCAAACATTACGATGTTTAATCGATATAATCTCTTTGTGTTTTGGTGATGACAAACGTATAACTCGCAATACATTATGTAAAATGTTAAGGTACTCGTAATCACTCAAGAATACATTTGTATATTTCTCTCGACACCTCCAAGATCGCATCCGGCATGAATCACTCAAGGTATGAATAAATAAGTCATTAACCTTACTAAGTGATCAAGGATTAATAATTTCTCAAAGCTCACATTTAATTAAAGTGACAAAGTATTTTTTTAAATAACTTTATTTTAAAGAAAATGTTTTATTAAAAAGAAAACGGAAATTTGAATTTAACATATTCCAAATGGTCTAAGAATATACCCTTGAGGTATAAACTTCACCATATGGCATTTCCCCACTAAGGACAAAAGAGCACGGACTTCAAAGCTCGAGGTTCAATAATTGTACCCGCGGTTCATTATTGATAATGAATTTAATGAACCCCATGTATTTATAGCTGTTACTCACTTGTCTTATAAATAGTGGATCGTTTCTAACTTTACTTTCAACCCTTTTTTGTACAGTTTCTTTCAAAAACATCTTAGATCCTTTTTTTTAACTGCGAGTTAGTAGTTAGTAATTCGAGCTTACAGATGCAAGCCTCAAACCTTCTCCTTAGGGGATAAATCCCACTCCTGCTTCTATTTAATTCGGCCCCCTGAAGGTTTTTGGTGAGACTCGAACTCGAGACCTCTTCAAATACCTCCCCAAGGGTACCCTTGGTGGCCAACTGAGCTAGATCAGTTGATTATCTTAGATCCTTGATTAGTTAGTTTTGATTAACCTTGTTTAAGATGTGATTCTATCCTCAATCTTCTCACCCTCTCAAGTGCAAAGAGAAGAACACTTTCATTACTATGAAGTGTTATGTTCACAACATGATGAAGATCTCTCATTCTATAGATCTAAGTTATGTTTATAGTTTTACTACAATGTGAATCATGAAGATCCAAGTTGTGTGTATGCTTGGACTTTATGTATATGTAGTAGATCCAAATGATGGGTTCACTTAGATGTGTTTGTAAGGGTAGAATATCCAAGTGATAGGTATCCTTGGATTAGGTATCAGGGGTGTAGATCCAAGGTTTGTTAATACTTGGATATAATGTTAGAGTCATAAATCTAAGTTATGTGTATACTTAGATCTATACGGGTTATACGTTTAGGCCATAAAACACAAGGTTTGTTATGTTGGACCATAAAACATAACTAAAGTGAAGATTGGTGTAGATTGGTTCTACCTAAGATTAGAACTTGACATCTAGCATTGTGTCGGAAAATGGGATATAGGCGATGTGTGTAGATTGGTCCTACCTAAGATTAGGACTCGACATCTAGCTTAGTGTCGGAAATAGGGTAAGCAACGTGTATGGTTTTCTCCGCCTTGAAAGGAGCTTTGTTGACTAGTGAAGTAACTCTCGAGTTGGGTACTCGAGGAGTGGAGTAGGGCGAAGAGGAGCTTTGTGACCGAACCATTATAAATCATCGTGTCGGTACTTTCCTTTACATTTATGTCTTTACTTTTATAGATGCATTTATATGTTGTGTGTTGTGTGCATCTCATAATCTAAACATCTAACTTGCAGAAAAGCTAAGGCTTAGTACATGTGTGCTTCATGTTTAGATTATAGTCAAGTGTGCATCCTTTAGTCTAAACATCTTAGTTGCAGAAAAGCTAAGGCTTAATACGTGTGTGCTTAGTGTTTAGACTATTGCTTGATGTACTCTTGATTTGATGTGTTTGTTTGTTTCTTTACTTATAGTATTTGTCTCCAAGAAACACATCTCATACTTAGTCAAGCTTGATCAATAATTTGATACAAAAGATTATTAAATTTTAACATGTAATAAATGGTTTAGTCCACTGTTGGCGGTTCAATAAATGGACCCGTAGTTGTTTAGTGATATTGAACCGCGCCTTATTTATTGAGTCGCGGACAGTGGGTTGTGCGAAATGTTTTAAAAACTTAATGAGAAACTATTCAACCTTCCCTTCTAGTTTCTACAATTGGTATCGGAGCGAGTCTATTCAAGATCTTTGAAGTATATTGTGCTTTAAAGCTTGGATAAATCTTTTCTCTCGCTTTCAAAACAAATGGTTTTTAAAAATGAAAATGGTTTTTAAAATAGAGACAATCTTTGTACCATATTGTCGATGAAGAGTGATTACATATGAAATGTGTTTTGTTATTTTATTCGTACAAGTTTTGGTGTTAAATAAACTTTGTATAATAGTTTGATATTAAATCTTGTCATGTTTGGAAGTATAAAAATCTTTTGTGCATAATTAAATCTAAAATACGAGTTCAATGTGCCTAAAATGATTTTTTTAGAGTCATAAGTTCTTCCAAAAAGTTACCAAATGATTTTGGTCAAAAAATGATACTTTTTCCTATGACCGCGGATCACTAATTGTTCCCCGAGGTTCGTTATGAATAACGAACCGCGGTCAGTCTGACACATATTTTTGCAATCTTTGAAAAATCATATAAAGTCAACCGTAAGTCCGTAGAAGTCGTGCCACCCGTCATTTCGAACGTAATTGAGTCTTCTTTCATTTAAGAATCCTTCCAAACCTTTATTCAAATTTTAAAATTTGAATGTTTTCTAAGTTCTATACTTTGTCCAAAGTATTGAGTATAGGTTTGTCATAAAACTTATGTTTTACTCTTTTCTATTAAGTTGGATATATCTTATTGGTATATCTTTGTAAATTGATATTTAAAATGGGTATAACTTAATTAAATTTTGAAATGGGTCGAAAACTATTTTCAAATTGAATCAAGCTATGTATACTTTGTTGCATCTAACACTTAAAACATAGACGAATGCTCTTGTATGTTTTCTTATTTGTTTTGGACATTGTTAAGTGATCATTACTATTAGTAGTAGTGTTACTTGCTTTTATATTCTTTGTGCATTGCATATAGAATCAACATGTCTCGGTTTACAAATGTTACATAAACATCTTGTTTACCGTGTTATTTTTGTAACACTCTTAGGTTTGAAAGCTTTGTGAGCTTGTCAAATCTATTGATGACGGTCGTCTTACTCGATCATTGTGTTATTAATCTGTGTAGATTAATGTCTCACTATAAAACATGAAACGCTCTTTAAAAATCTTAGTTATTGTATCTTAAAGTAGTGTTAGTGGGAATCAAGAAAGATTTTGAATATATATCAATTCATTATTCAAATTATGATTGATATCATTATCGAATCTAATTGACATTCTAAATGCAAATATCGCACTAAAATTATATTTACGTTTTAATCATGCTTAAAGTTTTGTTAACGACAAAACATCAAACATATTTTCATGTTAGAAATTATAAGCATCACATAAGTTTCTTCACACATACAAAAAAGTTTTATATAAATATCCCAAATTGTATAAACATAAAATGATATATGTTGACTTCACAAAGTCAATGATTAAAATGTCAGATTTTTTAGTTAAACCAAGTAGATTTTGAAGATTTTGCAGATTGCTTGAAGACATGGCCAAACATTTATGAGGCAACAAAAGTGAGCTCCGGCGGACCCAAAGGTAAAGGGTCCGACGGGTTCCATGAGGTCTGGCAATTTGTCTATAAATTGAACCTTTGTCCATGCCTTAAACTTATCCATTTCTATCATCTCTTCTATCTAAACTTAGTTTATAATCTAACTCTCTAATCTATCTTGTTTATTCTCTTCTTTCTTGTGATTAGATCATTTTTCATCTAAAGATAAGTCATGAGAAAACCTCTTGTCTAAGCTTTGATCCTTCAAGGCTTCACATTGCGTGAAAGTGTTAAGCGTTACCTACACTATCACCATTGTTGTACCCGTTCATCTATCTACTTTAAGAAGTATATAAAGCATTTATTGTTGTGACTTTAGATCAAGATATCTTAAACTCCGTTTTGGTTAAGATTGTAAGTTTGTAAAGTGAAGGTTTCTCCACCGGTGTAAAGGATATTCGTTTGTTAGTGAAGTAGAACTCTCGAGTGGATACTCGAGGAGTGGAAGTAGGGGCAAGATAAGTGAGATCTTGCTAGGCCGAATCACTATAAATAATCGTGCATTGTGGTTTGTTTACTTATTATTACAAGTCATTTACATTACTTATCAACAAGTTGTCTATATCTTTTAACATTCACGAAAAAGTTTATAAAGAAAATTAAAACTAATCGGTAAAAACTATTCAACCCCGTTCTAGTTTTCTATAATTGGCATCAAGAGCTACGTACTCAAGATCTTTAAAGTATATTGTACTTTAAAACTTGAATCGATCCATGGATGCTGAAAATTACAAAGAATGGCAATCTATGCAAAGACCACCACTCTTTGAAACCGATGGTTTTATTTATTGGAAAAATTGTTTTGAAACTACCGTGAAGTCTAAAGATATATAACTTTGGTATATAATCAGTGAAGGTGTTTATGCACCAACAGTGAGGAATGTCACCACTAACCAAATTGAGTCGGTTCCTCGTGATAGACAAATCGAGGATCAAAAGAAATGTTGGCTAAAAACAATGAAGCCAAAATTATGCTTTACAATGCTCTACCTGAAAAGGAGTATGAAAGAATATTCATGTGTCAAACCGCCAAAGAAATTTGACACTCACTAATAGTCGCACATCAAGGGAACTCACAAGTTAAGGATAATAAAATTGATCTACTTGTTCAACAATATGAACAATTGTCTATCCTTGAAGAAGAGTCAATTGATGTTGGATTTGCTCGGTTTAATACTATTGTAACATCACTTAAAGCAGTTGACGAATCTTTCTCCAACAAGAATTTTGTGAGGAAATTTCTAAGGGATCTTCATCCAAAATGGTGAGCTAAAGTCACGACAATCGAAGAATCTAAAGATCTATCAAGCCTATCACTAGACGAACTTAGCAAGAATCTCAAAGTGCACGAAATAGTGATAGAAAAAGATTCTGAAATCATCAAAGGCAAGAAAGACAAACAAAAATCACTAGCCTTAAAACCTCGTGTGGAATCTAGTGATGATGAAGATTCGGACAGCGATGACGAAGAATATGCCATGGTCGTACGTGATTTTAAGAAAATTTTCAAAAGGCGAGAACGGCTCGTAAGGCAACCACTCGACAATAAGAAGATATCCCGAAGGAAATTCGATATCAAGAAACCTACGGATGAAAGAAAATGTTTCCAATGTGGTGATCCAAATTACTTCATTGTTAATTGTCCAAAGGTAAAACCAAAGACGCAAAGAGACTTCATTAGCGGAGCATGGAGTGTAAGTGACGATGAAGGCGATGAATCCAAGAAGGAGAAGATAGCTCTCATGGCACATGAAACAAATGAGGTACATCTCGACTCATCCTATTACTCTTCGTCACTAGATGATGATACACTACAAATGGAATATAACAAAATGTGTGAACTTAGTCTCAAAATTATAAACAAAAATAAAACTCTAAAAGCCAAAAATGAAAATCTAGAAAATGAAGTTTATAATTTAAAGAGTAAAATACTTAGATTGGAAAAAGGTAAATCATCAAAATGTGAAAAATATGAAAACTAAATAGTGAAATGGACAAATTAAAAATTAGTCATGAAGCGCTAAAACTAAAATTCACAAAATTTAGCAAAAGTACAAACTACATAGATGAAATGCTTAACTATCAAAGAGATAGCAAAGACAGAACGGGTTTGGGATTTGATAAACAAAATATAGCTTCTAGCTCAAAGACGACATCGCAAAATCACATTTCTAAAAATGTTGTCACAGAGGCCACGGACCCCGTCGGACACTTTCCCCTTTGGGTCCGGCTCTTGTCAAAGGGTCCGTGGAACTGTCTGATGAACAAAAGAAAAATCGCGTCAAATTTGTAGTTGTATCTAGAAAACCTAAACCATTTAATCCAAAAAGATAATACACAAGTATTAGAAATGTAAAACAAATGATAGAACTAGAAACATTTAAAATCAACCTAGAACTTCTTTTCCCAAACGCCCATTTCCGAAAAGTAATCAAAGTGTTCTAGGAAGATATAGTCAAGTACCCTTTAACTACGATTACCACAACCAATTCTCTATGGGAAATTTGGTACCTTGGAATGTATTTGGCAACACTCCTATCAGAATTGCCATGAGAAGTATGTTTAACCCAAACGGACCCATGAGACGATGGGGACCAAACGCTTGAGTTCTACAATGTGTAGGTATGCTTGAAGGTTGGACTTGAACCCGTCAAATGGATCAAGGACAACGGATGTTCAAGACACATGACGGGGAATAGAAATCTATTTAGCACCTACACACGAACGGGCGGAGGTAATGTTATTTTCTGTGGCAACGTCAAAAGCAAAATCATAGGCAAATGTTTGATTTCTAACGACCAAATTACCATTGGTAACGTTGCTCACGTCGAAAACTTAGGATTTAACCTACTTAGCATTAGCCAACTTTGTAGTAACAAATGCAAAGTTTTATTTGAATAAAATGGTAGTAAAATACTAAAAGACGGAATAAAAATTGGAAAAGGAGTTAGGAAAAATAACATATATGTCATGAAATTTGATTCATCTAAAGACGCTATTTGCTTGGACACTACATATGACACCTCCACCCTTTGGCATAGACGATTTGGTCATGTAAACATGGGTCTTTTAAAAATTTGGCTAACAAAGATCTTGTGAGAAATCTACCAAAAGTCAAATATGATCAACATTCTTGTGATGCATGTAAAATTGGCAAATAAACACACGCAAGCCATAAGGCTAAAAATGTGGTCAGCACAATCAAG
The DNA here is from genome assembly GCA_025667525.1 of Glebionis coronaria. Classification (NCBI taxonomy): domain Eukaryota; kingdom Viridiplantae; phylum Streptophyta; class Magnoliopsida; order Asterales; family Asteraceae; genus Glebionis; species Glebionis coronaria. The sequence continues at coordinate 525,992,687 of CM046876.1, forward strand.
TGTCTAGAACTCCTACATATGGACTTATTCGGTCCATCCGCCGTACAAAGTTTCGGAGGAAATTTTTACACCTTGGTTATCGTGGATGACTATTCAAGATTTACTTAGACAACGTTTTTGAAAACTAAAAATAAGGCATTTGATCATTTTGAAAATTGAAGTAAGAAAATTGAAAACCAATTAAATAATCGGATTGTGTCAATTCACACATATCATGGTCGGGAGTTTGACAATGAAGTGCAATTCGGAGCCTTTTGTGACGCCAAAGGCATCACTCACAATTTTTCGGCTCCAAGAACACCTCAATCAAACGGGGTAGTTGAACGCAAAAATAGAACTCTTCAAGAAATGAGTAAAACAATGTTAAATGATTCAAATATACCTCAAAAGTTTTGGTGTCATGCGGTTGATACCTTAACTAATATCTTAAATCGGGTATTAATTAGATCACTTTTAAATAGAAGTCCATATGAAATAATAAAAGAAAGAAAATCGACAATTGGATATTTCAAAGTATTTGGAAGTAAATGTTTTATTCTTAACACAAAAGATTATATCTCTAAGTTCGACCCAAAGTCATACGAATGAGTATTTCTTGGATATTCTCAAAATAGCTAAGCTTATATTGTGTTAAAAAAACAAACCATGTGTGTCGAGGAATCGTTGAATATTACATTCGACGAAAGACCACATCCCTCTAGGACATCGCCTTTCGTAGATGATGATCTAGTTGAAGGCCAAACTAATGACCATCAAATTGACCATGAAAAGGACAAGGGAAATGAACCATTAAAACGAAACCTTTAAACATTAAGGAATCAAAAGGGCATTCTTTAGAAAATGTTATCGGTAAATTAAATGAAAGAACCATAAGATCGCAAGCTCAAAATGAAAGTAATTTCTTTTGCTTCGTGTCTCAAATAGAACCTAAAAATGTTGATGAAACTAGAATCGATGAAAGTTGGGTTCTTGCTATGCAAGAAGAATTAAATCAATTTGTAATTAACGATGTTTGGTACTTAGTACCTAGACCTAAAAATCAAACGGTAATCGGGATAAAATGGGTTTACGTAATAAATTAGATGAAAATGGTATCGTGTCAAGAAACAAAGCTATACTTGTTGATCAAGGCTATAATCAACAAGAAGGCATTGATTATGATGAAACCTATGCCCCGGCTGCTCGCCTTGAGCCCATAAGGATTTTACTTGTGTATGCTTGCGCACATGATTTCAAACTTTACCAAATGGATGTTAAAAGTGCATTCCTAAATGAATTTATAAATGAGGAAGTGTATGTTGCACAACCTCCCAGTTTTGAAGACTTTGAAAAACCTAATCATGTTTATAAACTTAAAAAGGCGCTTTATGGTCTCAAGCAAGCACCCAAGGCATGGTACGACCGACTTAAATCATTTTTATAGAACATAAATATTCAATGGGATTAGTAGATAATACTTTGTTTACCAAGAAAAGAGAGTCACATATAATCATTGTCCAGATTTATGTTGATGATATTGTCTTTGGTCTACATGTCAAGAACTTTGTGATGAATTCTCTAAAATCATGCATGACGAATTTGAAATGAGTATGATGGGAGAACTTAATTTTTTCTTGGGTTTACAAATTAAGCAAACGGAAGACGGGATCTTCTTCAACCAATCCAAGTATATTAAAGAAATGCATAAGAAATTTGGACTAAAAGATTCTAAATAAACAAATACACCAATGTCCACCGAAACTAAACTAACCAAAGACGGTGTAAATGACTATGTCGATAGCACAAAGTATCGTGGTATGATTGGTAGCTTACTTTATCTAATGGCCAGTAGGCCAGATATTATGTTTAGTGTTTGTATGTATGCACATTTCCAAGACAATCCGAATGTGTCGCATGTCGAAGCAGTCAAAAGAATCTTCAGATACATCAAGGGAACTACTGACCTCGGATTATGGTATCCAAAGGGCACGGGAATGGAAACCATTGTCTATGCGGACTGGGACCACGCCGGTGACTACGTCGATAGAAAAAGCACAAGTGGTGTGTCTACATTTATCGGATGTTGTCTAACCTCGTGGTTCCCAAAGAAACAAACCGCATTAGCCATCTCGACAACCGAAGACGAATATGTGTCGACGGGAAAAGCTTGTCAACAAGCTTTATGGATGAAACCAACTCTTGTTGATTACGCTATTAAGTTGGAGGACATTACAATCTTGTGCGACAACAAAGGAGCTATTGATCTTAGCAAAAATATCGTGTTGCATGCTAGAACCAAACATATCAAGATCTGGCATCATTTTCTTCGCGACAACGTCCAAAAAGGTAATATTTATATTGGAAATGTCTCGTCGGAAGATAATATAGCCGACATCTTGACTTTCCTACTTAAACGTGAGCCCTTCAACCTTTTAAGATTAAGATTAGGATTAATGGAAATTTCTTGCTAAAATAATAAGTACGCTGTCATCAGACATGCAGGACCCCGTCGGACCCATTCCCCTTTGGATCCGTGGAAGGGTCCGTAGGTCTCATACTTTGGATAACTGCATATCAGTTAAACCAACGCACAAAACAAAAACACAAAACCAATCTTTCTGTGAAACACGACCATAAACACCAACAACCACCAATTCTTCATATATCTGTCAATTCTAAGGCAAAACCAACCAAGTATTCCGTAATAATGAATCATTGTAAGTATCTCTATCTATATTCAATTCTTATATCACTACATTTCCTCAAATCTGAGTCTAGGGTTCTATCTCAATTGCACAAAATCAAATTCGGGGGATTCACTTAGGTTAGTGAAATTAGTCTTTACATTGCTCAATTACAACTTGAAAACACTTTTTATGCATAAACCCATGATCAAATGATTAGGAATTTCTAGTAATCCCCAAGAAATTTTAAAAAAATTTCTCACTAATTAGGGTCATGCTAAATCTGTTTTTCATACATTGCAAATGACAAATAACCAAAAACAAGTTTTAATCATGGCATAAAAGTCTCATGAACGCTAAAGGAATTGCATAATCAATATGCATTTTCGGGTACGTTCATTTGAAGCTAAAGTAATTAAGGAGCGTTTGGGTTATTCAAAACTATGCATTCTTTATACTTTCAGAAACTGATTTTTGGGTCGAGAAAACGGCACCTTCACATATGTTGCATATAGACACGTACTAGGCACGAGATTACTTAAAATTCAAAGAATTTGACTAACATGATAAAATTTTGCCTTAGGACAGAAATGCCTTCGCATGGAACTACGACCACAAAGATACCGCTAGTTACATCCCTAAGTTTCACAACTCAAAACATCTCACCTCTAGTAAAAGAGAATTGTATAGAGAATTAGAAAATCACACTTTCCATGAGTGTCACCTTGTTCATCACTCCTTCACGAATAATACCGATATTTGTGAAGTGTTCTCAAAAATCAACTTTGATTGTCTCTTGGACATGGATGAACAAATTTGTCCCGAATTCGTTCTAGAATTCTATTTGTCCGTAAGAGTAACTTTTGATGAAAATAACGTCTTATTTGCGAACTTTAGAGCAAATGGAACTAACTACTCATACTCACTAGAACAATTTTCTCGCACCCTTAGGATACCAAACCAATGAGCATGTTTCTACTCCGACCTTCACTCACTTACTGCTCTTGAAAACACTAACATACCTAGGGATGCCCAACATAGATATAATATTAGATTAGATGATAAGGATCTAGTCAAATCCACTCTCTTCAAACGTCATGTGGATGTCACTCGTCTTTCGAACACAAGAAAAATCATCCAAAAGAATCCATACGGTATGGAAGCTAAAGAACTTAAGGATAAATATGAGAACTGGGAAAGAATCTTACGATGCAATGTTATGTGTCTAGTAGGAAATAAAGACCACATTAATGCATGGGAATATTACATGCTATATTTTGTCGAGACTGAAAAACCCTTTAATCTTACCTACTATATTTCAAATTGAATGTCTCATATCCGCTGTCTACCTACTTTCGTTCTCCCATACGGAATGTTGCTCACCTGTCTCTATCACTCAATATCACCCATTCCTCCTAGCCCTAGTAGTCGTCAAGGAAGTTATCACCTTGTAGATCGAGTCATGACCTCAATAAGTGGATCAAAGGGTCATAAGACTTTTGGCAACACAATCTAGGGGAAAAGGGAAAATGCCTCAACCTCCCACAAGCTCTTCTTCATCGGGTAGTGACAATGATGGACTCCCTAGTTCTAGACTACCACCATTAGAATATCTTAGCAAATTGCCAAGAGATCCAAAATGCATCCGCTGAATTTAAACAAACCAAGGGAATGTTCAAATGCTTTGGAAGATTTCTCACCAACATGGAGAAGAAGAAAGAAAAATGAAGTTAGATACCATGAACGGGTACTCATGAAGTTTGTTCTAAAGTTCAAAAAACACTGGTGTTATGTAAACCACTTTAAACACATACGCTTGTTTATTTCGTTTATTACGTTGACTATCTTTGGTGATTTATGTTAGGACTTTCTATATGATGCATGAAGTAATTGCTCGCGTTTGACAAAACACATATTGGAACACAAAAAGGTACATTCTCTAATCCTTGAAATTCAAAATACAGTCAAATACTCATGAAACATTGCTCTTCATGATTTCAAGTCATAATAACACCATCTCATGAGGCTGAAGGTTTATTAGCATCATAACAATTATATAAAACCCTAAACGAGATCAAAGCACACATATAGCGGAAGCGATTTAACAAGATCATAATTAACACAATTATAATTAATTGAATTAGGGTTACATACCTTTACGCTAAAGCAAATCCACAAGACGAAGAACGAATCACCAATTAGGGTTTATAACGAACACCACCAAGATATAGTCTAAAGTAAGACTATATTACGATCTTGTACACACGTAATACAACGAGCTAACCGTGATTCTAGCACGTGTAAACCGAGCAATAACGCTTGTAGAAAATCTACCCAACAACCCTAGAGAGGGGGTAGGACTAGATTATAAGTAAAATAGACCAAACAAGAAAACCAACCAAAACCCTTGTGTGGGTTTGTCTTGCGATCGCAAAGAGAGAGGAGGAGGGAGAGATTTTTGTGTGTCATGAATTATGAGGTGAGGGGTTGTTTATATAGGCTTAATTCTTGTAACATAAAACAAACAAAATGAAAGTTTTTCCTTCCCCTTCCCTTCCTCCATAACCGACGACTAACACCCCCTTATAGGGTGTTCCGGAATCTTCCATCCTTCTTTCTATTTTACTTACTTACTATAAATTTATTCAACACTCGTTAATACTTAACTCTTAATTATTTAACGATCGTTAAATTTATGTCTCCGTTTAATATAATAAATACATAAATATATATTTATACAATAAATATATTTATTAAATAAATTAACCCTTTACGTGTTGAGTGCAATCCCGTATTCTCGAGTTTGATCCTATCACACGACTATTAAATATAAGTCCATAAACTTTCAGAGACTAGATTGTCTCATCCCTCACAAATTAAAAAATTCTGGTCACAGACAGTGTCGGAACCCGTCGGACCCTTTCCCAATGGGTCCGACCGGGTCCGGAAAATTCCCACCAAAAATAACTTTTCAAATTTTAACCGTATTTAGTCGGACCCCGCCGGACCCTTCTCCATAGGGTCCGTCAGATTCCGTGGGGTTTGCAGCAACATGCAAAAACTCATCATCATCTTCCATTAATTTTTCCATTTACCAAAACACTCTCTCTTCTTTCATTAGTGAGTCATAAATTCATGGAGCACATTTAAAAACACCTTCTCATTTCCCTCATTTATCCGATCCGCAATCAAGCCATTAATCTCTATCTTATCTTCCTCATTTCTATTTAAGGTCATTCTTTCTTCCACTATCAATCACCACCATCTCTTACCTTTCTATCATATTCTTAGCATTTCACCATCACTATGACAAAGGTACCTCCTCACCTATCAAATCCAAGACAACAATTCGTCTTCGTGTCAAACCTTGTTGTATCAACACACAAACTTCCTCACCACCATTACCAACTCCCCAATCCACCATTTTACCACCACAAAGAATGGATATCCCTCAAAACCTAGGGACACTACTTAGTCAACCTCGCTCTCCCATTACACCTCCACCAATAAAAACACCCGTTGCTACCACACCACCTCCCGCACCAACTCACACGCTCGCCATCATATCCACTATACCTAGAAGCACGACTCTTCGACCCATGGAACTATTCTCAACACCTCCATCATCACCAAACCCATTCTTGGAAGATGATGACGTATAGTCTCCAACCGAGTCTTGGGCCCGACCCACGGGTACTACCCACATCCGGCCCATCACGGAGGGGTTGGATCAACTTTACTTTGGACCTGTGGGTTTCGGATAAAAATGGCCGCATGTATGGCCTACGACCCGGTACGCGCGACAGGGATTAGACATAATCACTATCTAATTATGATTGTGATTCACCCTAAAGTAAGAAGATATCTACTAACCATAATTAGAAGATAACAATCACCACAATTATGGTAGTTATCTCTTGCTTGGGGCCGAAGATTCGGTAATGCCCAACAGGGACTCTACCGCCTATATAAGGAACCCCTAAAGGTTCCATAAAGGTACGATCTACTAAATACTCTAATACCTCACCAATTACTAACCCAAAAACCGATTACTTAATCTCACGACGGAGTCTAATCGTGGGATACGTTCCCACGGTAAAGCATAACAACGTGTTGTTTAGTGTGCAGGATCTCAACCAAAAATTCACTTGGGGCAAGAGTCAGAGCCTCAGACACCCGAATTAAGCCTAATTCGTGTTAAGCAAGGTCCATCCAAATTTTGTATCAACAAGTTGGCGCCATCCATGGGATCCTACAATAATCTCTACTAATGACAAAGGGAAACCCTAATCAGAGATACCAGCGGAACGCAAGCAAAAGACCGAAAACGGAGATACCGGTCATCTAGCCGATCACGGGATCAGTTGGAGCGGGTGCTACTATAAATGTAGCAGATCAGTCCCCACGTGGGACAGGGGCGCAATTCAATACCCCCACACCTACCATCCCTGTGAATAACCCAAATCCAGGGTCGACATTCGTACCCCTCCACAAGGAGGCGTAGAGACCTCCGGTCACCCACACAAAAGTCGACATCAACACCCCTGTCAATGACAGGAGTATCAAAGACTACGTGACGCAGATCTATGGATCACGCCCTCCAAGATACGCCACACAAAAATGCTAGGCGTCAATGTCTTTGAGAGGACATGTCCTCTTAAGGGGAGAGATGTCACCCCCTCACTAATGACGTATAGTCACCGTAGTCGGTCAAGGCGCTGAAGATGATCGCCCAGCTACGATTCATTCGGATCCGACTCTGTTGATCATCACCCTAGACGCCGTAGAGCGAGATACTCCTCCTCAAAGTCTTCAGGCAGTAGTCAGGAGCATAGGAGACGATCACGTCGCCACTTCCAACGGGATAATGAATATCTATCCCTCCCATGGTGCCGGGAGAGAGAGGACACATTCACAAATCGTATTCGGAACTACTCTGAGGATAAAAATCAGCGCATGCCCACATGTGTAAAAACTTATGGTGGGTCCGGCGATCCGGGTGACCATTAAAAGTTTTTGAAACACAAGCAAAGATTGTGTGATGGATTATGCCTCAATGGTGCCAATTGTTCAATTCAACACTCATTGGAAACGCTCGTGACTGGTTTGAAAGACTCCGGCGCCGAAGCACATACAGCTTTGAGGAATTGCGACGTGCATTCAGAAGGAACTATACTCAGAAAAAAAGTATAACAGGGATCCAGTTTCATTGGCCACGGTGAAACAGAAGCATGAGGAGTCTATGAAAGACTTCACAGATCGCTTCGAAGATGAGTGCACGCAAATTAAGGCATGTCCTGAAGTTTTAAAAATATTTGACTATATGCATGCTATAATGGATAAGGAACTAATCAGACGCTTGAATGTCAAGCGTCCTGAAACATTCGATGAATTAATGAAAAAGGTTAGGTCTTTTGTGGAAGGAGAGATTGCGGTTTCAGCAGCTTATTCCACAAAAGGAAACCAAGTCTATCGAAATCATGACCATACCAAGAAGCAACCAAACTAGGCGAGTGGTAGGAGTCTTGATTACCATGGTCGACAAAAAGGACGGGGTAGTGACAAGTTCACCCCTCTAAGAATGTCTCCATGCGAGATACTATTATTAGAGGGCGCAAACTTCCCAAGACCACCTCCCATGACAACTATAGTCGACCGTCGTCAAAGGAATAGATTCTATCAATTCCATAACGACAAGGGCCACGACACAAACGAGTGCATTCAGCTCAAAAAGTATATCGAGTTACTTGTAAAATCAGGACATGAAGGCCTACTAATTCTAAGGATTTGGTAATGGATGGATTAGATCTATGGATTTGGTGGAAGAGATGGGGAAGAAGGGGATTAGGTGTAGAGAGAGAAAGGAGAGGGAAGGAAAGTAGAGAGAGAAAGTAATTAGATAAAATGATTAAGTGTGAAACAATGAATGACCAACCCCCTCCTAACATGCTAGGAGGGGTATATAAATAGCCCACCCTACATGTGGGCTATATGGACTATATACTTACAAAGTGAATCACGAGCCTATTACATAAATGTCGTTGGAGCGACCGATCCTTCATAAATACGTAAAACGTATTTCCAACAATCTCCCCCTAAGGGAGGTCGCTCCAAGTTACAAAGTTCTAAATATTCTATAGCTCGTGATCAATGCTAATAATGATGTGACCGAGACTTTCTTTGGGAAAACACATTTCCAACAATCTCCCCCTAAGGGAGGTCACACCATTTTACAAAATCTTAAACCTAGCATCTATGCTTGAGTCTTCGATCTTGTTCTTGTGAATATGCTTGATGTGATCTTTGACTTTAGTCTTGAGCATGTTTCCTTGCCTTGACCTTGTGCATGCATCACTTGTGAAATTTGCCTCTTCGTGACTTCATGTTCCACATACTTATACCTTTAAATTCTTGAAAGCTTCAGAGTTTGATACAGCGGAAGACTTGACCTTCAGACTTTCTTGAATTTGTTGAAGTACTAAGTGTATGTAGTATAAGCATGTGGTGACGACTTCTTCTGAATTATACACCGCAATGCCACCTTTTTGTTACGCTGCATAAGACAGTTAGCAACAAACCATATACACGGATGAAATGGCCTTGAACATTTCATTCTAATTCGGTAGCATTTTACCTCCGGTCGGTGAAGACCGTTGGACGATATTAAATATCGTACTTGTGACAGGTAGTTTCAATAAAGAACCTCCTTGACAAGATTTCGCGGGTAAACCCGTTCTCTTTACTCGACCGTCCAAAGCTGACTGCGAACGTAAAGAGTGAATCATTTGGATAATATTATCCGCATGATTTGAAGCCGTCAATTCATGTTCCTGGAACAAGTGAAGTTCAATTAAGAACCGCACCATCGTTGCTTTCCAGTTGTCACTAGCTTGATTCATATAGAATCTTGCAAGTTACCTACCAAGTGCTGTTTGATGTTAACACTAGAAGGATTTCCACTCGTCACTGTGATCAATAAAGAATCACTCTGAGTGTTCTGGCAAGATCATATGATAATGCGTAGAGGCCTGGAACGTGTTTAAATTCATTTAAGAATTAAACCACTGTTGCTTTCCAGTTATCACAAGTTTGATTCATAAAGAATCGCACAAGTCACCTACCATGAGCTTTTTGATATTCGCTCAAGAAGGATTTCCATCTTCATTGTAAATACTTTCGTATTACTCGGATGTTCAGGCAAGATCATGAAGATTTTGCGTAGGACTCTTAAGAACTTTCTTACTTTTCACAGTGTGTGAAGAAGCAAGTAGATATGAAAGTGTGTCCTAATGAGATATTTGATGATCTCAAATGGCTCTAGACTCGATCGTGCATTTTGGATTTTTAGTGATCGGAGGCTGGAGAGGAGTGCCACCTTTTCAATACCAATTTATTCGGAGTGAATAAATCAGTAGATAATGTGTTGATCTCCGTGTGATTAAAACAAATACCTTTTGAGAGATATTTGAGTTAGCTGGAAAGGGTTGTGCATTGCATCACTGGGTCCATGATGTCTTACTTCAATATCAAGAATCATTAAAAATGATCTCAATAGCATATGAATTGACCCGGTTTCTGCCTAAAGTTGTAAGGAGGGCTTCTTTCTTTACACCCTTTATCTTTACAATTCTTTTTCATTCCTCAACCCCTTCAATGCTTACCAATACGTCATCACTAGCACCTTGTTGTGATTGTTCCAGTGCTAACTTAAGTACTTGGTCGGCATTCAGCTACGTTCACAATCTTTCTCCATCTTTCCTAAGGACTTACTATTTCTAGCTATGGAATGTCCTTGGGAAGATTCCTCCGGTTCTAGAGAAATCATTGGACTTTAACCTATCCTACCATCCTTATGTCACCACAATCTTCATCGTCGTGAAAAGAGATGTTTTGGGTAAGTGTATGTCACCATGAAATCCATTTTGAAGTGCAAATCCATTTTGCTCCCCCTTAACATATGCTACGATATTCAAAAACATTTCGCACATGTCGGGATGAGCTAACACGTTAAGTCAAACCATTTATGATTGATCATATCCCATATTAAATCACATTTTCTCCCCCATATTAAAAATATTAACCCAATCGATGTTTTTAATATCAATTGATTTAATAGCATTTTAAGAAAATTTGGGAAGAAAAATGCAAATCCAATTATCTTCATGATTTTAACAAGCTCCCCCTCAAATTAATGAGGGTGTACTTGAAACGTAAATTAAATACCTTTTAAACACAAGTGTAAGGTATTTAACACGTGCAAAGATCATATATAATAATGAATTCACAAGATTAGCAATGTACGAGGTTGGACCTGAATAATGGAGAACAGCATATGAAAGAAGCACATGGTTCTTGTTCACGAATGATGGTCACCTCGTCACGTCCCCGAGAAAATTAATTCTCGTTGTTGAGTCAAAGCTTTCCGGTGAAATGCTTGACTTGATTATGAAAAGCGGGTTGCTATCTGAAATAATAGCAAACCATATGGAGCATGTTTTAAATCTTTTAAACTTCTGCTCGAACTTTATTTACAACCCCGTGTCATTATTGAATGACATTTCTAGGTTCGTAAATATTATCGATTCCAGAAGACATGCTCTTTTTATCAAAACATTTTTGAACACATAATTTTGAAAGATTTAGAAAAATCTTTTGAGAAATTCTTGAAAAATTGTGTTCAAAGTTTTGAAAAACAATTACTTGAGCTTAAGATGTTGAATATCTTAAAAGCGAGCTCAAGTCCGAGAAGTTGTAAACTTCCCGTTGTTAAGGATAAGTTTATCATCGGCGATAAACTTTCCTTTTATCTGAAGAACGAGTCCTAAGCTGACATTTACTTAGAAGTCGTGTTCATGAGCTTGAAAACTTTGACTGTTTTAACGGAAAGCTCATGACCGAGAAAGGTTAATTTCTCGTTACGAGGAAAAGTTCTCTTATTTAAAAGATACACTTTCCTTTCTGAGCTTAAAACTTCGAATGTTTTAAGACAAGCTCATGACCGAGAAAACTGAATTTCTCGTTATGAGGATAAGTTTATCATTAATAATAAACTTTCCTTTATTTGAGGTTCGAGTTACAGTCTGACATTTAACTGTAAGTCATTGTGCATGAGCCTAAAAACTTTGAATGTTTTCGATATAAGCTCATGCCCGAGAAAAATTAATTTCTCGTTGTAAGGATAAGTTTATCATCGGCGATAAACTTTCCTGCCTTTGAAGAACGGGTTACAGACTGTCATTTATCTATAAGCCTTAATGCATGAGCTTAAAAACGTGGAATGTTTTTAACATAAGCTCATGCCCGAGAAAAATGAATTTCTCGTTTTTAGGATAAGTCATCATCGGGATGAACTTTCCTGTCTTTGAAGATCGAGTTACAGTCTGTTATATGACTGTAAGTCCTTGTGCAGCTTAACCATGAATCCCCTGAGACATTTGTTTCTCTGATATCTGCTTCTTCAGCAACCAAACTCTAAGAGTGTCCTTAGTTGAACGGTACACAACGATTGGACCGCTTCGTTCTTTTGGAACATCAACTTTGGTACCTGCATTCTCATTAGGAATTTGCATGCTTTGACGTGGGTTAGCGATATCAATTATAGAAGCACATGGGGGTTCACAGTTGGCTTTACTTGTGTCAGAGGTGGCCTGAGGGGATGATTCACTTGTCTTAGTTGGCAAACGTTTCCTTTTATAGAAAATCTTAAGTTCAGGCTTAAGTGATGTATCATCCTTTGCAATTTCCTCCCTAGTAGTCTTCGTAGAATCAGAGACTATCCTAGTTAAAGGGCACTCGTTTCCTACAAGAGTAAAAGTTCTACCAGTGGGGCGCCAAACTTTACCAAAGGGTTTGATTTTAGCTATCCACTGGGACTTAATTCTAGCACGGGAGTTTACCTCATCAAGTAATTTCTTGACACAAGCAACATGATTTGCCGTAAAGACACATTTTCTACATGTTTTACAAGTAGCATATTTAATGTCTGAATAATTCCTAGATGATTGATCGATGCTCCTAGAAGATGGCATGCTACGGTTAGCAGTGTTGGGTAATCTAGAAGGCATCTGACTAGGTTGGACATTGCTATCTCTTGCATGTGTCTTTTGCTTAGCTTCCCCAAGACCAGATTTATGGCAAACGTCATTTGAACTAGTTCTAGACGTGGTCTTGGTATTTTTAGGGAAACTAGAGGCAATCATATGATTTGGTCTTGCTAAAGCTGGAGTGATCACATTGGGCCTAGTTGCTGGAGTGACAGTTCTAGAAATATGACTCAAATCAACTTGGGAGGCAAACCGCGGTCTCGAGGATTGTGATCGCTCGGATCCAAATGCAGTAGGTTGTCTGACAATCGGTTGTCTGACGAACTGATTTGTAGGCGGTTTCCCCAAGATTGATGGTTTTTCAAGCTTAGTGTCCACACTAGTTCCTCTATTTTTCCTTAACTCGTTTTTCAACGCAGCTATAGCAAATACCTTTTCCTGAACTTGGGCTTTTAACGTTTCATTTTCTTTGAGCAAGTTATCTTGGGATGCCAACTTAGATTCAAGCAGTTGAATTTGTTTCAAAAGATTATCCTTTTCAGCTTTAGAATCTAGAACAGTTTGATCCAATTTTCTTTCAAGAACAACGTTTGACTTTTCAAGTTTTTCAAAGTATGTTTCAAATTTATCCGTTTTCTTAGAAAATTCAAGTTTGGCATCCTTAAGGTCTTTAGATTGCCGAGCTACGATCGTTTCGAGCTCTTTAATCTTAGAATCAGAATCAGTTAACGAGGCAGTTATAAAGCATTTATCATGATGTTTAGCATTTTGAACACCTTCTCCCCCATTATGACTCACATCGGATGAATCAGAAGTGGTATTTCTATCACTCTTTTCCATCCCATGTTTGTCATAATTAGGTTCAGAATGCTCAATATGCGGCATGTCATTAGCATATACATCATAAACAACATTAGATTGTACCATATTTGCAGGCTCTTCGTCATAAACGGGTAAGGTGTCATCAAGAGAGATCTCGTGAACATTCCCTGACGTACCACTGGTATCATGTTGTTCTCCTGATTCTGTGCTCTTGCCATCGTTAGGCTCCAAGTTGTCAACCGTATGACCAGTTTCCTCTTGCATCGAAGAGTCTTGCACTCCATTATCATACCCTTGCTGAAGTCGAGATCTTTCATAAATTGAAGACGAGACCGATGACATGAGTTTCAAAATCGTATCACGGAAGACTCGAAGTTCAGTATGTGTATCTCGCAGAAATGATTGGCAAATCATTGAACTTTCAGACTTGATGATATTGAACTGGAGGAAAGGCGTGAGTTGTGTCACAAGAGCCTTATAAGCAAGTGCCGATGCAGAGTGATTAAAGCTTTTATTGTTAAGTTCCTCGGCGAGGTGGGTCAAAGTGGTGAAAATTGAGTCGATGAATATATGACGATCTTGTCCAAAGATTGTCACAAATTCGCTCCCTCCTTGAATCCGTGAAAGATTAACTAGATGATACTGAAGCATTCGAAATGAAGTTATACCACTTTCCCTAGCGTTGGCTTGCACTTGATGCGATTCTCCCTCTTTAAGTGTCGATTTTAACGATTCCATTGGTAATCGAGGAAAAATGATGTGGCTGTTGTTGTTGTCGGGTTTGAACAATACGACTCGGCTCAAAAAGTGTTATCGGCTCAAAAGATTATGAATAAAATCTGATCAAAAATCCGTAGTCGCTAAAAATATATCCCGTCACTTTCACTTGTAAATTTGACTTCAAATCCGGCCAGAAAAATTTGAACCCGTCAAAATACCCGCCTCAATACGATTTTGCCAAAAAATTAACTTATTTTAAAAAAAATTGTGATTATCTATTTAAACTAAACAAATTAGAAAAAATTTGAAATTTAAACTAAAAAATTAGAAAAATATGATTTATCTATTTAAAGAAGAAAAAAAAAAATTGATATTTAAAAATAGAAAAAAAATAACTGTTTTTCAAAAATTTTCAGAAATAATCTGTATTAAAAATAAAAACAATCTGAAACAAGCTGTGACAACACGTGGCCCCAAAAATATCTCACCGCCCCTCTTTGTTTTCTCCGCCTAAAGACGTGGCCCAATGAAAAACACATTCACCGCCCAACCCACTTACACCTAGTTATATCCGCCTAGATAAGATATCTCACAAACTACTCCTCAAACCTAATTACACGCTCTCTCTCCTTCACAGAACGAAACTCAACAATGGCGGTTAACAGATCAATTGCTGTAAATCAAATCCTTCACATCCACAAAGTGAAACAATTTAAAACCACAGAAGCACAAATCATCTATAAGATCTCAAAAAGAGGTCTCGGGTAAGATTTCTCTTTTAATTTGATGTTTGTGTGTGTCTCTCTCTCTACTGTTGTGTCATTCTGTGATGTCAATAGTCCGAGTGTTTTTGAGAATGGATTTGAGTCGAAAGTTTTTGTGGCTTATTGTTTTGTTTTGAGTCAAGTTGTGTTTGTTGGAGTCGAGGGTGAGGGTGAAGAGTCTGAGTCGCGAGGTGTTAGGAGGTGTCCGAGTGAGGGAGTCTGTTTCTTGGTTGGTC
The DNA here is from genome assembly GCA_025667525.1 of Glebionis coronaria. Lineage (NCBI taxonomy): Eukaryota > Viridiplantae > Streptophyta > Magnoliopsida > Asterales > Asteraceae > Glebionis > Glebionis coronaria. The sequence continues at coordinate 526,007,935 of CM046876.1, forward strand.
GAGATTGGGATGTTTGGTTTGTGTTGTCGTGACAAGTGAGGATCGAGAGTAGTGAGAGTTGTTGGTCGAGAGTTTGATGGCAGTTGACTTGAGTTTGGAGTGAGATTTGGATGGGAGAGGGTGTGTTTGTGTTGATGTGGGTCTGATGAGTCGGGGTGAGTTGGTTTGAGAGGGGTGAGTTGGTGTCAGTCGAGAGGTCGTTGAGGCTGGGGATGTGTGGTTTGTGTCGGTTTTCGAGAGAGAGGGAGTCTAGGGATGAGAGATGTTGTTGTTTGATGGAGTCTTGTTCGTGTGATGAGTTTGATGGAGTGAGAGTCGGTTGTCGAGAGTTATGAGAGACGAGAGGTGAGATTGTGATTTGAGTCGGGGCAGTGAGTCGAGGGTGGGTTGTTGTGAGTCTGGGTGTTTGTTTAGTCGAGTCTGAGGGTGAGAATGGGTGTCGAGTCAAGGTTTAGGTGTGGGTTGTGGGTAAACGAGAGTCGAGGGTCGAAGGTGAAAAGAGGGGATGTTTGTATGAGTTTTTGGAGTCGGGGCTGTCAAGAGAATGAGGGTTTTGTCTGGTCGAGAAAGGTTGGGGGGTGATTGGGACGAGAGTCTTGTGAGTTATTTTGGGTCTGTGTGGTGTGGGAGGGTCGAGTCGGTGTGAATATTGTCGAGAGAGGGAGTCGAGAGTTTGATGAAAGTTTTGAATTTGTGAGTCGGGAGTGAAGGGTCTGAGAGATTTGGTTTCAGTCGAGGTGTTTTTAAAGCCTATTCGGAAGTTTTTCTATTCGGAAGATTTTTTCTATTCGGAAGTTTTTTCCTATTCGGAAGTTTTGGTCTATTCGGAAGTTTTTTCCTATGCGGAACTTTTGTGTCATGCGGAACTTTGTGTCATGCGGAACTTTGTGTCATGCGGAACTTTTTGTCAATTCGGAAAAAATGTGTCTATTCGGAAAATATGAGTCAATGCGGAAAGTTTTGTTGATTCGGAAAGTATGTCTATTCGGAAAAAACGACCACTCGGAAAAATACGTCTATTCTGAAAGTCCCTATTCGGAAAACTGTTAACGTGAAAAAGGACAAAAGGATAGATGAAACCTTTTATGGACTGAAAAATGAGATAGATCTGGACAGTAGTGGACAATTTTTGAACAGATGGACTATTGGACTCATGGACTGTTAAGAAAATGAAAAAGAAAACTGAGAAAAAAATACTGATTAAAAAATTATAAAAAATGACTGATTAAAAAAAAAACTGATAAAATGATTAAAAAAGGATAAAATTGATTAAAAAAAGGATAAAATTGATTAAAAACGTGACTGATAAAAAATGATAAAACTAGATGATTTTAAAAAAAATTGATAGAACTGATAATAATAAAAAAAAAAAAAGAAAACCTGATTAAAACAAAACACGTAACAATAAAACTGATAAAAAAGTAAAAATTGATAAAATTTATAAAAATTGATAAAAAGATTAGAAGAGAAAGAATTTTTACCACCAAATCAAAAGATAAAAAAAATACAAATCCTAAGATTCAACCATGGCTCTTGATACCAATTGAAGGCCTACTAATTCTAAGGATTTGGTAATGGATGGATTAGATCTATGGATTTGGTGGAAGAGATGGGGAAGAAGGGGATTAGGTGTAGAGAGAGAAAGGAGAGGGAAGGAAAGTAGAGAGAGAAAGTAATTAGATAAAATGATTAAGTGTGAAACAATGAATGACCAACCCCCTCCTAACATGCTAGGAGGGGTATATAAATAGCCCACCCTACATGTGGGCTATATGGACTATATACTTACAAAGTGAATCACGAGCCTATTACATAAATGTCGTTGGAGCGACCGATCCTTCATAAATACGTAAAACGTATTTCCAACAGGACAGCCCAAACATCTCGCTAAGGATTGGATGGATGGGAATGAAAACAAAAAGAGTGACAGAAAAGATCACCCTAAGGATAAGCCCAATACCATATTCATGGTACAGTCATGGCAGCGTAGGACTAAGCAAAAGATTAGTAAAAAGTTCTCTCGTTGCAAAGAGATCTCGTTCCCTCCCATAACCTCGAGCAATGTAGCCCAAGGGCCCCTCACTATTGAAGTAAACATGGGAGACCACAACGTCCGCCGCATGTACGTGGACGGAGGGTCATCAGCCTAGATACTCTATGAACACTACTTCACAAAACTACGGCTGAGGTAAAGAAGCAGTTGATGTCGGCCACGTCATCACTCAGTGGCTTCAGTGGAGAAACCATCTAGCCACTGGGCCAGTTGCGACTCTTAGTAACCATCGGAGACGACGAACACTTAACCACAACGTGGATGAAGTTCATGGTGATACGTTCACCATCGCCGTATAATGTTATCATTTGAAGGCCAGGAATATTGGCTATCCAGGCCATACCATCTACAACACATGGCATGATGAATTCCCTGTGGAAGGAGGAATTGTCACTATCTTCAATACGGTGGTACCACCATTAGAGTGCCATGCAATAACACCACCAGTGCAGCCAGTCCCTAAGGGAAAGGATTCACTACCAGCAAACTGGAAGGTAGCCATCCATCCAGACTATCCGGATCAAGAGACGGCAATAGGAGGAACCTTAACTGACAAAGGCAAGAGCGACATGTGTAATCTCCTAAAATCAAACTTTGACGTATTCTCTTAGTAACCAAAAGACATGACGGGCGTACCGTGTTCGATAGCAGAGCATAAGCTACAAATCCGACCAGGATATCCCCTGGTGAAGCAAAAGAAACGTGGGCAAGCCCCGGAGCGAAGCCAAGTAATACTTCAAGAAGTAAAAAAGCTGGTAGAAGCAGGCATTATGCGGGAGGTATACTACCATGAGTGTCTATCCAACCCCGTCATGGTAAAGAAACACGATGGAAGTTGGCGCATGTGCGTTGACTTCACAGATCTAAACAAAGCATGTCCGCAAGACTACTACCCACTTCCGAAGATTGACTAGAAAGTGGAATCGTTGTGTGGGTATCACTTCAAATGTTTTTTAGACGCATACGAGGGATATCACCAAATTCAGATGGTTGAAGAGGATGAAGAAAAGACGGTGTTCCACACAAGCCAGGGTGTCTACTATTACACCAAGATGTCGTTCAGCCTCAAGAACGCAGGGGCAACGTATCAACGGTTAGTCGACAAAGCTTTTGATAATAAAATTGGGCATAACCTAGAAGTCTATGTTTACGACTTGGTTATAAAGAGACATACAGAGGAAGGGCTTATCAGGGGTATTGAGGAAACTTTTACCACGTTACCAAAGATCAATATGAAGCTAAACCTAAAAAAGTTCACATTCAAAGCTACTGAAGGAATGTTCTTAGGATACATGATTAACCCTAATGGAATCAGACCATGCCCGGACAAGATGGAAGCCATGATATAACTACCATCTTCAAGAACACTCAAATAGGTATAGTCTATTAACGGTAAGCTAGAAGGCCTGAATAGGTTTCTATCCAGGTCGGCGGAAAAATCCTTACCTCTCTTCAAGACACTCAAGAGGTGTATGAAGAATAGTGACTTTAATTGGACAAAGGAGGCGGAGGAAGCTTTCAATAAACTCAAGAAACACCTAGCCTCCCTTCCAATGTTGGTCGCACCGTGGCCTAAGGAGGAGTTGATCATTTATTTGTCAGCCACTCATGGCACGATCAGCGCAGTCTTGATGACGGATAGGGACACGGTACAGATGCCTATTTTCTTTGTCAGCCGAGCGCTACAAGGACCAGAGTTGAATTACACGCCGATGGAAAAGCTAATTCTGTCACTATTATACGCCACAAAGCGCCTCCGCCGTTACTTCCAGGCACATCCTATCGTAGTAATTACGGACCATCTAATCAAGCAGGTCATATCAAAACCAAACTCAGCAGGGTGTTTGTAAAAATAGAGCGTACTATTGGGAGAACATAATATCTCATAGAGGCCTCGCACGGCTGTCAAAGGTCAAATCTTGGCTGACTTTATAATAGAGAAGCCAGAGGAAGAAAGCATGTAGACCCCAAGGAGGAAAAGCTACGAGACCCATGGGTCTTACTCACAGACGGATCTTCATGCACAGATGGATCTGGTGCAGGCCTCATACTCACGAATCCAGAAGGTATGGAGTTTACTTATGCTTTACGATTTGAATTCACACCAACAAATAATGAAGCTGAGTACGAAGCATTGATCGCGGGCTTAAGAATAGCTACGCGGATGGGAGTATGAAACCTGGAGGCATACGTAGACTCACGTCTAGTCGTGAATCACATCCTTGGAGAGTATGAGGCCAAGGAGGAGAACATGATCCAATAACTTGAGAAGGTAAAGTCACTCATTGGAAGGTTCACCAGGCTCACTGTAAAGCAGGTACATAGGAGCGAAAACAAGAAGGCGGATGCCTTGAGAAAAATCGCATCCACTAGCTTTGCTCACATGTCCAAACAAGTGTTGGTAGAAATACTCAAGGATAAATCGATTGTGGGAGAAGAAACTTTGTCAATAGTCGAGGAGGAGGGACCTACGTGGATGACCCCACTCATCGAATATTTGATAAATGAAATACTCCCGGATGATGAGACTAAAGCACGCCGCATCTGGAAAAAGTTGCAGGGATTTGAAGTTCGTGATGGGATTTTATACAAGATTCTTGCAACCTTGGCTATGATGCGTCGGACAGAAACAAGCAAGCTACGTGATTAGCGAAATTCATGAAGGGTCGTACAGCATGCATGTAGGCCCAAGATCAGTTGTAGCAAGGGCTTTACGGACACGATACTATTGGCCAACCATGCACAAGGACGCGAGACCATATTAACAAGTGTAATGACTGCCAAGCACACCGGCCCGTGCCGCGTCACCCACAACAGAAGTTAACACCTATTACATCCCCATGGCCCTTCTATAAGTGGGGAATTGATATTTCGGGGCCATTCCCGGTGGCAGCCGGGGGCGTAAAGTTCTTAATTATCGCAATTAGGGGTGTAAACGAGACGAGACAGCTCGTGAGTTACTCGAGATCGACTCGTAAAGTACTGGAAATCGACTCGATCTAAACGAGTCGAGCTCGAGTTCGAGCTACTCGAGTATACTTTCGAGTCGAGTTCGAGCTTCGTAACACTCGGCTCGTGAAGCCCGCGAGCTTTATCGAGCTTCAATTACGTTACATTCTTACCCTTTTATAGTCATAAATCGAGCCGAGCCGAGCTTAATATACCGAGTATTTATCGAGTTCGAGCATAATTTGCAAAAATAGTCGAGCTCGAGTCGAGTTTCGAGCTAGAGTTTTAGTAATCGAGTCGAGCTCGAGCTCGAAATATGAAGCTCGACCGAGCTCAAGCCGAGTTTTGAGCTCAAGTTTTAGTAATCGAGTCGAGCTCGAGCTTGGCAGTACTCGGCTCGACTCGACTCGTTTACACCCCTAGTCGCAATGGACTATTTCACTTGGTGGATCGAAGTCAAGGAGGTGGCAAAGATCACTGGCAAGCAAGTAAAAAAGTTTGTTTGGGAAAATATTGTATGTCGTTTTGATCTATCAGGAGAGATAATCTTTGATAATGGCAAACAGTTTGCAGATAATCCGTTCAAAGACTGGTGCGCGGCGTTGAATATCACGCAGCGCTTCGCATCTGTCAAACATCCGCAGACCAACGGTCTAGTAGAATGTGCCAATCGAAGACTAGGGGAGGGTATTAAGACACACTTGGATGGAAAAAGTGCTAAGTGGGTTGATGAACTACCACATGTGATGTGGTCGCATCGAACACTGATCAAAACTGCTAATGGAGATACTCCATTCGCACTAGCGTACGGTACTGAAGCAGTAATACCAGTAGAAATTGGAATGCCAGCACTTCACACTACGGAAGTCAACGTTACCACAAACGGCGAGGATTCTTTGAATTAACTTAGACTTGTTGGAGGAAAAACTAGAGTTGGCAGCAATCAATAAGGCCAGAGCTAAAGCAAAGATGAAAGGGTATTACGTTGCTAAGGTAAGGGGTGTGTCTTTTAAGCCGGGTGATTTCGCTTATCGGGCAAACGAAGTAAGACGGGATGAAAACACAGGGAAACTTGGCCCAAAGTGGGAAGGACGATATGAGGTCACGGATTCTTTGGGTGACGGCGCGTACAGGTTGCGTGGCATGGACGACCGAGACTTAGGTCACACATGGAATATCAACACCCTCAAAAAATGCTATCTTTGAGGCTACGGCCTTCGACATGGACGTCCCGCTATAGTCAGCACCAATAAGGTCCATGTAATTTTTTATATTTTCTAGAAATCATTTGTCTTAGGGTCTTGTCATTTTGTCTCAAAAAATCGTAAACGTGGTAATAAAATACCGTGGTGCCTAGCTAGCTGCATGGCTTGTTCTTGTTCAAATGTACTATCCGTTTCTATGAGAAACAAGAGGATTGAGTGAACCTAATAATTCAACTTGTCGCGTAAGAGGGATGCAACCCCGCGACCACGTATCATGAATCCTTACTAGACACCTTATTCACAAGACGTTCTAATAAGTACAAACATACCGCATTAACAAATGATGGACGTGTTAAAGACACACAGTGCACGTCTAGTAACATGTAATATTGTCTTTTCTAAAAGTCGTGATACGCACAACAAATATACAATTATCTATGATTATTAACCAAAAGAAAAGTATATACGCAACAAAAGGCCGTGGACATCCACAGATACAAAGTCATAAATATACATAAGTGTTTCGAATGCAAATCAGATGCTACAAATAATTAGTGTTTGGTTACAATCACAAAGTGCAAGATCGAAGCTAATGAGGAGGGATGCTAGAAGCCATGTCCTTCTTTTGTTGGTTAATCGCGGCGAGGTTGGAAGGACCAGTAGCTTCAGCATCCTCTAGCACCAAGGCTAACCTAGGATGGGTGGGGGCAGTCACGACAATGCCATCTGATCTTGGCAAATATGTTGATCTAGCTGTTGGGGTTCTGCACAAGATGCGGTTCTCTTTCTTGCCCCTCGCCCTGACTTGGTTGGCCTTAATGGCCTCCCTCGGGGTCCTTTCTCCCATTAGCGCCCACAGGTCATTGGGTGGAGGATTATCCGCATAGACAGGGATTGTCAGCTGGAAAGGATGCGGATGTAGGTCTACCCACCAGTCGGGAGCTCTTTGTGCACCAAAATCTATGTTTAGGTGTAGCTGCTCCATTATTTCGTCAATAGGCGCATCCTTTAACGCCTCCAATTTCCCAAGAAGAGGGCACTCGACCTCTTTAAGAGCCGACATGGATTTAGGCATGTTTTTCTCGGTGTCAGGCTTATGGAATATATGATCTTTGGTTGCTCGCCCCTGTCCAGCCCACTTCATCCCATTTAACAATCCCTCATGCCTACCATGATCAATCCCGTCCGACACAACATTGGCGAAGGGCCGGGCCATTTCAGGTGACTCAGCAATCTTCATTACCGCAAGCCTTATACTGCGCCCAATGATCCACCTACGACCAGCGATGGCCGTAAGCATGTAGGGGTATAGCTCTTCGTCGAAGTCAATGGCCAAGGCATCCAACCTTGCGTCCAATTCTTCCAGACGGTCATCCAATATTTTCTCCCTTGTCACCCGATAGTTGTAGAACTCTTTGGCCAACCATTCTTCACCTTTTACCAATGTGCGCAGGTTTTCACGGTCACGGGGAAGGGTAGACATTTCTTCAGTCAAAGTCTTGATGGCCGCCTCAGTAATAGTCGCCTACGATGATAGTATAGTGTCAGTCACATGATTAAGGTGTACTTGCATCATTACATAAATTAAAAAACAAAATGGAGAATGGAATATGCATACCTTGACGTTTAAGGACTGGACCTCGGCCTGCAGCTCCTTGATATGGACTTCACGCGCGGTGGCGTGATTTGCCTGTTCTGTGATGGTGGCCTCGGCGGTAGTGAGCTGGGCTTAAAGGGTGGCGATTTTTTGTTCATGAATTTCCACCATCTTCTCCCTACGGCCTAACTTCATGTCCGCACTCTGAATGCGGCGCAGGGCTTCTTCGAAACGAAGGCGCATGGCCACGCCAATGGCCACCTGATGGGAAGTCGATACATTGAACTTCTCCATAAGATCGTCATGCGACAACTCATTGAGGTCCGCGGCTAGCCCATGGGGTTGTTCAACCTGTCCGCCTCAAGTATATTCCAAGTAGGGCGGAAGGATTAGGGGTCCCTCTAGGATGGTCTCCTCGTTGGTTGTGGGAGGAGGTGACTGGGTTATGTCCTCAAACACAAGAGAAGGTAATCGTCTGTTTGTCTCGGTTGCGGGTACCTCCTCCCGGTCGGAAACGTCCTCATTCGTCACAGCCTTGTAATGATCGACCCTATAGATGAAAAAATCAACTTTAAGGACGACTGTATTACATGCAAGTTTAAGGGTCGTATGTTACATACGTGGGGACTTTTACCATTTCTGATGTAGTAGGGGGCACAGTGGTCACAGGAGTGGCATTCCATACGGTGGCATCTTGTTGGCCCTCCACGCTTGCAGATGGGACCGTGCCAGTGGTCTTTCATACAGACCACGGGTACTACCCGCATCTGTTGGATCAACCTTACTCTATACCTGTGGGTTTAAGATAATAATGGCCTCACGTATGGCCTACGGCCCGGTACGCGCGGCAAGGGTTATATAGAATCACTATCTAATTATGATTGTGATTCACCCTAAAGTAAGAAGATATCTACTAACCATAATTAGAAGATAACAATCACCACAATTATGGTAGTTATCTCTTGCTTGGGGCCGAAGATTCGGTAAGGCCCAACAAGGACTCTACCACCTATATAAGGAACCCCTAAGGGTTCCACAAAGGTATGATCTACTAAATACTTTAATAAGTCACCAATTACTAACCCTAAAATAGATTAACTACTATCACTCTGGAGTCTAATCGTGGGATACGTTCCCACGGTAAGCCTAACAGCATGTTGTTTAGTGTGCATGATCTCAACCAGAAATTCACTTGGTGCAAGAGTCGGAGCCTGAGACACCCGAGTTAGTCCTAATTCGGGTTAAGCAAGGTCCATTCAACTTTTCTATCAATAGAAGACCACAATGATGCTCCTCCAAGATCTCCCGCACCTACTCCTTTACAACCACCTAACTTCACATACACACCTTACTCGCCGGATATTCAACCGATGGATGGAATTTCCTTACCATCGGAAGACTCACCCTATATTCCCTCATTCATGGTAATTAACATTTCCCATTGGTTCGACTCTCCTTCAGTTGAACCACCCATTCCCACTACTCCTTTCCTTTCTCACCCACGAGTGTGCTTCCGCCCCCTCAACAAAGGCAAGCTCGCTTAAACGAGTCGGATCATCTCTATGCCTTTAATGATATGATAAACATACACCTTCACGAGGTGAAACGTCTCCGGGATCTCACGAATCCCTACTCATTTACCACTTATTCAAATAGCCATCCTTCTAACACCCTCATACATGCGACCATTATCGCTTTACACAAACTACTATCTCAGAATTCCGTGATGAAATAAGATTTGTTCTCAACAACATTTTCTAGAGTGTCAATATACCCCCAACATCCTCCATCCCAATGACATTTCGGTCTCCAACACTCCGGGGCTCCTATCCCACTATTTCTGGTTTCTATCTGTCTACAGATCCACCGGACGCCGTCGGACCCATTCTCCTTTGGGTCTGACAACCCAAAAGGGTCCGTGGGTCTGACTGGTGTCCTAGTCTATTGTTTTCATTTTATTTTATTTTATCATTTGTACCTCTATTCACTTCCAAAATGTTTCACACCCTTACTTGGTTGTATTTTACTTTTGGGAAAGATGAATAAATCCTTTTATTTCAATTTGTGAAATTGTGCAAATAATATATGTGATTGTGATGTATGACATGTGCCTTGATCATTATCAAGCAAACTAACCAATTCTTTTCATGATTACTCCTTAATCAAACATCAAAGCAAATGGGAGATTTGTCATAAGACTACACTATTCGATTATTTGTTCGTCTTACAAACATGTATATTAAAAAGTCCATGATTGGACTCATTATTAGAATCACATTTGGGCTTCCCTTTGTATGTATAACCCGCAACTATGCATGACTAACTTTTTCTTGCAGGATTTACATTATCCATGGACAACGGTTCTTCAAATTAGGGGAGTATAAACCAAGGGGGAGTCATGGACCACTCTTTGTAATCCACATCGTTATTTAACCTTCCCTTTTTCTTTCGACAAAAAAAGGGAGACATGAAATAAGAAAGACGTTAATCATTTTAGAATCATATTTCTAAACGTAACTTATATGTTGATATAAATTCCAACTAAAAATAAGTTAATGTTTTGTCTTCAACAAAAAGGGGGAGATTTTAAATGCAAATAGCGCACTAAAACGATATTTACGTTTTAATCATGCTTAACGTTTTGTTAACGACAAAACATCAAACATATTTTTATGTTAGAAATTATAAACATCATATAAGTTTCTTCAGACTTATAGAAAAATATTTTACAAAAATATCCTAAATTGTATAAACATAAAATGATATATGTTGACTTCACAAAGTCAATGATTGACTTACAATGTCAGATATTTTATTAAAACCAAGTAGATTTTGAAGATTTTGTAGATTCCTTGAAGACATGGCCAAACATTTATGAGGCAACAAAAGTTAGCTCCGTCGTACCCCGACAGACCCAAAGGTGAAGGGACCAACACTATCACCATTGTTATACCCATTCATCTATCTACTTGTATAAAGTGTGGTTGGTGTTATAACCACAAAGTGTAAGAAGTATATAAGGCGTTGTTGTTGTGCCTTTAGATCAAGACATCTTAAACTCGGTGTTTGTTAAGATTGTAAGTTTGTAAAGTGATGGTTTCTCCACCCGTGTAAAGGAGAGCCGTTTGTTAGTAAAGTAGAACTCTCAAGGAGTGGAAATAGGGGCAATATAAGTGAGATCTTGCTAGGCCGAACCACTATAAATAATCGTGCATTTTGGTTTGTTTACTTACTATTACAAGTCATTTACGTTACTTATGAAGTCGTCTACATCTTTTAGCAATCACGAAAAAGTTTGTAAAGGTAATTAAAAATAATTGGTAAAAACTATTCAACCCCCCGTATAGTTTTCTACAAACATGTTTTTTAGTGTAGACATGAATGTGGATTATTAATAATATACATTTGATCATAACTCACACTTATGTTGATGATGGTATATTGCTAATTGTTCAAAATTGTTAGACAATTTTTTTTAATAATTTCTTAATATACACAATGGAGTCGGTTTGACAACTTGGATGGATGTTTCATCCGAAATACTCAAGTAACTTACATTACAATGCAATTGGTAAATGTGTCATTTCTGAAAGACCAATCAAGAGTGTTCTAATAATATGTGAAAACTTTGTTTATATAATTCAATGTTGATGGCCTTAAGATCTATTAAGGTAAATAACCTTAACTAGATTCTTATTGACAAGATATGCATAGTGCATTCTTAAACCCTATTAGGTCATGCATTGTGTCTTCATATAAATTTCATCCTTGCTACACTTCATTAGGCAAATGTAGGAGTTACATTTTTTCTAACTTAAGACTGACTAATAGAGAATCTATTGCACTAGAAATTCAATTTGACCTAACGGTTGAATTACTTCATGTGAGAAGTTGAGTTGGTGTATAACTCGTAAAAATTGTCATGCTTAGCCGTAATTGAGCACCTCTAGTGATAGGTCTCATACTCATTCTATAAATTGATTAAATGGATCTTCCTAAATATGACTAATATTAGTTTACTTCGATGAACTTTGTATGTCCTTAGGAGTCTTTTTATTTTGTAGCCACTAGGTTTTTCTTAGCTTTCTTCCTACGTGCTAATTAAACCTATGTGCTTTTCCTTTGTGTGTATTCTAGTTTTTATAGCTCTTTAGCATAACTTTATGATAAGTTAGACAAGAACATTAGGATTTGCTGAATTAGAAAATTCCCTTTATCCTCCAAAACACACCTTCTGTAGGCGGATCATTAATTATCAGGCAGGTCAATATATTTATTAAACCGCGGGCACAATTAATAAGCCGCGGGCAGAAGTAGTCAAAAACATATTTTCTAAAACTCCCAAATTGTTCCAACACTTTTTGGAATCTTTGTTTCAAACGTTTGACCACTCCTAAAATATCTTGTGCTTTCTCTACTTAAACCAAAGCATTTTTGCATCTCTTTCTCACCAAATCAAAATATCTTATTCTCCAAATGAAAGTCTTCATTCTCCACCATCTACTCCTTCAACCCAAATTCACCAAAGAACACACCAATTCACATATCTTTTCCTTCTAAGGAAATTGATTTTGGAAACTCTCCTTTTCCACCACTTCCCTTTTTTGTTCTTCCTCCATCACATGATAATGTCATGCATCATGGAAAATATTGTCTTTGTAGTCAATATCAACATCTTGTCATGTCTTATATCTATGATGAGTTGAATTAAAATATTATCAGCAAGCCTTTTCTACCAAATTCCCTACCACCTTGTCTTCTAATTAAGCATGTGTGTTGCTTATTAATAATACATTCAATTTAATCAAATCTTAGAATTCTAGTGTAAATAGGATTAGAATTATGCTTAAGTTATAGGCTTGTGTTTCATACATCTTTGTATGATCTTTATTTTATTGTATTTATTTTTATGTTCTTCAACATGATTTATCTTTGGGTCTTGGATCTCGTAGTTCTTGTTATATTTCTTTTCCTTTTTATTTTCCTCACTCGGTTGTCAAGGAAGGTTAGATTCAAATCTAATTCATCTCCTAGTAAGATTGACAACTTAAAAATTTCTTTTGAAATATTCAAGTAATTTTAACTTGCAGTTGCAATTTTTAAAAGTCATACCCGAAACATGACATTCAAGCCATTCAACATCTTTTGTTAAATTTTTTGACCAAGTGATTTTCTTTTTAGTCGTAAATCATTTTTGAACACCCACTGTCCACGGTTCCTCAAAAGAACTAGCGGCTCATTATTGATAATGAATCGCGACTCTATATAACAAATCGCGGCCAGTGAGTCCCTTTGTTCATCTTACAAACATGTATATTAAAAAGTCCATGATTGGACTCATTATTGGACTCACATTTAGGCTTCCCTTTGTATGTATAACCCGCAACTATGCATGACTAACTTTTTCTTGCAGGATTTCCATTATCCATGGACAACGGTTCTTCAAATTAAGGGAGTATAAACCAAGGGGGAGTCATGGACCACTCTTTGTGATCCACTCGGTTATTTAACCTTCTCTTTTTCTTTCGACAAAAAAAGGGAGACATGAAATAAGAAAGACGTTAATCATTTTAGAATCATATTTCTAAACGTAACTTATATGTTGATATAAATTCCAACAAAAAATAAGTTAATGTTTTGTCTTCAACAAAAAGGGGGAGATTTTAAATGCAAATAGCGCACTAAAATGATATTTACGTTTTAATCATGCTTAACGTTTTATTAACGACAAAACATCAAACATATTTTTATGTTAGAAATTATAAACATCATATAAGTTTCTTCAGACTTATAGAAAAATATTTTACAAAAATATCCTAAATTGTATAAACATAAAATGATATATGTTGACTTCACAAAGTCAATGATTCACTTACAATGTCAGATATTTTATTCAAACCAAGTAGATTTTGAAGATTTTTTAGATTCCTTGAAGACATGGCCAAACATTTATGAGGCAACAAAAGTTAGCTTCGCCGTACCCCGACAGACCCAAAGGTGAAGGGTCCGACGGGTTTCGTGGGGTCTGACAGTTTGCCTATAAATTGAGCCTTTGTCAAAGCCTTAAACTTACCCTTTCTATAATCTATTCTATCTAAACTTAGTATATAATCTAACTCTCTAATCTATCTTGTTCATTCTCTTATTGCTTGTGATTAGATCATTGTTCATCTAAAGATCAGTTACGAGAAAACCTCTAGTCTAAGCTTTGATCCTTTAAGGCTTCACATTGTATGAAAGTGTTAAGCGTTACCTACACTATCACCATTGTTATACCCATTCATCTATCTACTTGTATAAAGTGTGGTTGGTGTTATAACCACAAAGTGTAAGAAGTATATAAGGCGTTGTTGTTGTGCCTTTAGATCAAGACATCTTAAACTCGGTGTTGGTTAAGATTGTAAGTTTGTAAAGTGAAGGTTTCACCACCGGTGTAAAGGAGTTCCGTTTGTTAGTAAAGTAGAACTCTCGAGTGGATACTCGAGGAGTGGAAGTAGGGGCAAGATAAGTGAGATCTTGCTAGGCCGAACCACTATAAATAATCGTGCATTGTGGTTTGTTTACTTATTATTACAAGTCATTTATATTACTTATGAAGTCGTCTATATCTTTTAGCAATCACGAAAAAGTTTGTAAAGGTAATTAAAAATAATCGGTAAAAACTATTCAACCCCCCTTATAGTTTTCTACAAACATGTTCTTTAGTGTAGACATGAATGTGGATTATTAATAATATACATTTGATCATAACTCACACTTGTGTTGATGATGGTATATTGAATCTAATTGTTCAAAATTGTTAGACAATTTTTTTAATAATTTCTTAATGTACACAATGGAGTCGGTTTGACAACTTGGATGGATGTTTCATCCGAAATACTCAAGTAATTTACATTACAATGTAATTATTAAATGTGTCATTTCTGAAAGACGAATCAAGAGTGTTCTAACAATATGTGTAAACTTTGTTTATACAATTAAATGTTGATGGCCTTAATATCTATTAAGGTAAATAACCTTAACTAGATTCTTATTGACAAGATATGCATAGTGCATTCTTAAACCCTATTAGGTCATGCATTGTGTCTTCATATAAATTTCATCCTTGCTACACTTCATTAGGCAAATGTAGGAGTTACATTTTTTCTAACTTGAGACTGACTAATAGAGAATCTATTGCACTAGAAATTCAATTTGACCTAACGGTTGAATTACTTCATGTGAGAAGTTGAGTTGGTGTATAACTCGTAAAATTTGGCATGCTTAGCCGTAATTGAGCACCTCTAGTGATAGGTCTCATACTCATTCTATAAATTGATTAAATGGATATTCCTAAATATGACTAATGATAGTTTACTTTGATGAACTTTGTATGTCCTTAGGAGTCTTTTTATTTTGTAGCCACTAGGTTTTTCTTAGCTTTCTTCCTACGTGCTAATTGAACCTATGTGCTTTTCCTTTGTGTGTGTTCTAGTTTTTATAGCTCTTTAGCATAACTTTATGATAAGTTAGACTAGAACATTAGGATTTGCTGAATTAGAAAATTCCCTTTATCCTCCAAAACACACCTTCTGTAGGCGGATCATTAAATATCAGGCAGGTCAATATATTTATTGAACCACGGGCACAATTAATGAGCCGCGGGCAGAAGTAGTCAAAAATTTATACAAGTTTTACAAAGTATTTGAATGGAAAATATTGTTTAAGTGCGGGCCATGAATTCTTGTCGTCTTCCTGAGAATTACCTTCAAGTACCTGAGATAAGACATGTTAAAAGAAAAGGTCAGCGATAACGCCGAGTGAATTCATAGAGTTTTATAAACCATCAATATAATATTAGTATAAAATTATTACTGAAAATCATTTTGTACCAATCATTTTTAATAGGCCATAAAATAGCCAAAGTCATTTTATACAAATCCTTATCGAAAATCATAATATAGGCATTTGCCTTAAATATCATTATACGAGCCAATGTCGTAAAAACATCATACAATACGTCTTATGGCGTTGTATGAAAATACCTGACTAGCAATACAGGGTCATACTATTGATATTATGTTCATGTATTGGTTTTCATAACCATATTCATATAACGGTTTTTATTTTCATACAACGTCATAAGACGTATTGTATGATGTTTTTACGACATTGGCTCGTATAATGATATTTAAGGCAAATGCCTATATTATGATTTTCGATAAGGATTTGTATAAAATGACTTTCTATATTATGATTTTCGATAAGGATTTGTATAAAATGACTTTGGCTATTTTATGGCCTATTAAAATTGATTTGTACAAAATGATTTTCAGTAATAATTTTATACTGATATTATATTGATGGTTTATTATATTTTCTAAAACTTCCAAATTGTTCCAACACTTTTTGGAATCTTTGTTTCAAACCTTTGACCACTCCCAAAATATCTTGTGCTTTCTCTACTTAAACCAAAGCATTTTTGCATCTCTTTCTCACCAAATCAAAATGTCTTATTCGCCAAATGAAAGTCTTCATTCTCCACCATCTACTCCTTCAACCCAAATTCACCAAAGAACACATTGATTCACATATCTTCTCTTTTAAGGAAATTGATTTTGGAAACTCTCCTTTTCCACCACTTCCCTTTTTTGTTCTTTCTCCATCACATGATAATGTCATGCATCATGGAAAATACTGTCTTTGTAGTCAATATCAACATCTTGTCATGTCTTATATCTATGATGAGTTGAATTAAAATATTATCAGCAAGCCTTTTCTACCAAATTCCCTACCACCTTGTCTTCTAATTAAGCATGTGTGTTGCTTATTAATAATACATTCAATTTAATCAAATCTTAGAATTCTAGTGTAAATAGGATTAGAATTATGCTTAAGTTATAGGCTTGTGTTTCATACATCTTTGTATGATCTTTATTTTTATGTTCTTCCACATGATTTATCTTTGGGTCTTGGATCTCGTAGTTCTTGTGATATTTCTTTTCCTTTTTATTTTCCTCACTCGGTTGTCAAGGAATGTTAGATTCAAATCTAATTCATCTCCTAGTAAGATTGACAACTTAAAAATTTCTTTTGAAATATTCAAGTAATTTTAACTTGCAGTTACAATTTTTAAAAGTCATATCCGAAACATGACATTCAAGCCATTCAACATCTTTTGTTAAATTTTTTGACCAAGTGATTTTCTTTTTAGTCGTAAATCATTTTTGAACACCCACTGTCCACGGTTCCTCAAAAGAACTAGCGGCTCATTATTGATAATGAATCGCGACTCTATATAACGAATCGCGGCCAGTGAGTCCCTTTGTTCGTTTTTTGTCTATCTCTCTTTTTGACAAGTTTTCTTAAAGATTTTTTCTTTTCTTTTCTTTTGAGTCTCTTCTCTCGTGTTCTTTCAATATTTCACTATCACCTATGAGGGTATAGTATTCTTCTATTATCTTGTGAAGTTATCTTTAACTTCTTTATGAGTCTCTCTCGATTTCTTTTAATCATGTCTTTCTAAGTCGAGTCTTTCTCTTTTATCGTTTCTAAACTAAGTCGAGTCGAGCCTCACCCTTTCCTCTTCATGTAATTGTTCTTTGAACATTCACAATAATTGAGAAGAGCTACGAAACTTTGAGCATGTAGTTTATCGTATGCTAAACACCATCCATCTTGGTTTTTCTTTTCTTTGGCTTCTTTGATCTCTTTCTCTAAATCAAGGAGTCATCTTCTTGTGTCGACATTCATAAGCATCCTTGCCTATAATGTCTTTGGTGTGAGATTTTTTGCTTTTCTTGTTGTTGAGAGTGGATTGCGGTTAAAATTTACAATTGGATAGGGTGAATCTAACAATTCTAAGTTTTTAACCTTTTGAGAGGATTTTGGTTAAATCTTGAATTTTCTTGGGTGATTCCAAAAATTCTAAGCTTTTAACCCTTTGACATGTTATCATTACAATTGGTATGAACATCTCTTTTCTACCTCTATTTCAACAATTGTGAATTGATCTTGTCAAGAACCTCTCCTTGACTTTCTTTGGATTGATAGCATCGCGTGCATACTTCTTTCTTCAATGCTTGTTATTATTTGTGCAAATGACTTGTTTATCGTCCTTGTTTTCTTTTTCCTTCATAGTCATTCTTTCTCTCTATTCAACTATGTGGAACTGTTTTATTGTCCTTGTCATACTCTATTTAGTTTGGTATTCTTGCCAATGTATTAAGGTGGAGTATGTCCTCTCGACAATATTCTTCTTATAAATTGGACATCTTTCTCTCTTAGTCCTCTTTATATATTTTGGTGTCACCAAAATAAGTTGGGTTCTCTTTTCTATCTAATAGCCCACTTCTTTTTCTTAACTTGTCAAACTTTTGACACTTCTAAAAAGTTAAGATTGTTTTAGCTTCATCTTGAGTCCATCTCTTTGTACTCGAGTTGTTTAAGCTAATTTCGCTTGGGTGACTTTTGCTATATATGCTCTTGTTTACTAACCTTGTTTTGTAGATCTTTGTATCTCGTCACTATTCTTGCTTTGTTGGTGTCTCAAGCAAGGGGGAGCTCATATCAAGGGGAGAATTGTCAAGAGTTCAAGTTATTATATTTGCGATCGTTCACTCACTTATATTGCATTCATTGAACATCTTACAAGTAATGAATTATGGGATCTCGAAGATAAGCATATTATTATGCATGAAGTTGGTTAACATATGGTGATGAAGACTTCACTAGGATGACACAAGCTCAATGTCTTTGGATGATGGGTCTACGGTTTGAATTCTCGCCTCTCAACCGACGACACAAGGAATGATGTAACACTCTCAACATTTCGTATCGGGTCAACAGAAGGGTCAATAGAGTGTTACGGGATAGCACAATAACTCAAATCATAGACAACGCATAAAAAGGGTTGTACAAATTTTAACATACATTCATTCGAATAAAAGTTTGAAGTTCACATCAGGTCCCCCAGTTTCATAGTCATAAAGTTTACAAAACATAGTTCAAATGAATAATATTATTATGTGGGCCATCAGAGTTGATCTCCATCCAAGTTACCTTCAAGCACCTGAGATAAAACATGCAAAAATTATATCAGCGAATGCCGAGTGAATTCATAGAGTTTAATAAATCCGTTATATAAAACAGTCATAGAAAGCAGAACACAAGTATAATATCAGAAGTGAGTCCTCGTATTGCTAGTCAGGCAATATATTATAAATCAAGTCATACATCTTATACCGTCCATGAGACAGTAGTCTCAATATTGTCGTTATTTGTATTAGAATTTGTATCGTATTGGATTATTACCAGCTGCATGACATTGCTACCCTACTACAATAAACAACGGGCCGCGTACCCGACAAACAATTACCCATCTAAATTAGCGTGTCGTCACAAAAATCATGCTATGTAAATCTTCTCATACATAAATTCGCTTACCAATCAATGTGGCACGACGAGGATCAACCGTCAAGGCGCGAACTAGGGTGATCTTCCCCAAATAGTACTATTATATGCATAAGCGTCTACCAAATCCTGGTAGTTCACAATTCATGCTAATGGGACTTTAAGTGACATAACCTAACTAATAATAATCCTTTGCATCTCATTCATTGGGTCATAATATCATTCGGGTCCATATCAATAAGCATACCATCGGGACTACTTGTGTTCTATTTTTATCAAAACTAGCATGTTATCTCCCTCGCGGGTTTACAAAACATTTTATAAAATATTTAAAAGAGTGCGAGGCTATGAACTCACGTTGATTGAGAAAGGCGGGTTATTGGCGATTTGGATGTACGGTACGCAATGTTTTAAAACCCGGTTTTTTAGTTGACTCGTTCTAGTGACCGGTTCACGGGTCAACCGGTTCAACCGGTTGAACCGTCGGGTCAACCCGGTTCCTTATATATGTATATTTTTTATATTTTTAATGTGTAGTGTTTATTTTTTACTCACTAGCCTTAGTTTTTAGTTGTATATTTATAATATTATTGTAAACATGTGCAAAAATAATTAATTTATACTTACAATCTGTAATAGATTATAACAAAATAATATTAGTGAATATTCTAAGTTAGTTTGACTTTATTTTAACTAATACTAGTAATAATTACTTCAATATATATCTTTAAAACTTAAAAATATTTATAAAAAAAAGTTTTTGAAATATTTTTCTTATAAAAAATTGTGACCCGGCCGGGTTAATCAAACCGGGTCAACCCGAGTCAACGAAAAACCGACGGTTCAATTCGGTTCTCAAACAAGCAAAAACCCGGTCACATCCGGCCCGGTCTCCGAGCCGGTTCACGATTCAACCGGTTCAACCGGCCGGGTCAACCCGGTTTTTAAAACATTGACGGTACGTGCTTCAATCACGGAAACCTAGACAAATAATACTCGGTCTTAGACTTTTGTCCAATGACTTTATAAAAATAATGGTTATGTATATGTGAGGATATTATAAGTATGATGATGATCAAGTGGGATTTTTATCTCTTCATACAATATTATGGTTGTTATGTGTTAGTCAATTTAGACTAGTTATACTAGTTTTAACCCATTTACATATTACGGCCCAATAAGCCCATTAAGAGTTCAATTCATTATATTAGCCCATTTATACTTTTAATACCAGGCCTATACTCATATGTTAGGCCCAAGTGGGTTAAGCCCATGAGTAAGTCCATTAGTGTTAAGCCAAACTAGTTGGGCTAATGGTCCAATAAGGCTACTTTGGCCCATTAGGGTCCATAAGTTATAAAGCTCGGGTTTATCGGTTTTTACTTGTCAAATGTGTTTACATATCATTATATGAGTTATAAAAATGTTACGTTAGACGGGTCCGACCGTCTAAGTTTTATTTGGCGAAAACGTTAATCTTTCGGTTTTAGCCGAAAAGACGTAAAACTTATATATAGTTTGTAGTTTTATAAAACATTTGAGTTTTACTTTTATAAAATATTATGTTTATTTATTTTAGTACACAAAGTCACTTTATAATAGTTATTATTAGTTACTGGCTTTTAAATACTTATTTTATAATAATATTTACTTGAGTGCTCTTTTTATATCATATTGTTCATTAACAAATCTGATTACTAAAGTCCATTCCACCATTTTTGCCATATCTTGAGTTCTACAAGGAGATAAAACCTCAAGTTTGAGCAGCGTAAACTACATGATGTGTGCTACAATTAACTCTCTTATAGCCACTGCTCAATCATGTTCTAAGTATTTTTAATAATTCGTCCAAACCAGATTATACAAATTTGTACCTCAATAGTATTTCGATCATAACTTGCTCATTTTAATGATTCCATTGAGTGGTCAACTCACCACATATGTAAAAATCATTTATCCATCTGTATATCTAATAATCCAAGCCATTTAACCAAGTGATCATATTGATGCTTACTATTTTATACAGCCTAGGTAATTAACCAAGATTTTAACATTTTTACTTGTTGATTTTAGCCTTTTTAACCTAATCTATTAACACAAAATCCCCACACAATATTTTGATCATCATTCATTATCACATACATATAAATTTATGAACAAAAATACATGAGTAAATTTACAAAATAACAAGATGATAGGAAGAAATGATCTTGTACCAACCAATATAGTGAAAAGTTAAGAACAAGACTTGGTTTTTAGTAAACAATCTTATGAAATATCAAGACCACTTTGGAGATCACCAAGAGTATGAAGACTCCTTGAGAAATCAGCCCTAAACTCCTTTGAAAACTTCTTTTTAGTTGTTAAGATCACCCCAAATCATCATTTCTTCAATGGGTTATCATCATATGTAAATTATACATAAGATTTATGGTTAAATTTTGATCAATGGTGGTGTTTGTTGATGGATATGGGACGGCAAAGGGGAGCAAAGAGAGAGATTGAGAAAGTTTCTAATTTTTCATGTATGAATGAGAGGGTTAATGGTTTTGGTTTTTGGTTTTATGGTTTTGTAAGGCTAGATGGACATGTGTCCATTTGGTTTATGTTAGCTTGCCACCAAAGGGTGGTGGTGTCCTTGTCTTGGCCGCCCATAGTGGGGGTGAGACAAGTGTATACTTGTTTCATCCCCACTAGTTTACGGGTACTCCTAGATTCTAGTTTCCTCGATTTACGTGCCCTCGGGTCGTTTTACGAAAAACGTTTTTATAAATTATGAATATACGACACAAAAAGATTCTAATAAAAATTGTCTCATCAAAAACGGAGTTCAAAAACGTAAATACGTAAACCTAGGGTTCCCGGTTTAGTCGTAAAGGACGTTAAATTATACACGCAAGCCCTAATTTCAACCCGTAAATTGTGAGTTCATAAACCAACACAAAAATAAGTTTCAAAATAATATACGAGAAATAATTTACTACCTGAAAATGTCAGATTGTCACAGCATTTCATCCTAAAAGAGATCAACGTCCTCGTGATCCATTTCATTTCGATGCCCGTTTCTTATTGAAATCAAAGAGGTGTGGGTATTTCTTCCACATTTCATCCTCTCGTTCCCAAGTAAATTCTGGCCCATGCTTTGAATTCCACCGAATCTTAACGATAGGTATCCGACTTTTTTTAAGTTGCTTTACCTCACGATCCATAACCTCTACGGGTTCTTCGATAAAATGCAACTTCTCATCAATTCTGACCTTATCCAACGAGATTTTCTCATCACGCACTGCTAAACATTTCTTCAGATTAGATACATGGAATGTGTTGTAAACACCATGAAGTTCTTGGGGTAACTCTAATTTGTAAGCCACCGGACCTATTCTAGATAAAATCTTAAATGGTCCAATATAGCGGGGATTCAATTTCTCTCGCTTTCCAAATCTTATGACGCCATTCCATGGCGACACTTTCAACATCACACGGTCGCCCACTTCAAACTCCATCGGTTTCCGCCGCACATCCGTGTAACTTTTCTGTCTACTTCGGGCCGTCAACAGCCGTTTCTTAATCTGAACTATCATTACTGTAGTTTCCCGAATCAATTCCGGTCCTGTGAGATGGGTATCCCCAACTTCACTCCAACATATAGGAGATCAACACTTTCTACCATACAAAGCTTCAAACGGTGCAGCCTGAATACTAGCATGATATCTATTGTTATATGAAAATTCTGCTAAAGGCAAATGTTTATCCCAATTCTTACCAAAATCTATCACACAAGCTCTCAACATATCTTCCAGTGTCTGCATCGTCCTTTTACTTTGCCCATCAGTTTGGGGGTGATAAGCAGTGCTCATGTCGAGATTCGTTCCTAAGGATCTTTGGATGGATTTCCAAAAATTCGATGCGAATCTAGGATCTCGATCAGAAATAATCGATACAGGCACTCCATGCTTACACACAACATTCTCAAGATAGATACGAGTCGGCTTCTCCAATGAGAACTGCTCTTTAACAGGAATGAAGTGAGCTGATTTGGTCAGTCTTTCGACAATGACCCAAATCTAGTTATTTCCAGAAGATGTTCTAGGAAGCTTAGTGATAAAATCCATCGTGATTCGCTCCCACTTCCATTCAGGAATTTTTGGTTGTGGAAGTAGTCCTAATGGCTTTTGATGTTCAACTTTTACTCTTGCACAAGTCAAACATTGAAGAACATACATAGCAATATCAGCTTTCATATTCGGCCACCGGTATAACTTCTTCAGGTCATGATACATTTTATCAGAACCAGGATGAATGGAATATTTAGATTTATGGGATTCCAACATGATTAAATCTCTTAAGCCTCCAAACTTAGGTATCCACATACGACCTCTTAAGAATTTCACTCCATCTGCTCTAACTTCTAAAGGATCTCCTTCACCTCGAAACCCTTCATTACCAAAATTTTCTTTCTTACAGGCTTCTATTAGTGCATTCCTAATTTGTTTAGGAAAATTATTGTGCATAGTCAAGACTAGAGAACGTACCCTGATAAGCTCTCTATCCTTTCTACTGAATGCATCGGCAACAGCATTTGCTTTACCCGGGTGATATTTTATATCACAATCATAATCACTTAACAGTTTTATCCATCTTCGTTGCCTCATATTTAATTCCTTTTGATTGAGAATATACTGTAGGCTTTTATGATCGGTGAATACGTACACTTGGTGCCATACAGATAATGTCTCCATAACCTAAGAGCAAAGACTATAGTTCCTAACTCAAGATCATGAGTAGTATAATTCTCCTCATTTTTCCTTAATTGCCTAGAAGCATAAGCTATCACCTTTTCTCGCTGCATCAAGACAGCTCCATAACCTCTAAGAGATGCATCACAAAATACTACAAAATCTTCACTTCCATCGGCTAATGATAGAATTGGTGCACTACATAATTTTTGCTTCAATATCTGAAATGCTCCATCTTCTTCACTTCCCCAAACGAAACGTTTATTTTTCTGAGTAAGCTTAGTCAGGGGTTTAGCTACTAAATAAAATTATTTAATGAATCGTCTATAATAGCCAGCCAATTCTAAGAATTGTCGCACCTCCGTTGGCGTTGTCGGTGCAGTCCAACTCTTAATGGCTTCAACCTTTGCTGGATCAACATGAATTCCATCTTTGTTAATCACATGACCAAGAAATTGCACAGAGTCCAACCAAAAATCACATTTCAAAAACTTAGCATACAACTTTTCACCCTTCAACAAATTCAAGATAGTCCTTAAGTGTTCTCCATGTTCTTCTTGATTCTTGAAATAGATTAGAATGTCGTCAATGAACACGATCACAAATTTATCCAAATAGGGTTTGCACACTCGATTCATTAGATCCATGAATACTGCAGGTGCGTTAGTTAGCCCAAAGGGCATCACTTGAAATTCATAGTGTCCATAACGAGTTCTAAATGCAGTTATTGGAATATCTTCTTCACGGACGCGAAGTTGATGATATCCAGACCCCAAATCTATCTTAGAATACACACTAGAGCCTTGTAGTTGATCAAATAAATCATCAATCCTTGGTAAAGGATATCGATTTTTAATCGTCAACTTATTCAGCTCACGGTAATCGATGCACATACGGAAAGATCCATCCTTCTTCTTAACGAACAAGACTGGAGCTCCTCAAGGTGACGAGCTCGGTCGAATAAAACCTTTATCAGACAACTCTTTGAGTTGTTCGGATAATTCCTTTAATTCAGAAGGTGCTAATCGGGAAGGCGCACGTGCCACCGACGCAGCACCAGGAATTAGATCGATTCGAAACTCGACTTGCCTTATCGGCGGAAGTCCGGGTAAATCATTGGGAAATACCTCAGTAAAATCACAGATAATATGCACATCTTCCAATCGTTTCTCCTTAGACTCATTCCCGGTCACTTGAGCTATGAATAGATCGCAATCGTTCCTGATGTACTTTTGGACTTTAATACATGAAACGATTTTCAAACGGGATTCACCTCGATTACCATCAATTACTAACGTCCTATTCCTAAGAGGAATCTTAACCTTCTTTTCTCCACATAAAATGATAGCATTATTCAAGGATAACCAATCCATACCAATAATAATATCAAAACTACCTAGTTCTATTAACATCAAATCAATTGGAAAGGAATGGTTCAAGAGATTTAGAGAGCATCCTTTTAACAACTTATTAGTTTTAACCAATTTACCGTCAGCCAATTCTACTTCGTAACTGGTATTTATCTCAACAGGTTCAATGTCAATAAGGGCACTAAATTTAGTAGATAAAAGCTCCTATCAGCACCCGAATCAAATAAAGCAACAGCGTAATGATTGTTGAGTAAAAACGTACCAGTAACGACATTCGGATCCTCTTTCTTAACCTCAACCGTTCCAAGTTGATAAGCACCATCCTGGTGGTTTCTTCTAGGTCCAATCCTTTTTAACTTGGGGCAATCCGATTTCTTATGACCCTCTTCACTACAGTTGAATCAAATGACTCCCCTCTTACACTTTTCCACTTTGTGTCCTAGCTTTCCGCAATTTTGGCACTTCCAGCAGTCGCCAACATGCTTCTTATTACCACAATTAGGACATTTTCATCATTGCGCGGTGTGTTGTTGGTAAGAGCATTTGCATTCCCCCTTCTCTGATTTTGACGGCGATTAAAATTCTGCCTATTGTCACCTCGACCTCCACGATCGCCTTCACCCTTTCTTTTCTCACCAGCATGTGCTTCATCCTCCTTGTCCTGAATTATTTGCCCATTGAGTTGGTAAGCCATTCGAACCGCATCATCAATGGTCAATGGTTTTAATTATGTCACATCCTCTCGGATATTCTTGGTCAACCCTTTAATGTATTGTTCAATTCTGATCTCTTCGGGTTCCACCAATCGAGGACACAACAAGGCCAACTCATGAAATCGGTTTGTGTAGCTATCAATGTCCACACCTTTCATTCTCAAATGAATCAACTCTTGTTCCAACCGTATAATCACACTACGGGGACAGAACTCCAGAGTCATCCACTTTTTAATTTCAGCCCAATGAGTAGTATTAGCAACATCAATGCCCATGAAAGCAATTCTTCCATTCCACAAAGTCAACGCACGACCTCTAAGAGTAGTCATAGCAAAAGTCACCTTATCCTCATCCTTACACTTACTAATTTGAAACACCGACTCAATCTTTTCAATCCACTGGCTTAATCCTACAGCACCTTCAGTTCCATTAAAAGGGAGTGGTTCACACTTCATGAACGTCACATAAGTACAACCACCGACTTCAGGCGCATTAGGTCCAAGTCCTCCTATATTTCCTCCAGCATTAGCATTCAAATTATTAGCATTCACATTCACATTATTACCACCAATTCCACTACCGCCAGCTCCACTACCACCAGCTCCACTACCGCCAGCTCCACTACCGCCATCTCCACTACCGCCAACTCAACTACCGCCAGCTCCATTTCTATCATTTGCCATAAATTCAGCCATAGATGCGGCAACTTGCTCCGCAATGATCCTACGTGCATCTTCCTCAGTCACAGCTCTCTTGGGCGGCATGATTCTATTATTGCACAATTTCAAAATATATTAAGCATTCACTCAATGTTGGATTTATATAAGATGGATTGAATTGATAATCAAGATACAAATAAGGCACGATATGGAATTCAAGACAAAAGATACATATTTCATTAGATTATAGACAACCACATCGTCTTAATTAACATTCCACATCAAAATTCCTAGCACTATACAGGCCCAAAATTCGTGCCAGATCTACTAACCAATATGTCGGTTTAGTTAAAGTTTACAAAAGATACAAAAGATACTACTAAAGATAGTCAGGTCTACTAAGAACTGCTAGAAGTTCCATCATCCATCGTCTTTGGTATCTTCCTCGGACGATCACAAGACACATCTTCAGCTGGGCGCTTACGAATCACTCCTTTCTCGACCATCTTAGTATAAAACTTACTGTTCCAACCAACAGATATATTCAACTCTTTTTCTGCCTTCTCACGCATCGCACGAGCCACACACAACTGAATCTCCATCGTTTTCACCTTTTTCTTCATCTCTGCATACTCACCACTTTCCAACACAGACAATCTCCTAAACGCCTCATTCAAACCACGCTCCACATCAGTCAAACCCAAATTAAGCAACTCTCGCCCTTTCTTACCAATATTTGTTTTTGACTCTAGCAAAGCAACATGAGTCTGAACAACACTTAAACCAATCTCTGTCACACGACCTTGATCACGAGAAGCATCTAAATCATGCCTTAAGGCCCAAGGTGCAAGTCCATCAATATGAGCAGCCTCTTGAACCCTAGACGACTCTCCTATCACATGCACACTACCCTGAAAGTCATCCAAATCAACCGGCCTACGAGTAGCAATCCCATCAGTGCCATAAGGTGCATCATCATCCTCATCATCCTCTGATTCAAACTCAGATTCAGACGATTCAGACAATTCATCTCTAAGTAACTCGAACTCGAAATCAGACCGATCAACTGGAGGGGGTAAGGGCTCACCATCCTCTACATCATAAGGAAAA
Organism: Glebionis coronaria; assembly: GCA_025667525.1. Lineage (NCBI taxonomy): Eukaryota > Viridiplantae > Streptophyta > Magnoliopsida > Asterales > Asteraceae > Glebionis > Glebionis coronaria. The sequence continues at coordinate 526,035,718 of CM046876.1, forward strand.
ATAAGCTTAGCCTCATCATCATCAACCTCGTCATCTATATCTACCTCATCCTCGACATCCTCGTCGTCATCCTCATTACCTACATTATCTAAACCAACCTCATCATCTTCCTCAATACCAACATTATCATTATCATTCTCTACAACATCAACCTGAGGGGCAATCTGATCTCCTAGTCCTATCTCGGGCTCCAGATCCTCAAATGGTTCCTCCTCTTCATCATCCATATCTTCCTCTACATTATAATCCACTAAGTACAAGTAAGGGTTATCATCTACGTTAGGTTCAGGAATAGCAGGGTTCTCTATGGGAATGTTAGGGTCAGCCATGACAAATCTGCATTTATAATATATCTCGTATTAGCATAAAATAATATTAAGCAGTTACATACTGAAATCACGATATATATATATATATATATATATATATATATATATATATATATATATATATATATATATATATATATATATATATAAATTAAATTATATATATCAAAATATATATCTTCTCAATAAGGCTTGTTGGTAACATCGGAGATCTTTGGCACCGTTATAGTCAAAAGATTTTTAAACAATTGGAGAAAAATGTTTATACTTAAAATATTTTTAAAATGTTTTATTCAAAACCTTGATTTAAAAAAATCTTTCGTTCTCTATAACAAGAGATCTGATACCAAACTGTAACACTCTCAACATTTCGTATCGGGTCAGCGGAAGGGTCAATAGAGTGTTACGGGATAACACAATAACTCAAATCATAGACAACGTATAAAAAGGGTTGTAGAAAGTTAACATACATTCATTCGAATAAAAGTTTGAAGTTCACATCAGGTCCCCCAGTTTCACAGTCATAAAGTTTACAAAACATAGTTCGAATGAATAATATTATTATGTGGGCCATTAGAGTTGATCTCCATCCAAGTTACCTTCAAGCACCTGAGATAAAACATGCAAAAATTATATCAACGAATGCCGAGTGAATTCATAGAGTTTAATAAGTCTGTTATATAAAACAGTCATAGAAAGCAAAACACAAGTATAATATCAGAAGTGAGTCCTCGTATTGCTAGTCAGGAAATATATTATAAATCAAGTCATATATCTTATACCGTCCATGAGACCGTAGTCTCAATATTATCGTTATTTGTATTAGAATTTGTATCGTATTGGATTATTACCAGCCGCATGACATTGCTACCTTACTACAATAAACAACGGTACGCAAACCCGACAAACAATTGCCCATCTAAATTAGCGTGTCGTCACAAAAATCACGCTATGTAAATCTTTTCATACATAAATTCGCTTACCAATCAATATGGCACGACGGGGATCAACCGTCAAGGCGCGAACTGGGGTGATCTTCCCCAAATAGTACTATTATATGCATAAGCGTCTACCATGGACTTTAAGTGACATAACCTAACTAATAATAATCCTTTGCGTCTCATTCGTTGGGTCATAATATCATTCGGATCCATATCAATAAGCATATCATCGGGACTACTTGTGTTCTATTTTTATCAAAACTAGCATGTTATCTCCCTCGCGGGTTTACAAAACATTTTATAAACATTTAAAAGATTGTGAGGCTATGAACTCAAGTTGATTGGGAAAGGCGGGTTATCGGCGATTTGGATGTACGGTACGTGCTTCAATCACGGAAACCTAGACAAATAATACTCGGTCTTAGAATTTTGTCCAATGACTTTATAAAAATAATGGTTATGTATATGTGATGATATTATAAGTATGATGATGATCAAGTAGGATTTTTATCTCTTCATACAACATTATAGTTGTTATGTGTTAGTCAATTTAGACTAGTTATACTAGTTTTAACCCATTTACATATTAAGGCCCAATAAGCCCATTAAGAGTTCAATTCATTATATTAGCCCATTTATACTCTTAATACCAGGCCTATACTCATATGTTAGGCCCAAGTGGGTTAAGCCCATGAGTAAGTCCATTAGTGTTAAGCCAAACTAGTTGGGCTAATGGTCCAATAAGGCTACTTTGACCCATTATGGTCCATAAGTTATAAAGCTCGGGTTTATCGGTTTCTACTTGTCAAATGTGTTTACATATCAGTATATGATTTATAAAAATGTTACATTAGACGGGTCCGATCGTCTAAGTTTTATTTGGCGAAAACGTTAATCTTTCGGTTTTAGCCGAAAAGACGTAAAACTTATATATAGTTTGTAGTTTTATAAAACATTTGAGTTTTACTTTTATAAAATGTCATGTTTATTTATTTTAGTATACAAACTCACTTTATAATAGTTATTATTAGTTAGTGGCTTTTATATACTTATTTTATAATAATATTTACTTGAGTGCTCTTTTTATATCATATAGTTTATTAACAAATCTGATTACTAAAGTCAATTCTACCATTTTTGCCATATCTTGAGTTCTACCAAGAGATAGAACCTCAAATTTGAGCAGCATAAACTACATGATATGTGCTACAAATAATCCTATTATATCCACTGCTCAATCATCCTCTAAGTATTTTTAATAATTCATCCAAAACAGATTATACAAATTTGTACCTCAATAGTATTTTGATCATAACTTGCTCATTTTAATGATTCCATTGAGTGACCAACTCACCACATATGTAAAAATCATTTATACATCTGTATATTTAATAATCCAAGCCATTTAACCAGGTGATCATATTAATACTTACTGTTTTATACAGCCTATGTAATTAACCAAGATTTTAACATTTTTACTTGTTCATTTTAGCCTTTTTAACCTAATCTATTAACACAAAATCCCCACACAATATTTTAATCATCATTCATCATCATATAGATATACATTTATGAAGAAAATACATGAGTACATTTACAAAATAACAAGATGATAGGAAGAAATGATCTTGTACCAACCAATATAGTGAAAGGTTAAGAACAAGACTTGGTTTTTAGTAACCAATCTTATGAAATATCAAGACCACTTTGGAGATCACCAAGAGTATGAAGATTCCTTGAGAAATCAGTCCTAAACTCCTTTGAAAACTTCTTTTTAGTTGTTAGATCACCTCATATCATCATTTCTTCAATGGGTTATCATCATATGTAAATTATACATAAGGTTTGTGGTTAAATTTTGATCAATGATGGTGTTTGTTGATGGATATGGGACGGAAAAGGGGAGAAAAGAGAGAGAGATTGAGAAATTTTCTAGTTTTGCATGTATGAATTAGAGGGTTAATGGTTTTGGTTTTTGGTTTTGTGGTTTTGTAAGGCTAGATGGACATGTGTCCATTTGGTTTATGTGAGCTTGCCACCAAAGGGTGGTGGTGTCCTTGTCTTGGCCGCCCATAGTGGGGGTGAGACAAGTGTATACTTGTTTTATCCCCACTAATTTACGGGTACTCCTCGATTCTAGTTTCCTTGATGTACGTGCCCTCGGGTCATTTTACGAAAAATGTTTTTATAAATTATGAATCTACGACACAAAACGATTCTAATAAAAACTGTCTTATCAAAAACGGAGTTCAAAAACGTAAATACGTAAACCTAGGGTTCCCGGTTTAGTCGTAAAGGGCGTTAAATTATGCACGCAAGCCCTAATTTCAACCCGTAAATTGTGAGTTCATAAACCAACACAAAAATAAGTTTCAAATAATATACGAGAAATAATTTACTACCTGAAAATGTCATATTGTCACAAACGACAAGCTTTTTGGATTCAAGGTCTTTCAAAGTCGATCATCCTCTTCTACGAATGAAGACTACCTTTCGGATGAAAGCTCTCTCGACGTCAATTCTTTTCTTCCCCAAATGATGTGCAATCGATGACTAGCACTTTGGATGTTTTCTCTCTCGACATTGATTCTTCTCTTCTTCAAAGAGGTTGATCACCTTTTTGATTCGACAAAAGGGTGAGAAGTAAGTGTAAACGAGTAACTTATATATTTAACTATGCGTTACGGTTTACTTGTTTGTCATCATCAAAAAGGGGGAGATTGTTAGTGCAAACATTACGATGTTTAATCGATATAATCTCTTTTTGTTTTGGTGACAAAAAAACGTATAACTCGCAATACATTATGTAAAACGTTAAGGTACTCGTAATCACTGAAGAATACATTTGTATACTTCTCTTGACACCTCCAAGATAGCATTCGGTATCTATCACTAAAGGTATGTATAAACAAGGATTAATATTTTCTTAGAACTCACTTTTAATTATAGTGACAAAGTATTTTTTTTAGATAACTTTATTTTTAAGAAAATGTTTTATTAGAAAGAAAATGAAAATTTGAATTTGGCATATTCCAAATGGTCTAAGAATATACCATTGAGGTATAAACTTCACTAGATGGCATTTCCCCACTAAATGACAAAAGAGCACGTACTCCAAAGCCCGAGGTTCAATTATTGTACCCGCGGTTCATTATTGATAATGAACCGTAGGGGTATTTTATGAACCGCATGTATTTATCCAAGTGATGGGTATCCTTGGATTAGATGTTAGGTGTGTAGATCCAAGGTTTGTTAATACTTGGATATAGTGTTAGAGTCATATATCTAAGTCATGTGTATACTTAGATCTATAAGGTTTATGTGTTTAGGACATAAAACTCAAGGTTTGTTATGTTGGGCCATAAAACATAACTAGAATAAAGATTGGTGTAGATTGGTTCTACCTAATATTAGAACTCGACATATAGCCTTGTGTTGGAAAATAGGAAGTAGGCGACGTGAGTAGATTGGTCCTACCTAAGATTAGGACACGACATCTAGCTTAGTGTCGGAAATGGGGGTAAGCAACGTGTATGGTTTTCTCCGCCTTGAAAGGAGCTTTGTTGACTAGTGAAGTAACTCTCGAGTTGGGTACTCGAGGAGTGGAGTAGGGCGAAGAGGAGCTTCATGACTGAACCATTATAAATCATCGTGTCAGTACTTTTCTTTACATTTATGTCTTTACTTTTATAGATGCATTTATATGTTGTGTGTTGTGTGCATCTCATAATATAAACATCTAAGTTGCGGAATAGCTAAGGCTTAGTATGTGTGTGCTTCATGTTTAGATTATGGTCAAGTGTGCATCCTTTAGTCTAAACATCTTAGTTGCAGAAAAGCTAAGGCTTAGTACGTGTGTGCTTAGTGTTTAGATTATTGCTTGATGTACTCTTGATTTGATGTGTTTGTTTGTTTCTTTACTTATAGTCTTTGTCTCCGAGAAACACATCTCATACTTAGTCAAACTTGATAAAGAATTTGATACAAAGAATTGTTAAATCTTAACATGTAATAAATGGTTTAGTCCGCTGTTGGCGGTTCCATAAATGGACCCTCTGTTCTTTAGTGATATTGAACCGCGCCTTATTTATTGAGTTGCGAACAGTGGGTTATGCGAAATGTTTTGAAAAGTAATGAGAAACTATTCAACCCCCCTTTCTAGTTTCCATAAAGCTTATGAATTTATCATCATTCGAAGTTATAAGCTTTTAGCTAGCTTATTTTGAATGAACCATATGAATTTATCTTAATTGCTAATTATTTGATTTATGTGAATAATTAGATTATTGTGAATAAGCTCATTCATGTGAATATGAGAGGTATGAATAAACTTATATTTGTTAATTATCAGGTTTTATAAGTATGAGAGGTATGAATAAGCTTATGTTAGTCTAAATTATTAGGCTTTTTAATTAAGTTACTGATGTAAGATGTAAGTTTGATGTATCATGTATGATACCTCATTTATCATATATGATATGTGATATATGATAGATTTATCACATATGAAATATGAAGTATCATATATGATGTATCTAACAAATCACAGAAAAATTAGACTGTAACTAATTTTGCACTAAATCTCTTTAAGCTCTTCAAACCTACCTTATATCATATATGATTAAGTTCCTGATAACATAGTGCCTTATATGTTCTCTCTTTTCTTTATAATTGTAGACTATGCTAATAAAAACAACGAAGGGATGTTGTAATTTCCCGGCTTGAAGCAAAACTAAGAGGACGTGCACGCGTAAGTGTGGAGGTGCGGTTAACAACATGTAGGGATGAAGAAGAAGTTGATTATTTTATTGAAGAATTTTTGTAATTTTTATGTTTTTTAGAAACCATGTATGTTTTAGTGATTTAGCATATATGATATTTGTAGTTAACATTTTTTATTTAATGTATCATATATGATATGTTGTATACATCAAATATGATGTATCAGGTACTTGACTGTCTCCCTACGAGGACCAATTTGGCAAGAAGAGGAGTGGATATTGAATCCATGTCTTGTCCGAATTATGAAACCAACGAGGAGGATGTAAACCATATTTTTTTCTACTGTGACTTTGCGCAGGCTATTCTTCATAGAATATGCAGATGGTGGAATTTGGATGCGCATAATTGGCATTCTTTTCAGGATTGGCAAATTTGGTTACACTCACTTCGATTGCCTATAAATATTAAATCTCTTTTGGAAGGAGTTTTTTCGGTTGCTTGGTGGTCTATTTGAAGATTTCGTAATCGTCTTCTTTTCGACGTTGTTACTCCTAAACGTGCTGAGGTGTTCGACGATATAGTCCTTTGTTCTTATAATTGGTGTTCCACTCGATGTAGTAGTTCCTTTTCATGGATAGATTGGCTTAAAACCCCGTATTGTATATCCTTGTAATGTTCTAGCATCTTGCTAGTTTTTAATAAAATTTTGCCGTTAAAAAAAACATAATTTTTCATTGATTTATCATATATGATACTTGTGATTTACATTTTTTACGTGATGTATCATATTTGATATGTTGTACACATCATATATGATATTTCATAAATGATAATCTATGAAACTTTCTTTTTGTGTATCATATATGATAACGCATTATCATGTATGATAATGCAATATCATATATGGCAGAATTTAAGAGTTACATGGATTATCATATTTGATACTAATAAAAAGGTTAAAAACAACTATGCTTCAAATGATAAAACATCAACAAAATAGGCATTTTTTCCAAAAGGTACATCCGTAGATGTTTCGCCATTTTCATATCTAACAAAAAAACTCAATGATTTAGTAGCATTACAAAGTTAAAGCATTACAACGTCATACAAAAAGTACTAAAATATAAACGAGTTAAATGGATAAAACAATGGATCTTGATTCCATGCATCAACACTTTGGTCGTCTTTTGTCATCTCATGCACATGTCGTCATTTGTTCTTTTGACACTTGTCTCATGTTCACTTCTTTTACCATTGAGATGTTTGAGTTCTTCAAAATGCATCGACAACAAACTTTACTACACAAATAAAAAGATTTGCCTTTAGTTTCAAATAGATTATCAAATATGTTATCTTACATAAGTTGAAGTTCAAATAGATTATCAAATATAATATATTACAGAAGCTGAATTTCAACTAGATTAACAAATATGATAATCTACACACAAGTAACTTTTTAATTACCAACAAGGAGATCACAGACTTGCTTATATTTGTTTTCAAGCACATTATCATATTATCATATATATTAAGTAAGTATAGCCTACAGTTTCAGCATAAATCTCCTAATAAGCTTGTTCACATAACTCACCTTATGCTTATCCTACAACTTCAACAAACTTTATATATAAGCTTATTCACATAACTCTATTCTAAATCATATGCTTATTCATATTACTCTCCTAATAAGATTATTCACATTAACCTTAATTATAACATATCAAATAAGCTTAATTATAACATATCAAATAAGCTTAACTATAACACATCAAATAAACTAACACATCCATAATCACATCAAATTAAGCTAAAAAAGAATAAATTGATAAGCTAACAAAGCTATCATCTTACTCATATCAAATCAAAACTAGTATATAAATTCATGTCAAATAAGCTTAAAAACAAACTTATTTACATCAAATAAGCTAAAAATATATATAGATCTTGATGATATTACCTAGTTTTAATAAATTGTATGAGATGATAGATTTTGATGATATTACCTAGTTTCAAAATTTATCATCAAGATCTACACATCGACATGTGCATGAGATGATAGATTTTGGGCTTACATATATGGGTGTCTAACGGGTTAGATCTTAATTGATATTACCTAGATAGATCTCAAACGACATAAAAATTAACAGGCTTAGATTAAGTCTAGATAAATCTTGGGTCGGGTTTAGGTCGATTCATCTAACCCATTTATTAAACAGGTAAGGTGAGAGTTAGGTTTAAATTAAGCGGGTCGATTGACCAACCCGTCTAAAAGTTTTTTTAATATTAAATAGTATTTATATTTTTTTACATGGGTTAAATGATTAAACGTATCAACAACAAAACCCGTTTAATCCATCTAATGTGCTAAGTTTTGTATATAAAATGTTTTAAATTGGTCAACCAAAAACCCGTTTAACCTATTCAATTCATGTAAACTATTTTTACTCCACAAAACCCATTATTTGTAAGAGTTAAACAGGCTAGTTCGGGTTATGTGTAAACAAGTTATGGTTGAAAAAGTTGACCCGTATAGCTAAATGAACTAGGATCAGGTTGACGTTTTTTGATTTGTCAACTTGTCAATCGCGACTCGAATTGTCATCACCCCCTAGTACGAACGTGTTACCTGCACGTTTTTTGTGTGGGTGTGTGTGTACGGCGATCTTAAGCATATATGATTAACATTAATCTGATATCGATATATGAACTAATTATGTCGGTAATTTGGAGACTGCATGTGCTACTTTGTGTATGGTCGATTTTGAAACATATATGGTAAACTGATATTGAGATATCAAGTAAAAGAAACTTGAAAAATATATTACTTTGTGTATGGTCGATTTTGAATCATATATAGTAAACTGAATTGAGACATCAAGCAATCATGTTGGAGAAAATTAAACAAGATTTAGATGTTTTACCATTCGCTATATGTTGCTATAACAACGTGTACGTAGTTGAAATGTTGGCTATGTTTTAATCGGCCCGATCGACATTGTTACGTTACGTTGATCAATTTCTAGCACTCGTGCCGAAACTGAATTAATAAAGTTACGTTCCTCATTTCTACCCTTACTTTCTCATTGATGCTTGTAATAAAAAAGTTTCTAGATTTAGATTTTTTTTTTTTTAACATTCTAGATTTAGATTTAGTATATAGAAATTAGAAAACGCTTTACAAAAATGAAAGAATAAAAATAAATAAAAAAGATATTACGCAGTGATTGATGGAGATGGCCAAAAAGCGAAGGTTTATATTTATTATTCATGGTCAAGCTTTTCCAAGCTGGCCAACGTCCCAATTGTCAGCAATTTAATCACGTCTTACCTAAAGCTACATGCCTACATGCTGCTTCATGGTTACATAAATGAAAGTCCAAATTTATTAAACAAACCTAGCGAATGTCTAAAAGTTACTACGTACTTGTTAAAAAAGCTCATTGTTTTATCTATATAAAACAAAACATTGATTCCTTATATATACGGAGTAAATCCAATTTCTAGCGAATAGCCAAACAACTAGATCATCAAGTTCTTGTGTGGTTTATAAAGGTGGTAAATCTTGCTTATTTTGATACATATGAATATTTTTTGTTCATTTTCAAAAAAGGATGGGACACTTTTTGCCCATTTTTTATAATAAATGAGCTAAACGGGCGCATAAGTAAGAAACTAAATGTGCTTAACGGGCGCACTTGTAAAATACAAATTAATATACTCGACGAATATTTTTTATTAAATTTTTTATCACGGCTTTCAAACAAGTATTTTTATTTTTTATTTGTGGGTTTTTATATGTTTTTTTCCTTTTTTAGCTTGCGCCCGCTTAGCCCGCCCGTTTCGCCCGCCCGTTTCGCCCGTACCGGTTTAGCCCGTGCTCGTTTAGCCCGCCGCCCGTTTAGCCCGTTGCCCGTTTAGCACGCCGCCCGTACCCGCCTGCCCGCCCATTTTGCCACCTCTAGTGGTTTAACATATATAACATGCATATATCATCTTTTCGATAAAGCAATAACGGTCACAGTTAAACGTTTAAATTTCTTTGAAGGAGCTCTAATAACCCATATAATATGAACTGGACGTAGTCAAGGGTGTCCCGTAGGCATGGTTATAAAAATCGTGAATCGTTAGCCGACCGGTCGACCACCTTGTAACTTGTAATCGTTCTAGGCGTGATTAATCGGAGATTAATCAGAATGGTATTTTTAGCAAATTTTTGGTATTTTCGGCAAGTTTTGGATACTTCTAATGAGTTTTAGTTATTTTCGGAAATATAATTCTTAATATACAACTTATCATACATATAAATAGTTATTATAGGTGATAAACATAAGTTTACAGTGAGTTTCGGTATTTTCGGCCAAATTTGCAGGTTTTGGGCAGTTTGACCTCCCTTGACCGTCGTTGACCATAATTGACTGCAATTAATCGCCTTTTCATTAATCGGAAAGTTTGAATGCCTTGTAGCTATTAACCGGCGATTAATTACCTTTGTAGACCTTATTTTACAACATTGCCCGTAGATATCGGAGACATCTATGAATTATTTTGATGTAGTTTTAATTTTTAAAAAAATTATCAATTGCTCTTAAATATATCTTAAACGCACTTGGTGCATCAAATATGTTTTAATCTTATTTAGTTAGTATACTTAAAATAACTAAACTCTACTATATTAAGATTCAAAAAATCTGTATCTTCGATCAAATTTGATTCTAGCTTCGTCTCTGATTATATGAATCAAACTACTGAAATATGCTACGTGATACCTTCCTAGTTAGTAGTTCCTAGCAGTAAGGATTAACGAACCAGAAAAATAAACGCCGAATGCAAAACTTGTGCTTGTTGATAATGACGAGAAGCCGCTAAAATGAAAAGTTGATTATCCGGTTAGTGTGGATTTGAATGAAACTATAAGTTTTATGGCATCAAAAAGTTTCAAAGTTAACAAAAGCTCTAAAAGTGACAATGGTGTGGAAAATAAGAGCTTGTATGAAACATGAAAAGAGACTTGCAATAGAAACCGGAACGTTGATACGAATTACGATTTTGGCGACTCTAGTTTGAATGATGCTGAAATGAAGTTTGCTAATCAATTTGATATCATTTTTCGTGGTCAACTTATATAGCTTATGCATGTTGCCAGTAACGGAGCTAGACATTTTATTATCAGAGGGTTAAACGCGTAATTCGTATGAGAGTGCTAAAGTGAAAATAATATTTTTTTTCTATATAAAAATCAGTAAAATTTACATTACTAGACAAATTTGTGGGGAGGCTACAACCCCCTTTGCCCTCACATTTCTCCGCCCATGCATGTCGCATAAGTTTGATATATCATTCTTATGATAAGCTAGGTTAAAGCACACTTGATGCATTTATTTCGCCTTAGGCCGTGAGATGTGAGACTCACCTTTATTTTCTGGTCATAATTATTTTTTGACGTAATAACACTTACCAAACAAATCTTTTGCAAAGGAAAAAAAAAGCTATTTGACATGAGAGGATTATCAAAGAGTGAACCTAGCTATTAGCTAATAATCCGGATGCTTAAATACGGATTCTTAAAAAAGCTATATGTGAGCCCAAAATCTGTGTATAGCCTCAGCCCAGATTCGTAGGCCCAAAATCTGTGCTCCTAGGTGGCTAGTCCAGCGTTTATTCATTTCCTAAACAGCCAGCCCATCACAACAATAACCTGAATTCTAAAATGTTGTACTAGATAAAGATCATGAAATACTGAAATATATTCATCCAAAATAAACTGTCGCTAAAATATCGTGATCCTAGCTTGTCCCTAAAGATACGACACTAACTATAAATACAAGAAAGTTTCTTTATTATACTTTCTGTTGATTTTCTATTCCATTGTGAAAACAATACGAATCAAGCACTTTACAGGTAACTACATTCTTTAGCACATTTCATAATATGTTTTTTTTTTTTTATCTAAAGTTGCAGATCTGCATGTTAATGCACTCAGGGACGCTTAGTGTTAAATTCGTTAAAAAAACGTCGTTTTTTTTGTTAGATTTGTGTTAAATGTATATGATCCCTAATAAAATGTATTTGTAGGATTGTTTAGTTTATTGTAAGAGCACGTGGTCATTTTGTGTTATGTGTTCATTTTGTGTTCTGGTTGTGTCCCCGAATGCAATGCCAAAAAAACTATTGGTAACTTGTGTGTTTTACGTGTTTATGTTATTGGTGTTTTAATTTTGTTTTTTTAGTATCAACCATTCCCCGCATATTTGATTCCGTGCTATCTTTATGGCCAATATCAAATAATAATTATAATTTACATATTAGGAGAAGCCAAACGCTGAAACGCGCAACAAGCTGCGCCGTTAGCCTTTTTTGTATAGCAAAACCAAGTCTATTAAATACAACGTTTATGGATTTAGGAGTCAAAACATTACTATTCATAACACGTTGTATTCTCGTAAGTAGCTCCACCTCCACCGCCTCAGGTGCAAGGAAACCAAATGTATCAAATGCGAAAGGAATAAACACGTGTTGATTTTCAACACATGCTTTCTCGTGTTTAGTCACTTTGTATGAGGCGGCTTTTATAGCAGCCTGACCCGCTGTGAAATATCGACTGCCTTGCCCCACGAGAGGAGAAACCCCTGTCAAATCAACGCACGCATGTTTTAATGTTTTGTGACAATATTGTAAGATGAGTCCGTTTGGGTTAATCGCAGATATGAGTATGAATATGATGGTGTCGAAATTAAGGCAGGTTCAATCAAAGGCGTGTCAAACTTCAAAGTTACTCCAATCAAAGGCATGTCAAACTTCGAAGTTACTCCAATCAAAGGCATGTCAAACTTCAAAGTCGTGGTCCAATCAGGCGACCGAAAGATACACGGGGATGATGACAAAGAACCAACACTATATCCAACAGCCTGCCACTGCCGAGAAATGTTCAGAGTTGTCCAAACAATTGTTCTACACTCGTCTTGCCAGGTTTAATCTTTTGCATTCTTTTATGTGATTAGCTTGCAATGATGGGTGTGTTTTTGTGTATAGATAAAACACCATCTGTGAAATCGCATTTAAAGTTACTTCTAAGAAGCGAAAAGGCCCATCTTGATGCTACATGTTTTTGAGATGATGTGTCAGGAGTATGCTATTGTTAGTGCATTTAGAATAGGAAGAATTAGATTAGTTGGTTAATGCTACCTTCCTTCCTAGAAGAGGTTTTCATTAATCTTTAAAATTCGATAGATTTAAGCAGTCACATGAGATATGTGATCATCCTACGCGAGGATTGAATTATATCTTGAATGTAAACTGATGTGGCACAAGCTCAGTTTTCTGATGTTCTTATATTTCAGAATTTTGCATTACTCATAAATTAGAAAGCAACAAGAATTGATATAAACAAGTTTTACCATAACATTGTGGTAATGTTTTATTTCAAGGGTTACTACATTTGCAAAAATATTGTAAATACGTGTGAAATGTTGCTTCTATAACACTTCTATATTTTATTTTTTTCAGTATTCCTAACCGTACCGAGGCATTCTGGAGGGAACTGGATTTTGTGAAGCATTCAATGAAGAACTTCAGGACAGAGATGCCCATTGAACGTGTTGGGGTTGCTGCTTTGTTTGGGCTCGAATGCTGTCTTTTATTTTGGGCTGGTGAGATTGCTGGTAGGGGTACAATCACTGGTTATGATGTCTGAGTTTGCAACCATATTGGTAAAGTGAAAACCCGAAAAAGAAAATTTTTACCTGTTATTTTGTTCGCCAAGCCTCCAGAATGCTACAATTTTTCAGTCAAAAAGTTTTGAGGCATAGGAAAAACTAAGTTATGAGCTGGTTTCTCAAATAATCTGAAGACATTTCATTTACTTGTAGCTGTTATGGTTGATTCACTTGATTGGTTTTTTTTCTTGTTGAATAGAAGAACATATTATGTTATCAGATAGATCTAAATGTTTACCCGTTGATAAAATGAGATGGTTCGGTATAGATCCTCGTATACAATTTGAGCACCAAAATGAACATATTTGATTTACTCTTTTTTTTAGTAAAATGGGCAAGGTCAGATTATGACATTGCCGTAAAAATTCAGGAGCGTGTATAGACTGAGCATGAGGTTGCTAGCAGTGTATCAGCGTGTCTGTGAACTCGGGAAAAAAGCCTAATAATGGCTGATCATGCCCGGGGGTTGATCCATTGAACTCCGCCTTGGATAACCCGGCGGGTTATGTCTGCATTCTAATGCTTTTAGCAGATCAAATTTGCTACTATTGGGTTAGGTTTATAGGAGTTATAATATCCATATATCATCTCAACAATAACATACTAACTAACAAAGAACAATGGGATAATATATCTAAGAGCAATGGGAGTTTTTTGAAAAGCTTTTCACTTTTTAACAAAGTCATTCATAAGCTTTTTACCATTAAAGACAATGACTTTTTAAACCATTTGAAACAAAGACTTAATAGGTTTCAAGTGATTTGAAAGAATAACTTGTTACTTGAGCTATTGTTATAAATGCATGAAGCTATAACACCCCAAATAGTTATGATTATTAATGCATTAAGTCTTTGTGTTGTTTGTAGCATTGCTCATGCTCTAAGGTCAATGACTCAAAAAAAGAACGACAGATTTTATGCTACCTTTTTTAAAATTAGATCAAATTGTAACACTTCACTAAAATGAACCATAATACATAGACGCTTAATGCATAATGGTGCATCACTCATTTTATATTCATCATAACGCACAAAATTTATGCATCAAACCCATTCATATGCATACTTACATCTCCACACAATTATATATGATGAAGTGCACAACTAGTATGTATCATAGTGTATAAGAGTGAGTGTTTGGACTGTTGGACTGAACCGAACCGGATCGAGCAAATTCGGTCCAGTCCTCGGTCCGTAATTTTGAATTATTTCGGTCTAGTTGGTCCGATCCGATCCAGTTTGGCCTTACAAAAATTTGTTTATTGTATTTAATTAGGATCGGACTAAACCAAAGACCGGACCAAAACATTTCAGGGGTCCAGGATTTTTGACCAATTCATTCCTCAATCCAAGAATACCAGTTTAGTTTTAATCAATCCGATCCAGATCCACCCGCCCTGCATAATGTGACCTATATAATTTTTCATTCAATTTATAGAAATATAAAAAGTAAACATGATACTACTATCTTAGTTTAAAAATCCAGTGGTCATTAAGTGAAAAATTATATAAGACACATGGAGTAGTTTTTTATTTCACAACTTTCATACAAAAACAACTTTTCAAATTCTATTTAATCTTTTATTCTTTGGACACATTTGTTTAAAAAAAAGACCATGTGACTCTAAACAAAACCAAAACAAGAAAAACAAAAAAATAACACAAAAACCAACCAATAAGAAGCCAGGAAACACGTCACCATTAAACCAATAAACCTGGAAGAACAACACGAAGAAGTAAACTTAACCATAAAACAACTAGTAGTACATTATTAACGACTTTTTATAAACCTATAGATATACAAATCCCGTATATCTATATTCTATAGACACAATGGCATCCATTAAACTCACATTCATATGTTTATTTATCATTCTCACAATCTCAGTCATAGATGCATCTCAGGTTTTTTAATTCTCTTACATTATTAATCTCTTGTTTCGACTTATTATATGTGGGCTGTTCAGCTTATTTGATTTCGGCATTTTCTGGCTTATTTTCAGACTTCGGGGCTGTTTGTTTTAGCTTATACTGTTATAAGCTATTTCGGCTTATATAACATAAAGGGGTGTTTGTTTTAGCTTATATCATGGGCTTATAAGCTTATTAGCTCAAACCAAGTGTTTGGCTAAGCTTATATAAGTGGTCTTATAAGCTTATATATGGGTGTTTTGATAAGCCACAAAAATGTATGTGGCTTTTTTATGAAGGTTTGGGCTTATATAACATATTTACCATTTTACGCTCATGTTAACTTAAGCTTATATAAGCCTTGGGCTTATAAGCTTATTAAACATAGGCTTATATAAGCCCATTATATAAGCTAAAACAAACACCCCCTAAGTCTCAATTTTGTGGCTTATTTGGAGACTTATGGGCTTATCTAAGTTTATTATGATAGTAATAAACTTATATAAACCCATAAGTCAAGCTTAAAAAAATAGGGTTTATGAAATATAAGCCGAAATATGGCTTATTTTCGGCTTATATAACATAAGCTCCAATTTTGTGGCTTATTTTGAGACTTATGGGCTTATATAAGTTTATCTTTATATAATAAACCTATATAAGCCCATAAACCTCCAAATAAGCCACAAAATTGGGGCTTATGTTGTATGAGCCGAAATGAGCTTACATTATATAAGCCAAACCAAACAGCCCTTATGGTCATTATAAACTTATACAAGCCCATAAGGTCATTATAAGCCCATATAAGCCGAAATCAAATAAGCCCATAAGGTCACATATACATCGAAACAAACACCCCCTAACTCAAATCTCTAACGAATTGATAGTGCAGGTGGGATGCAGCAAGAAATGTGTTGCAGAAAACTGTAACTGTAATGTTCTTAAACTTCTTGTCATTATATTTTCTTAAAGGGTTGTTTGGATTCGCTTATTTTCATCTTATCGAGTTGAGCTTATGGATCTCACAATCTCGACTTGCTAAGGAGAAAGTGAAAGCACCCTATTATGTTTTATAATTTTTGATATTTTGGGTTGAAAGTATAGTTGATTTTTTTCTTGGTTGATGTAGCGATTGGGATACGGTATGGGAAGTATTGTGGAGTCGGATGGAGTGGGTGTCCTGGCGAAAAGCCGTGTGATGATCTTGATGCTTGTTGTCAGAGTCATGATAATTGTGTTGGGAATAAAGGTTTGTTTTACTTCAACCTTTCATCGTTATAATATGTGTGTTTTAAGCCATTTTGGGCGACGAGTGCCGACTACCTCTTCCCAAGCCATCCTTTAGCGAAATAGATAGGATAGTTTCGATGAAACATATATTGGAAGCTTTTGCATTGTTTGATTGTGGTTGACTAAAACAGACATAGTGTAGTGATTAGTGAGTTTAAGCAAAGCTTAACTGAGGATTTGACAAAGTTTAGCTTGTCAAGTTTGTGAAGCTTGGTTTTAGCTTCTAACTAAAAGGGAACCATAACTGTGGAAGTTTGATATGATTGCTTTAGTTTACTAGAATTGGACGTTTCAAGATTGACTTTGCCTATTAGGCAGTTGATAAGAACTGATATGCTTAATTTAAGGCATAAATTTGATCAGTCAAGCTAAGTGGTTAGAAAACAAGAGTTGTAAATAGATCTTGCTGATGATAATACCACGAGAACCGACTAACAAGGTGCCATCAGTTACTAATTCAAACGCAATCACAAATAGAAACATGGCAGGGTTTAGCATGGTTTTGTGACTTGACAGATGCAATAATGTCATCCCGTTTAGTGATTTAGCAAAATTTTCCATTTAGTCATAGCCTGATATGGAATTCATCTTGCATTGTTCATACTAGGTCATTTTGACAAGCTACTAGAAGAACCCCTAATAACAGTATTAAAGTCAGCATTTTGGGTCGTCGTTTTTCTTTTTAACCCACCTCAACCTTGTAAAGTGCAGTTTGGAAGATCACTCTATATTTTTATTACTATTTTGGTTGAGTAACACAGCTGTGAATTTGCATCCTTCATTTTATTCCGTAATTACACCATTTATAAGGCACACATTAAGCATTAGCCTTTGTAGAACTGAATGCATTTTTCCTCTGTACGCAACTCGGTGTGCTAGAACTCTTTTCTTGAGTGTCATATATGTGTTCTGACTTCTGAGTTGAGTGTGCTTTTATAACCTTTTGTCTAAGTTACATGTGATATCTCTCAGTACTTATGCTAATGAGCATTCACGTTTGGCTAACACATATACATTTTATATTTACACTAATGGTACACTCATGTAATTTGCACTGTTCAGGAATGACTGATGTGAAATGTCACGAGAAGTTCAAGCGCTGCATAAAGAAAGTTCATAAATCTGGCAAACCCGGGTTTTCTAGCGACTGCCCCTACGACACTGCAGTGCCAACAATGCAACAGGGTATGGACATGGCCATATTATTTAGCCAGTTTGGAAACTCTAAGCTTGAACTATAATTGGTTAGTCTACTGTCTGCAGAAGTTATGACTTGAAATTCTTATACAGCTGATCATTATTTGATGCTGCCTTTCGACATCATTCTGTTTTTGTAACAGTTACCTAGAAATTCAATTTTTACAATCAAGTACAGCAACAGATTACATTAATATTGACCCTCAGTAGTTACGTGTATTTTTTTTAATTTTTTTTTTTGGTAACCGTGATTTCCGACTCATTGGCCGACTAATTCACGGGGTTTGAGCCCACCGCCACACAGATTCAAACCAGGTAAAGCCCTCCCTTTTCAAGAGGTTGGCGTGAATTTTCTGATTGAACCTACCTGGTACTATAATTTGGGTGAATTTTCTGGTTTGTCTCTATATTTGTCAAAATCTGGGATTGAAATGGCATGTGAGGGATTCTGCACGAGTTTTAACTGTATAACTGAGATACTAGTATCAATAGAGTTCTTACAACTAGAGGTTTTGGCTTAAAAAACTCTGCAGATGTCTAGTCTTTTTGCATATAATTGTCACCTTAGGTTTAAAAAAGCGCGCCTTTTTACACCTAAGGCGAGGCGAGGCAATGGGGTCATCGCCTCGGGACCCCTAATGCGCAGCAGTTACAAAAAGCGATTGGAGGCGGTGTTTTTTACGCCATATAGGAACGCTTTTTTTGTTCTAAAAATGACATTTAAATTCAAAGGGTTTGAGTGGACTTTTAAACTCAAAGGGTTTTTTGTTCTAAATATGACATTTGGACTTTCATTAGTCTAAATACGACATTTAAGCTCAAAGAGTTTGAATTATGGGTTCTAACAAAGTCGCAATCGTTGTGTACAAAGTAAGCGCCTCGCCTACCAAAGGCGTGCGCTTTTGTCTCATTGCCCGGCGCTTCTCGCTTCGGACCTTTGGCGCAACGGACTGCTTCTCGCTTTTTAAAACCATTGTCCCGAGTCTTCAATAGGATTAAATGTTGCTTGTTTGTTAATATAAGCATTGCCTATTTTTTTGTAAGTGAAAGCATTTTGTTATAAAGATTGGTTGTAAAGGTTTAAAACAACAGATGTGTAAATTGCATATATCAGAAAGACACGTCCGCCGTCCTAAAGCGTTGCTATGGAAATGCCAATTTTACAAAATAAGAATTTTGTACTACTTTCATCCAAGGGTATAGAAGGTGTAATCTAATCACAATCTAATGCATTCATTCTTACTAAGCATATAGAATCTAAGATTGTAAATTTTCAGCTCAAATCTGAGAAAACCATGTAGAGTTTGTAGACTAAGTGGCATTATAAGGATTTGTTAATATCCATATAAAGTCTTATGACGTATGACTTCTATCAAACTTCGAAAATTGTCCAATTTAAAAGAAAAAAAATGTTCCACTATTTAGAACTGAAAAGGTCAACATTGAAAAATTAGTGTTTTAACTTTTAACCTCTTAACATACTATCAACTACAGCTATTTGCACGTTGTGTTGACGGATATCTTATAAATATTTTAATTTATCTTTTTCTTACAACGGCATTTTGAAAAACAACAATTTAAAACTTATGTAACTTTATCTAATTGGTTAGCCGAACCGATAGTGACTTCGTTTCCCGATTGAACCCATTGGTTTGCCTCGATTTCAAAATTATATATATACCATCATTTTACGTAAACAACATATGTATGCGTTTGTACATATGTATTTTTAATTGTTGTAAAATGTCAGTATATAATTGTACTTTTAAGTGATAAGGTGTTTTAAATATACTTTAGGGTTAAGTCCATATATTAGCAATATACTTTTAAACTTTTACACATCTAGGTAACGAACCACACATATTACTAATATGACCAATAAAACCGGCTATATTTGTTAAATACAGGTATTATGACTTGCTAATTTTCCACCTGGATAAATAATTAATTTTTATTTTCCATATACAATTTTTAAACTTGCCCTTTTTTTAATTTCACCTTATCATCATTTACCAACACAACTTCTCTCTCAGTGTACATTATAAATCACACAGCCTTCCTCTCTATCTCAAATCTCAACCAAAAACAGGTATTCAATAATTTCAAGATGAAAATTTAACAATACATCATAACAGCTCATGTGTCGGGATGTTTGCTTAATTTGGTCACAAGTTGGCACCGTTGCTCAGCCACCGTTGCTCAACCATTGTTGCTCAATCGCCCTTCCTCTCGCTGTATATTCTAGATCCGTCGACACACACGAACAAAATTTAACAATACATCATAACAGTTTGTTTCCTATTTCAAAATCTATGATGGGTTATAATGTGTGAATACTTTTTAGATTTGTTCCACTCGTTGATAAGACGGTAGATCTTGTTGTGGTTCACGAGAATAGTTGGTTGTTGTTGTAATCATATTGTTTTTATTTCTTGACGTGATCTAATTGAAGTAGATAAAGAAACAATTATATACTCAAATATGCTTTAATATAGATGTGTTTAATGTGGGTGTATTTGGAACTTTGGATATGGATTTAACATGGTGATGCGAATATGATTTTTGCATAAACTAGATATTCTTTGAAAATTTAACACAGTTGGATATTGGTGAAGATGATATAGTGATGATAAGACAAATTAATAAATAAGATATGCCACGTAAGCAAAGATATAAGCATAAAAATAAATAAAAATGACAATCAATCAATTTTTACCTGCTGAACCGGTAGTAGGTCACCATATTGCTGATAATAAAATAATTTTGAAAGTTAATATACTAAATTGGTAATATAATACGTTGGTTACCTAGATGTGTAAAATATTAAAAGTACATTGCTAATATATGGACTTAACCCTATACTTTATATTAATTATTATTATTTAATTTAATTTTTAAATGTGTATTAATTATTAGGTATTAATTTTTTAATATGAGTTATAAATTATGTTTGTATTAAAAAAGTGTTATAAAATTTATATTTTATATTTTTATGATTCTTTAGATTGTACATCGAGATGAGATCCATATAGACCACATATATAGCATAGACCAAATAAGATAATCTTCACCATTCATTTATTTTTCATCTAATGGTCAAGATCTCTTCCACCTTTTACACTAAAGGGGTAAAACATTTATATAATAAAAACGATGATCAATTTCTTCGGTGACTCATCCTCCCAACAAACTTTTTCCGGCGACTCTTCATCCACCTTTTTCCACCGGCGATCTACACTTTTAATAGATGGGCTCCACCGACCAGCCACCTTCGTCATGGCGACCTCCCCTACCAGTGTGAATTCAATTTCACCGGGTCCATGTCAGAGACAGCGGGGCAGTCGTTACACCATTCGTGCAGGTCGCTACTTATGCGACAATGAATTTCGCTACCTTAGGACAGTTAGAGTTACTGCCGCCGTTTACCGGGGCTTCCATTCAAAGCTTATAACACTTCTCCTTCCGACTTTCCAGCACCGGGCAGGTGTCAGACTCTATACATCGTGTTACCACTTAGCAGAGTCCTGTGTTTTTAATAAACAGTCGCTACCCCCCTGGTATGTGCCGCTTTCCTAATCAAAAGATAGGAGAGCACCCCTTCTCCCGAAGTTACGGGGTCATTTTGCCGAGTTCCTTCGACATGGTTCTCTCAAGCGCCCTAGTATACTCTACTTGTTCACCTGTGTCGGTTTGGGGTACGGTCAGTTCACCGGGAGGATCGCCCTCCCAATTCGAAGTTTTTTCCTGGAAGTTTCAACCTTGTTGACTATGACAACCTTGTTTCGACGATCTCCACGACCAGCCACATTCTTTCGGTGACCATCAAGACCAGCGGCCACCAATACCAGCGACCTCCTTTCGCCGATCTCCCCTACCAGCAACCTTATTGAGTCGACCTCCATGTCTGGTGATTATTGTACCTGTGTATGATACTAATTTAAATGAATAAGATTTGGTTATTGTTACGGTTGTTGAAGATGGAATCTTCTTATAGAGGTTGAAATCAGAGAGATTGATGATGTTACTGTAAGTGAAGATATATAATTAAATTTCATTCAAGAACCATGTAAATCATATATGATTATGTGAATATAGTGTGTTAAATCATTCTAAAGTGTTCTGTTGAATGTCATGTGTTTGTTAAAACGAAGAGCATATGTTTATGTTGAAAACAATCATAGGCGACTATGTTTAAACGAGGAATCATATATGATTTTACATGAATCATATATGATTCATGTCAATCATATATGATTCATGTGAATCATATATGATTCATGCTGAATAATATATGATTCGTATTATTTACTTGCAATAACTCATGTCACATGTAATTCGTTTGCAGATTTGTGAAGAAGTTTATGACGAAACTGATTTCAAAGAGGACTTAACAAAACTTGTGTGAAATATGTTCATAGAAACAATTGAGTTTTTTACGAACTCAAAAATTAGCAAGGATTGTTGCGGCTCCTGAAAAAGAAGGAACTGCTATTGTTACTAAACAAGAACCGAGAAACATTGCTGCTAAAAACAAGCAAACACGACTTCTTGGATATTTATTTCTTTTATATCATACTTTGTTTGGATTTTTTCTTTATTTTTGTTTAAGTGTTATGAGGATATAAAATAAATTACTTTATGTTTGATGTTCCTAATTGAATTGCTCCATTGGTGAATCATATATGATTTGACATATATGATTCATATTTTACACAAATTTGACACGAGTCGTCAACTAACACATATCAAAATACTAAACAAGAAGTTATGAATCTTGTTTAATAAGATTTATAGTTAATGAAATATGATTCATGGGTGAATCATATATGATTCATGGACGAATCATATATGATTCATGGGTGAATCATATATGATTCATACTGAAGCATATATGATTCTAGTAAGAATCATACATGATTCACCCATTAATCATATATGATTCACCTATGAAAATATTGAACAGGTAAAAAAGATTAATCAAAGTAACAAGTAAGAATCCATTTCATACCATCAGATTTAAAAAAAATACAATAAACATATAAGATGAAAGGTTATTTACACCAAAAGGCACAAGTAAATTCTCAGTGAGACAAACCCCCACAAAGGTAAAACTTCCTTGAAATCAATAAATAAGTATAACAAATTCCTAGTCTAATTATATCCCATAGAATGTTAGGGTGAGGTGAACGATGTATGTTGAATTAAATCACGTAGATTATCCTCAACTCATTTCTGTAAAAGAAAATTCCATACCGGACTTCAATCTTCTCCGCCTGTAAAACAATATCCAAATATATAAATCTCGCAAACTCCATTACTAGATCAAATAAGGTAGATTATCCTCAACTTATGTGTGAAAGCAAAGTAATTGTTTGTTATAATGTAATCATATATGATTCATACATAATCATATATGATTCATATCAGATCATATATGATTCAAGCACACATCTTTAATTTTTCAACACCAATTCTGCACTTTTTCTTGCGTAACTCTGAACTTGATTGTTTTAGGTCAAGCATCACTACAAGATATAACAAAATCATAATCTTTCATTTAAATCACATGTTTCTTAAATTTCACACACACACATATGTTATTCAAACAGAATCATATATGATTCATACAGAAACATATATGATTCATACAGAATCATATATGATTCATATATGATTCATACACACATCTACAATTTTTTCAATATAAGATTCCAACAGCAATTCTACAACTTTTATAGCATAATTTCAAACTTGATAGATTTAGGTCAAGCATCACTATAAGATATAACAAAATCATAATCCTTCATTTTCTTAGCTAAAACTTTCAGGTCAAACATAACTAATCAATAATAATAATAATAATTATTTAAAATCATATATGATTCTCTAAATAATAATCAGCTAACTAAATAAGCATAAAAATCATATATGATTATACAATAAGCATAAATTCAAACAAAATAAGCATTAAATCTAAACTATAACTACTTAATAAATTCATATAATAACCAAACGATTAAAAAAACTTATATAAATATAAATCAAATGACAATAAGCATAAATCATATTAAAAACTAATTAACCATAAAAAACTTCAAAATAAGCATAAAATAAGCTTAAAAACAAAAATAGACAATGAATCGAAGCTTACTTTACCATTGGTAGCCGCATATTCATCTCAAATCTATCAATCGTGTGATTTGGGGGTAAAATTGGGATTAGGTTTAGGTTAGATCAAGAAAGAGGATGATGGATCGTGGTTGGTGGCTGTGGTTTTAATCAATGGTGGTTAGTGGCGGTGGTAGTGGGTTGTTGGCGACGATAAGTGGTGGGTCGTGTGTGTGTTTGTGTGTGTGTGATGAATGAACCCAGGGATGATGTATGTTGTTTTTTTAAATTAAATGAACTGAAGAAACATGAGCCGTTAGATGTGTGATGAAATGGAAGGCTAAGATCACCTATAGGGGTTTATGATAAATAATTGGTCTATGACGATCTTTTTCCCATACATTGTTATGTGTAAATCGATTTTTTATATAACTGTTAATAATTAGTTTAAATGTATTATATTTAGTATAGATAAAATTAAAAGAAATTTCACTTCAAACTAAAACAACGAAACTTGAGCATCTTGTTTAGTCGTTCTGCTTGAGTAAAAGTGGTAACATAAAGACCTAAAATATATAATTATTAATAAATTTATTCATTTCATGATAATTAAACTTCTCTTTTCTAATCATTTTTCATCAATTAGTTTTCCAAGTTCATATTTTTAGTTCTAAATTTAGGTTTTTATTTTAGCCATACAACCAGTGAACACTTTAATATGAGTATTCAAAAATGAGAATGCGAACATTTAATATGTGACGACAATATGAATATCAAGTGTAACTCAAATACATATGATGTATGTTTATTCTGTTTATGGTTGATGTAGTGGTGATATATTTAGGCTTTAAAGTCAAGGACGTAACTAGGGTGGGTTTTGGAGTGTCGAGACGCTCATGGATTTTGGTTGAGTAATGTTAAATCTATTAAAAAATTCGATTTTTATTTGATTTGTGTTAGATGCACATGTCTTTTAAAAATTATGTTTGTAATATTATTTTATTTATTGTAAGTGACTTAAAGAAATGCTTTGTCTAAATGGACACTTGCACATGATGGTGGATTGGTGGTGAGCGTTATCCGATGCTTAAAACGAATATGTCCAAGATATTTAAGAAATGTAGGATTTGCAAGAAAAATGGTCATAATTAACAAACATGCCCTTCTTGGCCTAGAAAAAGACCCGCGGATGCGTAATTAGCTAAGTGAAAAGGCAATGTATTCTTCTTAGTAAGCAACCCCAATGTTGCTTTTTTGTTTTCATTTAACACTACACGTTTACTTATCACATATAGTTTCGGTTAACCTGCTTTGATGAGACTTATACTGATATTTACTAATTTGGTTATGTTGGTAGTAAGCAGCTTTATAAAGTATGTTTAATTTTCTTGTCGATCTCTTTTGGTGTAGATATTTTTATTAACTTTTAATTTATCGTCATATCATCTCAGCTGCAACATGAATTTTATCTTTACGTGATTTGATTTTGGCAAGGAAATAAGTAAACAAGTCATGAATGGTTTGAATAATTGATACCAGAAAGGACACGGTTTGAATAATGTTGCCGATTGAGAAAATAATGTAGCATATATGGGTATTGGGAAAGAGAATATGCACTGGGTCTAAATTTTATTTCCCATAGCATGTGTTTAAATGAAAAGTTTCAAACATGCTATATTATCTTAAATATTTTTCAAAATACTTATTTTGTTAAATCTTGTTGAAAACACATGGTCAATAAAAATAATCTCTATTAAACAATTAATATTAAACGATTTAGTAGTTATATAGTACTCATAAAAAATTGGGTTAACATATTTACTTTTCATTATCCATAAAAATTGTAAAAATCATCCACAGCATGTAATATTAGAAAAGGATACATTACATGAATATTTCATATATATCGAGGACAGGGGAAAAGATGCGTATGATCTAGAAATAAAAATAATGTCCAAAAACATGTAAACGTATATTTGAAGAGATGATAAATTTAAAAACACATCAACACGTCATATGTTTGGCTTTAGATAAACAAGAAAACAAGGCTTCTATTTTTTTATAGAAATAAAGTATTTAAACAAAATACAAATTCTAATGGAGGATCTTGCACTCATCATCCACTTCAACCAGGGTCTTAATTTGCTCCGACACTTAAAAACCTATTTTAGTGAAACAGTTCTGAGCCCAATAATTCCCCCATGAATTCTTGATCTCATAGTAATGGTCACTCTCCTCACCATTGATGTTCACACCAACTATGAGAACCGAGTGGTGATAACTATTTATGTAATTTGAATTTGGGGGATGGTGGTATTGAAGATTGTCACTAGCTTAACGTTTTTCTAGTTCACCAACAAATAAAGCCCCGATACATGCATAACCAGGCCTTAAACATAAATGTAGTACCAATTGACGTTTGATTTGTGTGGGTGTTGAATAATCTATGATGTTTTAACGCGATAAGAGCCACCCCTGCAAGTTGGTAATTCGACAAATAGGTAAATAGGGGTTGTGGAATTGCTTCGTATGGGTAGTCATCAGTTTTCATCAACCCATACAGGCAACATAACAACACACTATCTTCCTCGTCATACATACCCCAATCAACTAGATATTGATCTGGCAAAAACAAATTATTGTCTAGTAGTATTTTTATCTTAAAGTACGTAGTTAGACTATTGGTATAAGCAAAATAGCAAAAATGATTTGAAGTCTTCTAGTTGCTAACCTGCAATGACCACTGTTTGCATGACCATGTTTAGGCTCCCCGCAAGTTCAACCAACATATAATAAGCACGCTATTTAGAGATATTTTATGATGTTTAACAACAAAGAATAATTAATAGATAAAATATCTCCGAAAGAAGAGTTGATTGTAAAACATGAGTATGGAGACATATAATATGAAAACGGATCAAATCCAAACTGAAATAAAATTCACATGTGATTAATTAAAGAACCTAAAGAGTGTATTCATCACATATCTTTATAGAGACATCGAACTTTTTAGGCCTATGCTTGATATTTTAAGTGTATAAATTTAAACCTAATGCGCTTTACATCTTAATTTTAGATATTTGAAATTTGTTTTTGTATATCTAAAATTTTGGATAAATATTTTATATATCTCAATACCTAAAATTTTGAAAACATTAACATTTACGTGACACACAGAAACTTTAGTTCAGTTATACAAAAATTTCGGATATCAAAAATTAAGAAAATGATGTAGCATATATAGGTTGGGAAAGAGACATATATGTAGTGGGTCTAAATTTTTGTTCCCATATATACGAAGAACCTGGGTGCAAAAAGCATGTGTTTAAATGAAAATTTTTAAATATACTATTATCTTAAATATTTTTCAAAATACTTGTTTTATTAAATCATAATGGTCAACAAAAATAATCTTTATTAAACACTTAATATTAAAAGATTTATCAGTTATATAAAATATACGATTAACATATTTACTTTTTATCATCTTCAAAGAGTGTAAAAATCCTACAAAACCAGATAAGAATAACGAGCACATAATATTAGAAAAAGATTACATTATATGGATATTACATATATATCGAGGACAAGGGAAAAGATGTGTATGATCCATAAATGAAAAAAATATGCAAAAACATGTAAACATATAACTGAAGAGATGATAATATTCAAAAACACATCAACACGCCATATGTTTGGCTTTAAAATAACCAGAAAACAAGGCTTCTATTTTTTGATAGAAATAAAGTATTTAAACTGAATACAGACTCTAATGGAGGATCTTGCTTTCATCATCCACTTCAACCAAGATCTCGATTTACTACGACACTTCAAAACCTATTTAAGTGAAACCGTCCTGAGCCTAATATTTCCCACATTGATCTCATAATAATGGCCACTCTCCTCACCACTGATGTTCACACCAACTATGAGAGGAGTGGTAGCCACTATTTTTGTAATTTGAATTTGGGGGATGGAGGTATTGAAGAATGTCACTGGCTTTACGTTTTTCAAGTTCACCAACAATTAAAGACCTGATACATGCATAACAAGCCTTAAACAAAAATGTAGTACCAATTGACATTTGATTTCTGCGGGTGTTGAATAATCTATGAATTTTTAACGCAATAACGAGCCATGGTAATCCGATAAAGAGATAAATTAGGATGGTGGAACTGCTTCGTATGGGTAGTCCTCAGTTTTCATCAACCCAAACAAGCAACATAGCAACACAATATCTTCCTAGTCGTACATACCCTAGTTAAATATACATTGAGCTGACAAATTCAAATTTCTGTAGTAGTATTTTCATCTTAAAGTATGTAGTTAGACAATATGCATAAGCAAAATAGAAACAATGATTTGAAGTCTTCAGATAGCTAACCTGCAATGTCCATTGTTTGCACGAACCATGTTTAGGCTCCCCGCAAGTGCATCCAACATATAATAAGAAAACTATTTAAAGATAAAATTTATGATGTTTAACAACAAAGAATAATAAAGACGTAAAATATTTCTAAAAAGAGAGTTGATTGTGAAAGATGAATATGGAAACATACAAAATGGATAGGGATCAAATCGAAACTAAAATAAGATTCACATGAGATTAGTTAACGAACCTAAAGAATGTATTAATCACATCTCTTCATAGAGACATTAAATCAGTTGCAGTTTCTTAGGCTTACGTTTCATATGTTCCTTTAAATTTCTAGCATACTAAAGCATCTAGCTTCATAACTCGATCTCTCGTGACCTTCTTTATGAATACATACAATGAATTTTAACCTATTCAACTGAAATCAACAACCACCCAAGTAGCAATTTTTTTAAATTATTACTAACATATGTGCTCATCTATATAACACCAATTATATCTTAGTGTCACCTCCAATTTACATTGAAACTTTGTTGTGCCAAAAATTGTCACTTTAAAACTTGGAAAAGGTTCCAAACAAGCCAAATCAAAGTGAAGCTAATTTTATGCATTAACATAGGCAAAGTAGTACAATCAGTGGTGGTAATTTATATCACACATTCAAAACATTAAACTATAAGTGTCAATGCATACAAAAAACAGTTTGTGTGGTACTATACAAAACAAAAAGATTAAAATGCGTAAAAACTTACATGGATGCATTGTTGTAAACGTTCGGTTTGGCTTTACGATTGGCTTTAGGATTGGAGTCCTGACCTTGAAACCATGTTAGCTATATGCATCACGATTCCATTTGAAATATGAAATTAAACAGCATTTGCTAGCAACTGATAATGAAGGCAATTCAAAAATTCTGAGCTCTAACTACAAGACAACAACTTGTATTTGAAAATTTTGAAAAACAACATTAACAATAAAAATATAGTCTTTTTCGTTTGGGTGTTAAATGAGGTGAAGTTACCAAAAAAAAAAAAACATGAACACTCTTTACATAAGCTAAAAATAAGCTCATAAGCGAGAAAATTTGGGGTTATCAAAATGATCACATAGAAGCCCAACCAACCACATATAAGTTTAACAAGATACATAACCTAATAATCCAAAAAAATAAGCCTCTAAATAAACACGGGCTATAAAAGGAATTTCATCAAATAGTTAACATGCAGACACAAAAGGTCAACAAGCAATTATAAATAAAAAATAGATATACAAATCTGACATTATTTACACACCAGAGCTAGGCGGCTTAGTTAATGAATATTCTGCCTTATCTTTCTTTGATTCACATTTTTCCAATGGTGGCTCAAGGGAAAGCACGTAAAGCTATGGCATTAGGCCCCTAAAATTTGAAGGCGCTGATTTTTGTAGGACGTTGTGTATATATAACGTAACTCACATGTTTTTACACCGACATCTGTAGAAATATGATTATTGAATACCACTATTAGTCGTCAAATGTAAAATAATCAAAATTTTGGGCTTTTTAGTTTCGACGTTCAAGCATACGAATTATAAAAGCTTAAGTCTAAATATATTAAGTATATAAAAATAAACCTAATGGCGCTTTACTTCTTAATTCTGACATCCGCAATTCGTTCTGAAATTTCAGATAGAAGTTTTATATATCTGAATACCAAGTTTTTTGAACAATTAACATTTACATGACGCACACAAATTTTAGTTCAGTTATACGAAAACATCGGATATCCAAAATTAAGAAAATAATGTAGCATATATAGGTACTGGGAAAAAGGCATATATTTGGTGGGTCTAAATTTTTGTTCCAATATATGCGAAAACATGGGTGCAAAAAGCATGTGTTTACATGAAAATTTTCAAACATACTATTATCTTAAATATTTTTCAAATACTTATTTTGTTAAATTGTTTTTGAAAACACAACGGTCAACAAAATATTCTTTAATAAACATTTAACATTAAAAGATTTATTAGCTATATAAAAGATTTGGTTAACATATGTACTTTTCATCATCTTTAAAGAGTGTAAAAATCCCTAGAATAAGAGACACATAATATTAGAAAAGATTACGTTACATGAATATTCCATATATATCGAGGACAGGGGAAAATATGTGTATGATCTAGAAATGGAAATAATGTCTAGAAACATGTAAACGTATAGTTGAAGATATGATAACATTCAAAAACACCTCAACACGGCATACGCTCAACTTTAAATAAACAAGAAAAGAAGGCTTATATTTTTTTGATATAAATATCGTATTTAAACTAAATACAGATTCTCATGGAGAATCTTGCTTTCATCATCGACTTCAACCAGATCTCGATTTGCTCCAACACTTTAAAATCTATTTTAGTGAAACCGTCGTAAGCCCAATATTTCCCACATGAATTCTTGATCTCATAGTAATGGTCACTCTCTCACCACTGATGTTCACGCCAACTATGAGGACCGAGTGGTAGCCACTGTTTGTGTTATTTGAATTTAGGGGATGGTGGTATGGAAGAATGTCACTAGCTTTACATTTTTCAAGTTCACCAACAAATAAAGACCCGATACATGCATAGCCAGACCCTAAACAGAAATGGAGTACCAAATGACGTTTGATATTTACGGTTGTTGAATAAGCTATGAATTTTTTAACGCGATATCGAGCCACCCTTACACGTTGGTAATCCGACAAAGAGGTAAATGGGGGTCGTGCAACTGCTTCGTATGGATAGTCCTTAGTTTTTATCAACCCATACAGGCAACATGAAACACAATAAATGGGGGTCATCGTAGGCACCAAATGTAAACCGTGGCAAAATTCCAAAACACGAAAAATAAAGATAATTTTTTTGTCTTACCACGAAAACAACTTTTGCGTACATAAGAGCTTTAAATCAGAAAAAGTAGCTTAGGTTAAAGAGAAAACGCAGATGCAGGGTTCAAAATGTTTTAAAGTGACATAAGTCACTAACCTCGTGTTATCCTTCCTAATAATAACCACATTATTCCAATATTTGTATTGCTTTTATGATGGATTAATCAACGGGTTGAGAGCAATCAAAAGAATGGGCTGAGGGCACAACCAATAAAAGCTGAAAGATGAAAACCTTTACACTAAAGTAATTTGTTGTAGAAAATATTGAGGGCACCGTCACTGGTAACTATGTATGCCTTTGTTTGATCAAGTTTTAATAGGTTTAGTTGCTAAGTTTCTTTGCCTGTTGTTCATAATAGGTATAGAATTTTGTTACAATGTCATCAAAGCGTGTTAAACTATTACTATGTCATTGGGGTGGTATATTGGATGGACCACAAGGTGTATCATATGATAAGCCGTTGAGTAAAGCTATCAAGGTTCACCGTGGAATAATCTATCGATGGGATCTTTATATTATAGGTAGCCAGCGCGAAAAATGCTTACCTTTCATCAAAGGGGCCATAATCAGCCGTATCAAAGTAGTGTGTAAATTTCCTTTTGATTTTGGAAAAATGATGAAAATAAGGGAATGGGAAACGAAAATACAAAGGGTGTATCGTTGAAGTGAATCTTACACTTAATCGTGTCAAGAAGCATGTGGTGAAAAAACGCGAAGGTATTTGTCTATTATCGGATCGCCATATGGGAATCTTAAAGGTAACGAACATGGATCTCTATGGTTAGAGCCGCATGGTATTCTTGACATGTATTTTTTTTACATCACTCTTATCAAATTGTAGCTTTTAAATTAACTTAAGTTTCTCAAAGTACGTGTTTTTATAGGTATTGTTTATGGCATTTCGGTAACAACGTTAATGATAAATTTTGAACGCTAGCTTATCGAGCCGGGAGTAAGAATGAATTTTGTAATTTTAACTCAACCATGAAATAGATTGGGAATCTAAATCCAAAAGCTCGTTAGTGGCTTGAAGGACTCTGAATGGACACTTGCACAATAGGTTGTAACCGTTATGGGATGCTAAAAACGAATATGTCGAAGATATTTAAGAAATGTGTGATTTGCAAGAAAAATGGTCATAATCAACAAACATGACCTTTTAAGCTTAGAAAAAGACATGCGGATGCGTAATTAGCTTGCTGCAAGGGCCATCTATTTGTCTTAGCAAGCAACCCCAATGTTTCTTTTTTATTTTCATTTGACACTACACGTTTACTTATCACATATAGTTTCGGTTAACCTGCTTTGATGAGACTTATACCAATATTTACTTATTTGGTTATGTTGATAGTAAGCTGCTTTATAAAGTATGTTTGATTTTCTTATTGATCTTTTTGTTGTAGATATTTTGATTAACTTTAAATTTATTGTCATATCATCTCAGCTGCAACATGGATTTTATCTTTACGTGATTTCATTTTGGCAAGGAAATAAGTAAACAAGTCATGCATGGTTTGAATAATTGATACCAGAAAAGATACAGTTCGAATAATGTTGCCGATTGAGAAAATAATGTAGCATATATAAGAGTACCGGGAGCAAATTCCCGCGGGAGATTAGTCCACTCGTTTTAATGACGGTGAGAACTCCTCGCCGTAGACTAAAATAAAATAAAGTATAAGTACAGGGAAAGAGGCATATATATGCAGTGGGCCTAAATTTTATTTTCCATAGCATGTTTTTAAATAAAAAAATTCAAACATGCTATATTATCTTAAATATTTTTCAGAATACTTATTTTGTTAAATCTTTTAAAAACACGATGGTCAATAAAAATAATCTCTACTAAACAATTAATATTAAAAGATTTAGTAGTTATATAGTAAAATATTCGGTTAACATATGTACTTTTCATTATCTATAAAGAGTGTAAAAATCATTCAGAACTAGATAAAATTAACAGGCACGTAATATTAGAAAAAGATACATTACATGAATATTCCATATATATCGAGGATGAGGAAAGATGTGTATGATCCAGAAATGAAAATAATGTCCAAAAACATGTAAACGTATAATTGAAAAGATGATAATATTTAAAAACACATCAACAC
This sequence comes from Glebionis coronaria, assembly GCA_025667525.1. Classification (NCBI taxonomy): domain Eukaryota; kingdom Viridiplantae; phylum Streptophyta; class Magnoliopsida; order Asterales; family Asteraceae; genus Glebionis; species Glebionis coronaria. The sequence goes on from CM046876.1 coordinate 526,069,323, forward strand.
GGCATATGTTCGGCTTTAAATAAACAAGAAAACAATGATTCTATTTTTTGATAGAAATAAAGTATTTAAACTAAATACAAATTCTAATGGAGGATCTTGCATTCATCATCCACTTCAACACTTCAACAAGAGTCTCAATTTGCTCCGACAATTCAAAACCTATTTTAGCGAAACCGTCCTGAGCCCAATATTTCCCCATGAATTCTTGATCTCATAGTAATGGTCACTCTCCTCACCATTGATGTTCACGCCAACTATGAGAACCGAGTGGTGGTAACTATTTATGTAATTTGAATTTGGGGGATGGTGGTATTGAAGATTGTCACTAGCATTACGTCTTTCAAGTTCACCAACATATAAAGCCCCGATACATGCATAGCCAGGCCTTAAACATAAATGAAGTACCAATTGACGTTTGATTTGAGTGGGTGTTGAATAATCTATGATTTTTTTAACGCGATAACGAGCCACCCCTGTAGGTTGGTAATCCGACAAAGAGGTAAATGGGGGTCGTGGAACTGCTTCGTATGGGTAGTCATCAGTTTTCATCAACCCATACAAGCAACATAACGACACACTATCTTCCTAGTCATACATAACCCAATAAACTAGGCATTGAGCTGACAAAAACAAATTATTGTCTAGTAGTATTTTCATCTTAAAGTATGTAGTTAGACAATTGGTATAAGCAAAATAGCAAAGATGATTTGAAGTCTTCTGGTTGCTAACCTGCAATGACCACTGTTTGCATGAACCATGTTTAGGCTCCCCGTAAGTTCAACCAACATTTAATAAGAAAGCTATTTAAAGATATTTATGATGTTTAACAGCAAAGAATAATTAACAGATAAAATATCTTCGAAAGAAGAGTTAATTGTAAAACATGAATACGGAGACATACAATATGAAAATGGATCAAATCTAAACTGAAATAAAATCCACATGTGATTAATTAAAGAATCTAAAGAGTGTATTCATCACATCTTTTCATAGACACATTGAATTTCAGGCCTACGTTTGATATGTTAAGTATATAAATTTAAACATAATGGCGCTTTACTTTTTAATTTTGGATATTCGAAATTTGTTTCCGTATATCGGAAATTTCGGATAAAAGTTTTATTTATTTGAATACCTGAAATTTTGTAACAATTAACATTTATGTGACCCACACAAATTTTAGTTCAGTTATACGCAAATTTCCGATATCAACAGTTAAGAAAATAATGTAGCATATAAAGGTTAAGAAAGAGGCATATATGTAATCGGTCTAAATTTGTGTTCCGATATATGCGAAGAACATGGGTGCAAAAGGCATGTGTTTAATTAAAAAATTTCAAGTATAGTGTTATCTTAAATATTTTTTCAAAATACTTATTTTGTTAAATCTTTTTGAAAACACAATGGTCAACAAAAATACTCTTTCTTAAACACTTAATATTAAAAGATTTACTAGTTATATAAGATATTCGATTAACATATTTACTTTTCATCATCTTTAAAGAGTGTAAAAATCCTAAAAAAACTAGATAAGAATAATGAACACATAATATTAGAAAAAGATTACATTACATGAATGTTCTACATATACCGAGAACAAGAGAAAAGATGCGTACGATCCATAAATGAAAAAAGTGTCCAAAAACATGTAAACATATAATTGAAGAGATGATGATGTTTAAAAACACATCAACACGACATATGTTCGGCTTTAAAATAACTAGAAAACAAGGCTTCTATTTTTTTGATAGAAATAAGGTATTTAAACTGAATACAGATTCTTATGGAGGATCTTGCTTTCATCATCCACTTCAACCAGGATCTCCATTTGCTACGACACTTCAAACTTATTTTAGTGAAACCGTCCTGAGCCTAATATTTCCCCATTGATCTCATACTAATGGTCACCCTCCTCACCCCTGATGTTCACACCAACTATAAGAACCGAGTGGTAGCCACTATTCTTGTAATTTGAATTTGGGGGATGGAGGTATTGAATAATGTCACTGGCTTTACGTTTTTCAAGTTCACCAACAATTAAAGACCCGATACATGCATAACCATGCCTTAAACAAAAATGTAGTACCAACTGACATTTGATTTTTGCGGGTGTTGAATATTCAATGAATTTTTAACGCAATAACGAGCCATGGTAATCCGATAAAGAGGTAAATGATGGCCGTGGAACTGCTTCGTATGAGTAGTCCTCAGTTTTCATCAACCCATACAAGCAACATAACAACACAATATCTTCCTAGTCGTACATACCCTAGTCAACTAGACATTGAGCTGACAAAAACAAATTTTTGTAGTAGTATGTTCATCTTGAAGTACGTAGTTAGACAATATGCATAAGCAAAATAGCAACAATGATTTGAAGTCTTCTCGTTGCTAACCTACAATATCCATTGTTTGCACGGACCATGAATAGGCTCCTCGCAAGTTCAGCCAACATATAATAAGAAAGCTATTTAAGATAAAATTTATGATGTTTAACAACAAAGAATAATAAACACATAAAATATCTCCAAAATAAGAGTTGATTGCGAAACATGAATATGAAAACATACAAAATGGACATGGATCAAGTCCAAACTAAAATAATATTCACATGAGATTAGTTAAAGAACCTAAAGAATGTATTGAACATCTCTTCATAGAGACATTAAAGCAGTTGGAGTTTCTTAGGCTTACGTTTGGTATGTTCCTATAAATTTAACCACGAGCTAGCATACTAAAGCATCTAGCTTCATAATTCAATCTCTCGTGACCTTCACTATAAATACATACAATGGATCTTAACCTATTCGACTAAAATAAACAACCACCAAAGTAGCAATTTTTTAAATTAAAACATCATATGTGCTCATCTATATAACACCAATCATATCTCAGTGTCGCCTCTAATTCATATTGAAACTCTGTTGTGCCAAAATTGTTACTTTAAAACTTGGAAAAAGGTTCCTAACAAACCAAATCAAAGTGAAGCCAATTTTATGCATTAACATACGCAAAGTAGTACAATTAGTGGTGGTAATTTGTATCACACATTCAGAACATTAAACTATAAGTGTCAATACATACAAAAGACAGTTTGTGTGGTACTATAAAAAACAAGAAGATTAAAATGAGTAAAAACTTACATGGATGCATAGTTGTAAACGTTCGGTTTGGCTTTACGATTGGCGTTAGGATTGGAGTCCTGAATCTTAAACCATGTTAGCTATATACATCACGATTCCATTTGAAAAATGAAATTAAACAGCATTTGCTAGCAACTGATAATGAAGGCAATTCATAAATTATGAGGTCTAACTAGAAGAAAACAACGTAGCATTTGAAAATTTTGAAAAACAACATTAACAATAAAAATATAGTCTTTTTGCGCTTGGGTGTTTATTGAGGTAAAGCTACCAAAAAAATAAAACATGAACACTCTTTACATAAGCTAAAAATAAGCTCATAAGCGAGAAAGTTTGGGGTTATCAAAGTGATCACATCGAACCCAACCAGCCACATATAATTTTAACAAGATACATAACCTAATAATCCAAAAAATAATCCTCTAAATAAACACGGGCTATAAAAGAAATTTCATCAAACAGTTGACATGCAGACACAAAAGTTCAGCAAGCAATGATAAATAAAAAATAGATATACAAATCTGACCTTATTTACACACTAGAGCTAGGCGGGTTAGTTAACGATTATTATGCCTTATCTTTCTTTGATTCACATTTTCCAATGGTGGTTCAAGGGTAAAGCAGGTAAAGCTAGGGCATTAGGCCCCTACAATTTGAAGGCACTTATTTTTGTAGGACATTGTGTATATATAAAGCAAGTCACATGTTTTTACCCAACATCTATAGAAATATGATTATTCAAAGCCACTATTAGTCGTTAAACGTAAAGTAATCAAAGATTTGGGCTTTTTAGTTTCGAAGTTCATATATAAGCCTACGAATTGTAAAGGGTAAAAGTTATAAAATACCATTGTACTTATTGATTTGTGCTGATTTTAAACATTTACTAATTAATCTCGTGACTTTACCATTATACTTTCAAATTTGTTCTGATTATACCAATATAAGCGTAAAATGACTATATTACCCTTTTAGATGACTAATATACCCTTTATCTTTTACCCTTTTACATTTACTTGAAACCTTAATCATCATCAATTTCATACATCAGTCGGAGAAAATTGCACAAAGAAGGGAATTGGTGGATGCAATTTGGGAACGCATACGTGTTTGAGATTCCATGATCGAATGGGACGGAGAGGTGGTCAACTCGGACCCTGATGAATCGAGAAAGAGATACCTTTTATACTAATAAAAGAATATAATATCTTCATAGTAATAGTCAAAATTTATGAATCAAGAAAGGGGTCTTACAATTTTTCAAGAACGTGACACTCAAATATGGTCAAATTGGAAATTTCAAAGAAAAATATCTCTTTCTCGATTTGTAAGATCTTACAATCTTATATTCTTTTGTTTGAAAAATTGCAAGATATCTTTCTCGATTCATCAACACACGTTAATTCAAATGGGCAGCGATCGATTCACAAAACAATCAAACTGTTATGATGTCCAAACTGGGAGAAATAGTGATTGGGGTCACTACTTTTACTATAGGGGTTGGTAAAAACCCAAACTGCCTTTAACCTTAAATCTTGAAAATTTACCTATGTTATTTGATTTTGTAATCTCGAATGAAGATGAAAGACAAATCTTGATGAACAGTGGTTATTGAAGGTAGAGTGGTTATTGAAGACCAGCCATAGAGAGTGAGAAAGCCCAAACCCTACAGTCAGATTTATGGAAAAAATGTAATTTTGTTGAAGAAGATAAGGGTAATATAGTTATTTTACGCTTATATTGGTATAATCAAAACAAATTTGAAAGTACAATGGTAAAGTCACGGGATTAATTAATAAGTGTTCAAAGTTAGCACAAATCAATAAGTACAATGGTATTTTATAACTTTTACCCAATTGTAAAAGGTTAAGTCAAAATATATTAAGTATATAAAATTAAACCTAATGGCACTTTACTTCTTAATCTTAGATATCCGAAATTCGTTCTGAAATTTCGAATAGAGGTTTTATATATCTGAATACCAATTCTTTTAAACAATTAACATTTACGTGACGCACATAAATTTTAATTCACTTATACGAAAACACCGGATATCAAAAATTAAGAAAATAATGTAGCATATATAGGTACTGGTAGAGAGTCATATATGTAGTGGGTCTAAAATTTTTGTTCCAATATATGCGAAGAACATGGGTGCAAAAAGCATGTGTTTACATAAAAAAATTTCAAACATACTATTATCTTAAATATTTTTCATAATACTTATTTTGTTAAATTGTTTTTGAAAACAGAATGGTCAACAAAAATATTTTCTATTAAACACTTAATATTAGAAGATTTATTAGCTATATAAAAGATTATGTTAACATATTTACTTTTCATCATCTTTTAAGAGTGTAAAAATCCCCCGAATAAAAGGGACATAATATTAGAAAAGATTACATTTGTAACACCCCCAAATATACACAATTCAATACAGCGGAAGACTCGTTGGTGTTACGGGATAGCACATTACTCACATCATAGACAACGCTTTAAAAATCGCGTCGTTTAATAATAAAGCATTTCCATTCATAAATATCAAATTTACATAGGTCCCAAGTCATATTATTTCATACAATTTTTACAAAGCATTTGAATGGAAATTATTATTTAAGTGCGGGTCATTAATTCTTTGTTGTCTTCCCGAGAATTACCTTCAAGTACCTGAGATAAAACATGTTAAAAGAAAAGGTCAGCGATAACGCCGAGTGAATTCATAGAGTTTAATGAAACCATTAATATATCATCGGTATATAATTATTACCGAAAATTATTTTGCACAAATCTTTGTATTAGGCCATAAAATAGCCAAAGTCATTTTATACAAATCCTTATCAAAATCATAATATAGGCTTTCGCCTTCAAAACCATTATACGAACCATTGTCGTTAAAAACATCATATAATACGTTGTATAGATTAAATAAAATCCGTTATAGGAATATGGTTATGAAAAACCAAAACACGAACATAAAATCAATAATAAGACCCCGTATTGCTAGTCAGGCAATTCATTGTAATTCAGTGCGTATAGTAGTATTTCGTTAATTGGATTATTATAAGCCGCATGACATTGTTACCTTACTACAACAAACAACGGGTAGCTAACCCGAAACTCATTTGCCCATCTAAATTAGCGTGTCGTCACAATAATCACGCTTGTGTAAATCTTCTCATACATAAATTCGTTTACCAATCAATGTGGCACGACGGGGATCAACCGTCAAGGCGCGAACTGGGGTGATCGTCCCTAAATAGTACTATTATATGCATAAGCGTCTACCAAATCCCGGTAGTTCACAATTCATGCTAATGGGACTTTTAGTGACATAACCTAACTTTAATAATCCATTTTATTTCATCTATCGGGTCATATAATCATTCATCGGGTCATACAATCATTCGGGTCCAAATCAATAAACAAATAATTGGGACAACTAGTGTCCTATTTCATAAAAACTAACATGTTATCTCCCTCGCGGGTTTATAAAACATTTCATAAAAACATTTAAAAGAGTGCGAGGCTATGAACTCACGTTGATGTGAGAAAGCGGGTTATCGGCAATTCGGATGTACGGTACGTGCTTCAATCATGGAAACCTAGACAAATAATACTCGTCTTAGACTCTTGTCCAATGAATTTATAAAAATAACAATTATGTATACATATGATGATTTTATATATATGATGATCAAGTGGGTTTATACATCTTTACTCATTCATTATAGTGTTTATGTGTTGGTAATTTTCAAGACTAGTTCAACTTGTTTACATTTTAAAGCCCAATGGGCCTATTACAAGCCCAATACTATTCATTAGCCCAATTATACTTTTATTATCAGCATTATACTTTATATGTTGGGCCCAAATGGGTTAAGCCCAATAAATAAGTTTATGAGTGTTTTACCAAATTAGTCGGGTTTATTGTCCATGAAGGCTACTTTGGCCCGTTAATGTCTATATGTTGTAAAGTTCGGGTTTTATCGATTTTTACTTGTTATATATGTTTATATATCAGTATGTGAGTTTATAAAATTTTATATTACATGGGTCCGACCGTCTAAGTTTTATTTGACAAAAACGTTAATCTTTCGGTTTTAGCCAAAAAGACGTAAAACTTAGTATATAGTTTTATAACTTGGAAAAACATTTATACTTGTAATTTATATAACATGTCCTATTTTAATATCAATATTTATATAACTCTTTTATTATAATTATTATCAACTAGTGGGTTTGATATATATTTATATTTTATGTAAATTTTGAGTGCTTATATTATATATTATTTATACAAAATCAATTCTAAAAATCTAGTTTACTAAAATGGTCATATCTAGAGTTCTACATGGAGATAGAACCCCAAATTTTTATCACAGAAACTACATGATATGTGCTTCATTTTATTCCTGTATAGCTACTGATGAATCAACCTCTAAGTATTTTATAAAATTCGTCCAAAACAGTGTACTCAGATTTGCACTCTAAACTTGTTTTGATCATATCTCACTCATTTTTATGATTCCATTGCATGGCCAACTCTCACATGTGTACAAGTCTCAATACTCGCTGTATATCAGTTCATCTATACCATTATATCAGTTCATAATATGGTTATTTACTGTTTTTATACAGCCTACTAAATTAAGTAAGATTAACCACTTTTACATATAGTTTTTCATCTTTTTACCCATGTTTATCAACACTTGATCCCCACACAACATTTTTATCATCATATATTCATCATATACATATACAATAAGAAAGAAAATACATGATTACATAATCAAAATAACAAGAAGGATGGGAAGAATGATCCTTATACCACCATAGTGATGAAAATGTGAGGTTGATGAACAAGGCTTGGATTTTGATGGCAAAACTTGTGGTATACCATTATCAACTTCAAGATCACCTATCTTCATGAACATCTTGTGAAAAATCAGCCCCAAGACACCAACAAAACTTCTCCTTGGATGTTAAAATGACCACCAATCAATAGAGCTTCAAGAGTCCTTCATCATGTGTATGAATAACACATGATATTGTGGTAAAAATTGATCAAGATGGGGTGTTTTGTGTGGAGTTGGGACGGCACAAAGAAGAGTGAGAGAGAGAATTGTGGTGGTTTTGCATGAGTTGCAAATGAGAAATGGTTTAGGATATATGGTTTTGTAAAGTTGTAGCTTAGATGTTAAGCTTGTATGACAAGTGTAAATAACTTGTTAAAAATTTGACACCAAGTTGGCGTGGTGTCTTTGTTTGGCCGGTTATGAGTGGGGGTGGGGCAAAAGTCATTTTGTCTCATCCCCATTTATTTACGGGTACTCCTCGATTCTAGTTTCCTCGATTTACGTGCCCTCGGGTCGTTTTACGAAAAACGTATTTATAAATTATGAATCAACGGCACAAAACGAGTCTAATAAAAATTGTCTCATCAAAAACGGAGTTTAAAAACGTAAATACATAATCCTAAGGTTTCCGTTTTAGTCGTAAAGGACGTTAAATTATAATCGTAAGTCCTAATCTCTTCTCGTAAATTTGTGAGTTTATGAACCAACACAAATTTAAAATCTCAAAATAATATTCACGGATAAATTTATTTTCTGAAATGTCGGACTGTCACCAAAACGGTGTATGTAAACGTGAGCACGTAACGTAAAATCCTCCGGTTTAGACGTAGTCGATGCTACTTCGAGACGTAAATCCAAATTTCTTCCCAAAAATAAGTGAGTTCATAATATAACATTAAAATAATGTTTTTAAATAATACTTGAGAATAAAATATCAACCATAAATTGACGGATTGTCACAACATTACATGAATATTCCATATATATTGAGGACAGGGGAAAATATGCGTATGATCTACAAATGAAAATAATGTCTAAAAACATGTAAACGTATAGTTGAAGAGATGATAATATTCAAAAACATCTCAACACGACATACGTTCAACTTTAAATAAACAAGAAAACAAGGCTTATATTTTTTTATAGAAATATAGTATTTAAACTAAATACAGATTCTAATGGAGAATCTTTCTTTCATCATCGACTTCAACCAGGATCTCGATTTGCTCCAACACTTCAAAATCTATTTTAGTGAAACCGCTGTGAGCCTAGTATTTCCCACATGAATTCTTGATCTCAAAGTAATGGTCAATCTCCTCACCACTGATGTTCACGCCAACTATAAGGACCGAGTGGTAGCCACTCTTTGTGTAATATGAATTTAGGGGATTGTGGTATGGAAGAATGTCACTAGCTTTACATTTTTCAAGTTCACCAACAAATAAAGACCCAATACATGCATAGCCAGACCCTAAACAAAAATACAGTACCAATTGATGTTTGATTTTTACGGGTGTTGAATAAGCTATGAATTTTTAAACGCGATAACGAGCCACCCTTACACGTTGGTAATTCGACAAAGAGGAAGTGGGGGTCGTGCAACTGCTTCGTATTGATAGCCTTAGTTTTCATCAACCCATACAGGCAACATCACAACACAATATATTCCTATTTATACATACCCCAGTCAACTAGACATTGAGTTGACAAGAAAAAATATTGTCTAGTAGTAATTTCATCTTAAAGTATGTAGTTAAGGAAATAGCAACAATGATTTGAAGTCTTCTAGTTTTGTTGGGCCAATTCAGAGCCTGATTTGTCCCTTTGCACAGGATTTGGATGTAAAGTATCCTAAGTAGTGTTAGTCACTGAACTTCGTATGTTATAATTTCAGTGTGTCATCCTTTAGAGTTCTTTAGAGTCTACGAGATAGACTCGTCATTAGCTGAGGCGGATCTCAGTAAGTGTGCAAAGAATCAAGGATGATGGAGTTAGTAAGTGATGACATAATAGTTTGCTAACTCCTCAAGACTATTACTGATTACAAGACCTGAAGATGTTAGAAGACCTGAAGAAGTGTCTGAAGTGTATGTCTAAAGTATTAGTGGAAGACTACAAGGTGGTTACTTGTATTTTAGTTAAAGCTTCTCAAGGAAGCTTCACACCCCACTATATATATGTGGTCCTTGTAATAGAATAGGTCAATGATTCCCACCACAGAAAACACACATGTAACACTTTAGTGGATAGGGGTTTCATCCTCCCATTGTTGCATATGCTTAGCTAGCTATGAACATGGGAGTTTAGTTTGTCATTCATCGCCCGGTTGTTATTCCGCAAACAACCGGGCAAGTCTTGTATATTTGTTGATTCTTTATTAATAAGATATACATACGATGAAAACTACAAGCTTGTGTTATTTGTTAGTCAATTGGTTTAATTGTGCAAATGTTCTTCATAGTTTCTTATTGATTCGATGTTTGCACAAGTATCGTGGACCATCAAGTTTCTAACCTGCAATGTCCACTATTTGCATGAACCATGTTTAGGCTCCTCACAAGTTCAGCCAACATAAAATAAGAAAGCTATTTAAAGATATAATTTATGATGTTTAATATCAAAGAATAATAAACAAATATAATATCTTCAAAAAAAGAGTTGATTGTGTCATGAATATGAAGACATACAACATGGACATGGATCAAATCCAAACTGAAATAAGATTCACATGAGATTAATTAAAGAACCTAAAAAGTGTATTGATCACATCTCTTTATATGGATATAAAAGCAATTGGAGTTTCTCAGGCCTACGGGTGGCCACGAAAAACGGATAGTGTTAATTGAAGAATCGATTGGTTTTTTGGTTTATTTGATGTGAATGTCTTCAAGTATTTTGATGTTGCTGTTGGGGTTTTCGATGAATAAGAATTTGTTAAGGTGAGATTGGTAAAAGTGATACTCATATCTTTGTTATAATGGGATTAGACTGTTCGAATGTGAACGGGAGATTGGAGTCGAGTTATTGATACAGCCACTGGTTAATGCGAATGAACGCAAAGATTCGTAGACATGGTTGTCGTTGTTGATACATGTTTTGATTTTCAGGGATGATATTAAAAGATATTGTTGAATGTCGAAGTGATGTGAATCGAACAAAGATGAGTTGCTGACCTAAGAAGCTAAGCCTCCTGATAGTATCGTGGGATGAGGGTATGGCAACAGATAATGTTATCAGCTGAAGTCTGACCTACCAGCGATATCTCAAAAAAATGAGTTGGGGAGTGAATAAATGCTGACAAAAAGCTAACGTAGGCTTTTAAAAGGGAGCTGATATAGTATCAGCGATGGTGTTGGTCTTGGAACTAGAATGATCTTGCAATAATCAGCTGATGTTGGACAAGTCACTGAAGCTGGCCCCAGTCGCTGAACCTTTACCGGCGAACCTGCCATCAAAGGTTGTTGAATCTGTCAACAGGCAAAGTCATTGAACCCATGTCGTTGTACATTTGAACCAGAAAGCTAGACCCATGTCAATGAACCCAGCAAGCTGGACCCCTGTCTATGAAACAAATGATCGGCGACCCTGTCACTTGAACCCTTGTTCCCCTCTATGAACCCCTGTCATGCAACACATGTCGCTGGTTCAAACTTCAGCTAAGAGCTGACCCCCCAGGGTCACTGAAGTTGACAGATCTGACCCACAGAGATCGCTGAAACCCTCAGCATGTCTCCCTAGCTGAACATCCAGGTCGCTGAACCCCCAGGGTAGCTGAAGCCCCAGCTGAACCCCAGGTCACTGAACCCCCAGGGTAGCTGAACATCAAGGTCGCTGAACCCCAGCTGAATCCTAGGTCGTTGAACCCCCAGGTCGCTGGAAGAACTTATACACAGCAAACCCCTTATCAGCCGCAGTTCTGAACTTTTTTTTCTCTCTGGACCCCTGTCCCCAAACTTCTTTCTGAACTCTACAATCTCTAAACTCCTCCAAACTAGTCAGCTGACCTCTTTATCAGCTAAAGTCATCAGAGGCAGCTGAACCCACAGCCAAACAGCCAAAACCAACTAAACTCTCCAGCTGTTGATTCCACAGCCAATTTTTTTCGAGATGCTATCTTCAGAGCCTTCATATGGTGAAGGACTTGGTCACTCAGGAAATTAGTTTCTCACACCAAGATAAAGAAAGAAGATAGGTTCACAGCCCCTCCCCTCCCCAGCAGTTGTCACCCTCCCCCACCGCTGTGACCCCGTCCGCTGTAACCCCAGCCATAGAGTTTTTGAGAGACCAGGCTGTGTTACAAGGAATTGGTGAAACGTTGATTATTCAGGGGTTTAATAACATCAAGGGTTGATAACATCAGGCGTTGGTAGGAGATGAAATTCAGGGGGAGTTGTATTTCAGGCGAGATGAAGACCATCTGTAACACCCCCAAATTTACACAATTCAATTCAGCGGAAGACTCGTTGGTGTTACGGGATAGAACATTACTCACATCATAAACAACGCATAAAAATCGTGTCGTTTAATAATAAATCATTTCCATTCATAAATATCAAATTTACATAGGTCCCAAGTCATTGTATTTCATACGAGTTTTACAAAGTATTTGAATGGAAATTATTATTTAAGTGCGGGCCATGAATTCTTGTTGTCTTCCCGAGAATTACCTTCAAGTACCTGAGATAAAACATGTTAAAAGAAAAGGTCAGCGAAAACGCCGAGTGAATTCATAGAGTTTAATAAAACCATCAATATATCATCGGTATATAATTATTACCGAAAATCATTTTGTACAAATCTGTGTAATAGGCCATAAAATAGCCAAAGTCATTTTATACAAATCCTTATAAAAAATCATCATATAGGCTTTTGCCTTCAAAATCATTATACGAACCAAAGTCGTAAAAACATCATACAATACGTTTTATAACGTTGTATAAAGTTAAATAAAAACCGTTATATGAATATGGTTATGTAAAACCAAAACACGAACATAAAATCAATAATAAGACCCCGTATTGCTAGTCAGGCAATTCATTGTAATTCAGTGCGTATAGCAGTATTTCGTTATTTGGATTATTGTAAGCCGCATGACATTGTTACCTTCCTACAACAAACAACGGGTAGCTAACCCGAAACTCATTTTCCCATCTAAATTAGCGTGTCGTCACAATAATCACGCTTGTGTAAATCTTCTCATACATAAATTCGCTTACCAATCAATGTGGCACGACGGGGATCAACCGTCAAGGCGCGAACTGGGGTGATCGTCCCCAAATAGTACTATTATATGCATAAGCGTCTACCAAATCCCGGTAGTTCACAATTCATGATAATGGGACTTTTAGTGACATAACCTAACTTTAATAATCCATTTTATTTCATACATCGGGTCATATAATCATTCATCGGGTCATACAATCATTCGGGTCCAAATCAATAAAAAAACAATTGGGACAACTAGTGTCCTATTTCATAAAAACTAACATGTTGTCTCCCTCGCGGGTTTATAAAACATTTCATAAAAACATTTAAAAGAGTGCGAGGCTATGAACTCACGCTGATGTGGGAAGGCGAGTATCGGCGATTTGGATGTACGGTATGTGCTTCAATCACGGAAACCTAGACAAATAATACTCGTCTTAGACTCTTGTCCAATGACTTTATCAAAATAACAATTATGTATACATATGATGATTTTATATATATATGATGATCAAGTGGGTTTATACATTCTCATTTACTCATTTTAGTGTTATGTATTGGTAACTTTTATACTAGTTTACTAGTTTTATTTATTTATATGTTTAGGCCCAATAAGCCTATTATAAGCCCAATAACTTATATTAGTAAATTTTACACTTTTATTGTCAGTATTATACTTTACATGTTGGGCCTAAGTGAGTTAAGCCCAATAAGTAAGTTTATAAGTGTTTTACCAACTAGTCGGGTTTATAGTCTAATAAGGCTACTTTGGCCCGTTAGTGTTTACATGTTGTAAAGCTTGGGTTTTATCGGTTTTTACTTGTTATATAAGTTCATATATAAGTATGTGAGTTTATAAAAGTTTACATTAGACGGGTCCGACCGTCTAAGTTTTATATAATGTATCCCATTTTAATATCAATATATATGTAACTCTTTATTTATAATTTTTATCCACTAGTGGGTTTTATATATGTATATTTTATATACATTTTTGAGTGCTTATATTATATACTATTTATATACAAAATCAGTCCCAAATTTTAAGTCCACTAAAATGTCCATATCTAGAGTTCTATAATGAGATAGGACCTCAAATTTTTATGACAGTAACTAAATGATATGTGCTTATTTTTATTCCTTTATAGCTACTGATGAATCAACCTCTAAATATTTTAATAAATTCGTCCAAAACAGTATAGGCAGATTTGCACTCTAATCTTGTTTTGATCATATCTCACTCATTTTTATGATTTCATTGTATGACCAACTCTCACATATGTATAACACCTAATACTTACTGTAAATTGATTCCACTATTCCATTTTATCAGTTTATCATTTGGTTACTTACTGTTTTTATACAGCCATCATATTTAGCAAGATTTTAACCTTGTTACCTATGGTTTTTCCATCTTTTTAACCATATTTATCAACACCAAATCCCCACATAATATTTTTATCATCATTCATCATCATATACATATACATAAATAAAGAAAATACAAGATTACATAATCAAAATAACAAGAGGATAGGAAGAACAATCTTTATACCACCAAGATTAAGTAGTTTATGATCAAGGCTTGGATTTTTGATGGCAAAACTTGTGATAGATCAACACCAATATTCAAGACCACCAATATTTGTAAACTCCTTGTAGAAATCATCCCTTGGACATCACCAAATCACCATCTTGGATGTTAGAATCACCTCCAATCTTCAAGGCTTCAAAGGAGCATCATCATGTGTATGAATAACACATGATTTTATGGCTAAAATAGATCAGATAGGGATGTTTGATGGTGGTGGTGGACGAATTTTAGAGAGAAAATAGAGAGTTTGGTGAGTGGTTTGCATGAGTAGCTAGTGCAAATGGTAAGTCTTAGGTGGTTTTGTGGTTTTGGGTGAAAAGTTAGCTTACTTGTTAAGCTTTGCTTAACAAGTGTAAGCTTTTAGCTATAACATTGACACATCAAGTGATGTGGTGGCAATAGTTGGCCGTCCCTTTTGAGTGGGGTGGGATAAACTTGTTTTGTCACATCCCGCTAATTTACGGGTATTCCTTGATTCTAGTTTCCTCGATTTGTGTGCCCTCGGGTCGTTTTACGAAAAACGTTTTTATAAATTATGAATCAGCGGCACAAAACGAATCTAATAAAAATTGTCTCATCAAAAACGGAGTTCAAAAACATAAATACGTAATCCTAAGGTTTTCGGTTTAGCCGTAAAGGACGTTTAATTATTCACGTAAGTCCTAATCTCTTCACGTAAATTTGTGAGTTTATGAACCAAAACAAATTTAAAATCCCAAAATAATATTCACGGATAAATTTATTTCCTAAAATGTCGGACTGTCACCAAAACGGTGTATGTAAACGTAAGCACGTAACGTAGAATCCTCCGGTTTAGACGTAGTCGATGCTACTTCAATATGTAAACCCAAATTTCTTCCCAAAAATAAGTGAGTTCATAATATAACATTAAATAATGTTTTTAAATAATATTTGAGAATAAAATATCAACCATAAATTGACGGATTGTCACAGCATTTACCCCTAAACAGGATCTTTATCCTCAAAGATCAATTTATCTTACTACTCGCTTCTTATAGAGTTAGAGCCATGTGGGTATTTCCTCCACATTCGATCTTTTCTCACAAGTATAATTCATTACAATACGCGAGTTTCATCAAACATAACTACGGGAATAAGATCAGGCTCAATGTTGACTTACTTTCTCTATCCATGATGTTCACGGGTTTTTGATGAACGCAACTTTTCGCCGATCTAAACTTCATTAAGGAATAGTTAGATTTTCACTTGATAGACATTTTATCAAGTTTGATATACAAATCATAATTCACGCAGCCCTTGAAGTCCTAGGGTAGATCCAGCTTATATGCCTTTCAAACCAATGTTTACATCATCTCAATGGTCCCATTCAACGGAGACTTATTTCCCATGATCTTTCAGATCATCTATTCATTTTTCCAAGGTGAAAATTTTTGGCATAACTTCGCTACCCATCCGGCACTTCAAGATCTACACTTCATATTCACATAACCTCCTGCCCACAACTGGTAGTCAATAATCAGATCTTAATTTCAACAACCATTTCAGGTCTCGTGGGTCGGGTATTTTGTAAGGTTAGGTTTGTCGTCATAGAACTCATCCTACCAACTGATGTCTCAGTTAAGTTAGGGACTTTTAAAAGATACCACAATGAATACTAATCTACAAGAGTCATGGGGGTTCCACCTGTCCCGGAAGATCCATCGGTCCCAATTCAGAAGGAGATTTCTTCAATTTATTTCTTGGACAATGGACATCCTCATCATTGGACAATGGTCTAGGAACAACCCTTAACACGAACCAACAATCAATTAAAACCTTATAATTCAATCACAGAACTTAACGACTTCCTCTTAACAATTTATTATTCCATACAAGTTAAATTTTACTTCATTCAAGTTTCAATCAACTTATACTTAATGCGATATCCTACCTCATTCTTCAATACTTTCAACCTTATTCTTAGACCTTAAAAGGGCAATAAAAGCTCGATATGAATAACACTTAATTTCCAATCCTATAGCTCCTTCATCAATAGTTATCAAATGAGTCACTTGTAGAAAATGATTCAAACATTCAATTAGACTTCTCGGAAAGGTACTAGTGGCATGAGGCTTTTGGGTAATGGTTCCAATGACAGCCTCAAGTGCAACATTCACCCTTTCGATTTCAAATTTAAGAATTGGGTGACAACAAATCAGATGACACCTTTCCAGGTGGTAACGTTTTGTTAAACTCCACTCTATAAGGAAAGATCGTCATGACATCGATATCAGATTTAATCTCGCCAATTCTTCTTCAAAATCATAATCAATTACTATCTACATTTCTACGAGTATCAACCATTTTGTTGGGATCATAAATATCCGCAACTTGGTTTAGATCTAGAATAGCTAGAATTCCTACGGGAATAGCTTCGATTGATTTGCTAGGGGAGTTAGGGTTCCTTGTGACAATCTACGTCGTATAAATACCTCGTATAAATATAAAAATAATCATCAAACAATCATGTAACCAAATTACATTACATATATATATAATCCAAGTTATATATATATTAAAATAACACTTCTCAGTCTGGCCTTGTCGGTAACTCGGGAATTCTTCGGCACCGTTATAGTCAAAAGATTTTTAGACACTTTTAGAAAAATGTTTATAGTTAAAAGATTTTGAAATGTTTTATTCAAAACCTTGGTTTTAAAAATCTTTCATTTTCTATAACGAGAGCTCTGGTACCAAACCGTAACACCCCCAAATTTACACAATTCAATTCAGCGGAAGACTCGTTGGTGTTACGGGATATCACATTACTCACATCATAGACAACGCATAAAAATCGCGTCGTTTAATAATAAAGCATTTCCATTCATAAATATAAAATTTACATAGGTCCCAAGTCATTGTATTTCATACGAGTTTTACAAAGTATTTGAATGGAAATTATTATTTAAGTGCGGGCCATGAATTCTTGTTGTCTTCCCGAGAATTACCTTCAAGTACCTGAGATAAAACATGTTAAAAGAAAAGGTCAGCGAAAACGCCGAGTGAATTCATAGAGTTTAATAAAACCATCAATATATCGTCGGTATATAATTATTACCGAAAATCATTTTGTACAGATCTTTGTAATAGGCCATAAAATAGCCAAAGTCATTTTATACAAATCCTTATCAAAAATCATCATATAGGCTTTTGCCTTCAAAATCATTATACGAACCAAAGTCATAAAAACATCACACAATACGTTTTATAACGTTGTATAAAGTTAAATAAAAACCGTTATATGAATATGGTTATGTAAAACCAAAACACGAACATAAAATCAATAATAAGACCCCGTATTGCTAGTCAGGCAATTCATTGTAATTCAGTGCGTATAACAGTATTTTGTTATTTGGATTATTATAAGCCGCATGACATTGTTACCTTACTACAACAAACAACGGGTAGCTAACCCGAAACTCATTTTCCCATCTAAATTAGCGTGTCGTCACAATAATCACGCTTGTGTAAATCTTCTCATACATAAATTCGCATACCAATCAATGTGGCACGACGGGGATCAACCGTCAAGGCACGAACTGGGGTGATCGTCCCCAAATAGTACTATTATATGCATAAGCATCTACCAAATCCCGGTAGTTCACAATTCATGATAATGGGACTTTTAGTGACATAACCTAACTTTAATAATCCATTTTATTTCATACATCGGGTTATATAATCATTCATCGGGTCGTACAATCATTCGGGTCCAAATCAATAAACAAACAATTGGGACAAGTAGTGTCCTATTTCATAAAAACTAACATGTTATCTCCCTCGCGGGTTTATAAAACATTTCACAAAAACATTTAAAAGAGTGTGAGGCTATGAACTCACGTTGATGTGGGAAGGCGATTATCGGCGATTTGGATGTACGGTACGTGCTTCAATCACGGAAACCTAGACAAATAATACTCGTCTTAGACTCTTGTCCAATTACTTTATCAAAATAACAATTATGTATACATATGATGATTTTATATATATATGATGATCAAGTGGGTTTATACATTCTCATTTACTCATTTTAGTGTTATGTATTGGTAACTTTTATATTAGTTTACTAGTTTTATTTATTTACATGTTTTAGGCCCAATAAGCCTATTATAAGCCCAATAACTTATATTAGTCTATTTTACACTTTTATTATCAGTATTATACTTTACATGTTGGGCCCAAGTGGGTTAAGCCCAATAAGTAAGTTTATAAGTGTTTTACCAACTAGTCGGGTTTATAGTCTAATAAGGCTACTTTGGCCCGTTAATGTTTACATGTTGTAAAGCTCGGGTTTTATCGGTTTTTACTTGTTATATAAGTTCATATATCAGTATGTGAGTTTATAAAAGTTTACATTAGACGGGTCCGACCGTCTAAGTTTTATTTGACCAAAAATGTTAATCTTTCGGTTTTAGCCGAAAAGACGTAAAACTTAAGTATATAGTTTTATAACTTGGAAAATTTTCACTTGTAATTTATATAATGTATCCCATTTTAATATCTATATATATGTAACTCTTTATTTATAATTTTTATCAACTAGTGGGTTTTATATATGTATATTTTATATAAATTTTTGAGTGCTTATATTATATATACTATTTATATAAAAAATCAGTCCCAAATTTTAAGTCCACTAAAATGTCCATATCTAGAGTTCTATAATGAGATAGGACCCCAAATTTTTATGACAGTAACTAAATGATATGTGCTTCATTTTATTCCTTTATAGCTACTGATGAACCAACCTCTAAATATTTTAATAAATTCGTCCAAAACAGTATAGGCAGATTTGCACTTTAATCTTGTTTTGATCATATCTCACTCATTTTAATGATTCCATTCTATGAACAACTCTCACATGTGTATTACACCTAATACTTACTGTAAATTGATTCCACTATGCCATTTTATCAGTTTATCATTTGGTTACTTACTGTTTTTATACAGCCATCATATTTAGCAAGATTTTAACCTTGTTACCTATGGTTTTTCCATCTTTTTAACCATATTTATCAACACCAAATCCCCACATAATATTTTTATCATCATTCATCATCATATACATATACATAAATAAAGAAAGTACAAGATTACATAATCAAAATAACAAGAGGATAGGAAGAACAATCTTTATACCACCAAGATTAAGTAGTTTATGATCAAGGCTTGGATTTTTGATGGCAAAACTTATGATAGATCAACACCAATCTTCAAGACCACCAATATTTGTAAACTCCTTGTAGAAATCAGCCCTTGGACATCTCCAAATCACCATCTTGGATGTCAGAATCACCTCCAATCTTCAAGGCTTCAAAGGAGCATCATCATGTGTATGAATAACACATGATTTTATGGCTAAAATAGATCAAATAGGGGTGTTTGATGGTGGTGGTGGAAGAATTTTAGAGAGAGAGGAGAGAGTTTGGTGAGTGGTTTGCATGAGTAGCTAGTGCAAATGGTTAGTCTTAGGTGGTTTTGTGGTTTTAGCTGAAAAGTTAGCTTACTTGTTAAGCTTTGCTTAACAAGTGTAAGCTTTTAGCTACAACATTGATACATCAAGTGATGTGGTGGCAATAGTTGGCCGTCCCTTTTGAGTGGGGTATAAACTTGTTTTGTCCCATCCCGCTAATTTACGGGTATTCCTTGATTCTTATTTCCTCGATTTGCGTGCCCTCGGGTCGTTTTACGAAAAAAAAATTTACAAATTATGAATCAACGGCACAAAACGAATCTAATAAAAATTGTCTCATCAAAAAAGGAGTTCAAAAACGTAAATACGTAATCCTAAGGTTTCCGGTTTAGTCGTAAAGGACGTTAAATTATTCACGTAAGTCCTAATCTCTTCTCGTAAATTTGTGAGTTTATGAACCAACATAAATTTAAAATCCCAAAATAATATTCACGGATAAACTTATTTCCTAAAATGTCGGACTGTCACCAAAACGGTGTATGTAAACGTAAGCACGTAACGTAGAATCCTCCGGTTTAGACGTAGTCGATGCTACTTCAAGATGTAAACCCAAATTTCTTCCCAAAAATAAGTGAGTTCATAATATAACATTAAAATAATGTTTTTAAATAATATTTGAGAATAAAATATCAACCAGAAATTGACGAATTGTCACACCATCACGCTATGATTGTGTTGTAGTATGTAGCCGGTAAAAAGTTGCTTGGTTCCCTAGCAAATTTTGAGGGGGAGAGAAACGAGGACGGAAGTAAACTTGTGTTTATGTGAAGAAACATCAAGTTTACTCACGTTACATACATACTATCATACATCACAACACATAACCTTCAGGGACTTAGAATGTTTACATTTGGCTGATTGAGCAAAGTCACTGAAGATGGGTTGTTGAACAAGTTGCATTGTCTGGTCTTTTATGGTTGCTGCGTCAACCATTGACCACACTTCGCTGATTGAAGGTAAATGAACTCGTGATCTACATTGGATATAATATGTTACTTTAATATATGCTAGGGTGAAGCATATTTCTTTATGGTAAAGCATATAATATACTTCACTGATGACCTAAGGTGAAGTTACCTTTATGAGTTCTATATAAGCATCAGGGAATTGTTCCAAGTGTTTTTCAAAGTACAAGATCAGACATTGCAGTTCAGTAACAACTACAACATGGACAAGACGATACAAGTTAGCGGATGACTTGAACTAGTGAAGCTAGTTATTCTTGGTATACTTTGTTGTAATATAGCAGGTAAGAAGAAGCCTTTATTTTCACTTACTGCTATTTAACTTAGGCTACTTTTCTATCCAAATAGGGGGAGATTGTTGGGCCAATTCAGAGAAGTGAGTGCAGAGTTATGATAGCTGTCACCCAACAGGCTTTCGAAGATCAGAGATAGAAAGCGAACGTAGCATATGTTCTTCTCCCTGACATGGTTCCGTCCTTTCAGCTATTCAACTAGATTGGAGAAGAGAATACTTCCTACATCCACATCTGCTCCCCAGATCAGCCCATATATAATAGATTGGTGGTTGAAGGACATCTGATCTTGGGATCCCTGCATTCCTCCCAGGGATTTGACTATGTGGGTGAAGAGGACACGCCACATAGGGGAAAAATATTTAATCTTCAAGGGAGACTTGGAGAGGACCTCAGCGGGTGTAAGAGCAGGGTTTACATCATGAAAGGGTTTTAGTGTGGCAAGGGCATCCTTAACAGCCTTTTTGTCAATCACCTTTTTGAGACAAAGCAGCTGAATAAGCCAAGCTCATCTTCTCTTTGGAATGCATACTGGCAAGCTCTGTTCATGAAGGCCATACCTTTTTCAGGCTCTGTGTAGGTCTGACCATCAACAGGACCAACGATTCCATTTGGTAGTATCAAATCCCTATGCATTCCATCCACTTGAACATCATCTGTGACAAAGGTTTCCTTAACAAGTTGAGAAACCCTTCTTCTTTTCTTGCCAGACTTTGGGGGTTCTTGTTCAAATAGCTGTGGAGGGGGATCTATTTTGAGTTTGGCTGCTGTTTCTTTGATCCAGGTGAACTTAGCCTTAAGAGTTTTAAGTAGAAGGAAATTTTCCTGACCAGTTCTTTTGGCAACCAAGGCTTCAAGTTCAAACCATTCAGATAACCCAAGTTGCTTTAACCTAAAGTCCTCAAATACATTCATATTACCTTGTTGGTTGTCTCTCCACAAAATCATTTGTGGTGTTGGTGGACTTGTGAATTGTGTATTTGAACTTGGTTATCTTGCCAGGTGCATACCTGTTGTTAACGCAGGCATCATAATCAGCTTTAACTTTTCTTAGTGCCTCTGTGTGTTTAGCTTCCATTTCCCTCAACCTTTGTCTCTGCTTCTCCCTTTCAGGTGGAGTCATCTTCCTCAGAGTTGCCTCATTTAGCTCCTTGGCTTTCTTGATTTCATTTAGCCTTTTGAATTCCTCAGCCTGTTTCTCTATCTCTTCAGGTGTTAGGGGATTCTCATTGGAAGGTGTGAAGGTTGAAAATTGGGAAAGGTCTGTGGTGGATCCTCATGTCTCTA
Source organism: Glebionis coronaria (assembly GCA_025667525.1). Lineage (NCBI taxonomy): Eukaryota > Viridiplantae > Streptophyta > Magnoliopsida > Asterales > Asteraceae > Glebionis > Glebionis coronaria. The sequence continues at coordinate 526,092,160 of CM046876.1, forward strand.
GCATTGCAGCTATCTTCTTTAGTTTGGTATCTGTGTCAACCAAAACTATCTCCTTTCCTTTCTTCGAGACAGAGGATTCCATACTCATGTTTTTCAGCTCCACAGCTCTTTTGATAAACGTTGACTGAGCTTGAGTTTGTATTGCCTTGGGTAGGGAGCTAACAGTGAACTTTAGCTTCTTGGCAGCTAGTTCACCATCATCCCCAGACTCGCTTGTGTTAACCAAAGTTAGGGACTTTGATGAATCAACTCCATCATTATTCTATTGCTCCCCCTTAGTGTTATCCTCATCATTAGGTATGATTACAGGTGTGATGACTTGGAGGGGGACAGGTGAAGAAATGGTGTTATCAACAGATGTTGAGCCCTATTTGGCAGATTCAAGGTTAAGTACCTTTTCCTTCTCCCCCTCACGTTCAGCCTGTCTCTTCAGATGTTTGGATGAACGTGCTTGAAAGTGCCTTGCAATCTGGTCAACAGAGGCAGCCATATCACGTTGTCTGGTCCTTGAAGCTCTGGCAATCTTCAGCAGGAGATTGCAATTCCCATTGGTGTTGCGATGAACACGATCAACAATGAAGTTTGTGTGACGATATTACCTGCTACGAACAGCTTCAAACTCTCTGTGCATTGTTAACTCATGTTCATGAAAGAGAGCAGGGACCTCTGTGACAATAGCATCCTTGATTCTTGTGGACAAATGACTAAGTCCTTGGGCCACTCCTTTTCTTGCACCATCCTTGATGGGTTCAGTGACTGCATCCTTAACCGCCTGACGGATGATCCCTGGAAATGTGACAGTGAAATTATGCATCTCAGACTTGATAACATCCAGCTTTCTTGATAGGCGTTCAATATCTGATTGATGATGAACAGGCTGAAGATTATGGATGTTCATGCTTTGTTGAGCATAATCATCCCCCCTTGGCAAAAGATCAAAGTTGGTTGGGCAGGATGATCAAACATAAAGAATTCAGCAGTTGGATCATAAGCAGGTCTTTGGAAGACTACTGTGGTGGAGGTAGTAGAGGTGGGAGTGACAGCAGCTTCCTTGGGAGGAGGAGTGATATTATCAGCTGGTGTAGACACATCTGTTTCCTTGGGAGGAGACACAGATTGTTGGTCATCTTCTTCTTCTTCTTCCTCCTCCTCAAACATCCCCTCAGGGATTTCGTCCTCAGGCATCGATTCAGGTTCAGAGAAATCATCAACTAATGAAAGCACTTCTTCTTCAATATTAAGCAGGGGCTCTTCGTCATTTGGTTGATCCTGAATTATTGTATTAGCTTCTTGGTCTTGTTGCTCCAGGGATTCTGTGATTGGCTGTACAATATCAGCCTGCAAATTGTTTTCATTAGTAACATGGAAATAAGTAAGGGGAATGGTCGCCATTTCGCTGTCCCAGAGAGGTTGAGGGTGATTACTCAGCCACTCCAAAGGATAAATCCTTGAGATTCTTTTAAGGGTGAAAAGTATATGGTTAATGATAGCCATTAGCTGCCCCTAGGAAAGCTGAGTGTGATTATTCAGCCCCCCCAAAAGGTTAAAACCTTTGGGACTCTTTTGATTGTGAAACATATGTTGTTAAGGATCGCCATTCGCTGCCCCTAGGAAGGCTGAGGGTGATTATCCAGCCCCCCCAAAAGGTTAAGAAACCTTTGGGACTCTTTTAATGATGAAACATATGTGGGTGAAGGTCGCCTGTTACGCTGTCCCTAGGAAAGCTGGGGGTGATGATTCAGCTCCCCCTGAAAGGATAAATCCTTTGGGATTCTTTTAAGTGTGAAAAAGATAAAGGTTAAGATCGTCTTATTACGCTGTCCCTAGAAGAGCTGAGGATGATTATTCAGCTCCCTTAAAAGTAAAACTTTTGGGATTCTTTTTCTGAGGGAACCAAGAGGCTGTGTGAGGTACAGCTGATCAAGGTCGAGACATATATGTATTCAGGTTGTTGTTTGCCTGAATACTGTCTAGAGGGTGCAGGGTCATCGGGGTGCTTTATAAACACAAATGAATCATTCCCTGGTGCATAGACAGGGTGTACAGAAGTCTTAAAGAGTTCTAAGTGCATAGACAGACTTCTATGGGTCGAGGATTACCCTAACTTCATCACTCTCACCTATAGACATTTGAGAGTGGCTGCTTGTGGACCTCTAAAAATTTACACTAATTACCTGTGCGATATCAGCAGAATTCAGTTGGTTCCCTGTTGTCTCGGCTGACATCGAGACACTAGACCCTTGTTGTTGGTCAGCTGAAGTCTCTGATACCAAGAAACGAGGACGGAAGTAAACTTGTGTTTATGTGAAGAAACATCAAGTTTACTCACGTTACATACACACTATCATACATCACAACACATAACCTTCAGGGACTTAGAATGTTTACATTTGGCTGATTGAGCAAAGTCACTGAAGATGGGTTGCTGAACAAGTTGCATTGTCTGATCTTTTATGGTTGTTGCGTCAACCATTGACCACACTTCGTTGATTGAAGGTAAATGAACTCGTGATCTACATTAGATATAATATGCTACTTTAATATATGCTAGGGTGAAGCATATGGTCTTTATGGTAAAGCATATAATATACTTCACTGATGACCTAAGGTGAAGTTACCTTTATGAGTTCTATATAAGCATCAGGGAATTGGTTCAAGTGTTTTTCAAAATACAAGATCAGACATTGCAGTTCAGTAACAACTACAACAGGGACAAGACGATACAAGTTAACGGATGACTTGAACTAGTGAAGCTAGTTATTCTCGGTATACTTTGTTGTAATATAGCAGGTAAGAAGAAGCCTTTATGCTCACTTACTGCTATTTAACTTAGGCTACTTTTCTATCCAAATAGGGGGAGATTGTTGGGCCAATTCAGAGCCTGATTTGTCCCTTTGCACAGGATTTGGATGTAAAGTGTAACACCCCATTTTGATAATGGAATTCATGGAAGATTCTGTTCATCAAATCCATGAACACTGCTGAAGCATTTGTCAGGCCGAATGGCATAACTACAAACTCGTAGTGGCCATAGCAGGTACGAAAAGCAGTCTTGGCGATGTCCTGCTCCTTAACCCGTAGCTGATGGTAGCCTGACCTAAGATCAATCTTGGAGAAGTGTTTGGCCCCTTGGAGTTGGTCAAATAGATCGTCTATATGCGGCAGTGGATACCTATTCCGGATAGTAATCTTGTTGAGCTCGCGATAGTCTATGCAAAGACGCATACTGCTGTCCTTCTTCTTAACAAATAATACCGGTGCGCCCCATGGAGATGCGCTCGGTCGAATGAAACCTCGTTCTAGAAGTTCTTGCAGTTGATCCTTCAGCTCCTTCAGCTCTATGGGAGCCATGCGATAAGGAGCCTTGGAGATTGGTTCAGCTCCTGGAATGAGCTCGATATTGAATTCCACTTCTCGTGCAGGTGGTATGCCCGAAAGTTCTGCTGGAAATACATCTTGGAATTCCAACACTATTGGTTGATCCTGAAATGATGGAGATTCAGCATCCATGTCGTGAACCGTAGCTAGATAACCCTCGCAGCCATGTGACAGTAGTGCACACGCTTGCAGGGTAGATATGATTTGTATAGACCGTCCGGGTACGAACCCGTTATGAATGTACTCTGGTGCATTAACATCACCGAAGATAACTCGATATGAATGGCAGTCTATGGTAGCATGATGCTTGGATAGCCAATCCATGCCCAAAATCATGTCGAAGTCATTCATGTCCAGCGGAAGTGCGTCAACAGGACGAACCTTATCGTCAAATTCTAGGGGAAGACTCTTATATACATGGGTGATTAATACAGAGTCCCTCAAAGGCGTGGAAATAGTAAGTCTATTCTCTAGTGGCATGGGGAGCATCCTAATGTTCTTAGCATAAGCAGTAGAAATGACCGAGTGAGTAGCACCCCTATCGAAAAGAACACACGCAGCCTGACCATACATATACAAGATTCCAGTGATGGTACCTGTAGACTTGTTGGCCTGGTCTCGAGATGTCGTGTAGACACGCCCAGTGGTAGGAGGCGGCTTGGTATCAGCATGTCCCGATGTGCCCTCCATCTCGCCCTTACGGCAATCCTTCATGATATGGCCAGGAAGACCACACTTGAAGCATGCGTCAGTGTTACGACGACCTGGACCTGGGTGCCTACGGTGGAAAGTGGAGCAAAGAGGATGAGTATATCCTCCAGCAGGTGCTCTGGCTGGCCGAGGAGCTGATAAAACATTTTACATAAGACATGATAATAGGGCATAAAGGACAATGCGGATAATCGTAAGATTGAATATCAGTGATAGCTGGACGGCTAGGCTGTTAACCTCTCTGGTTCTGGTCCCTACCGTTTCCATGGTTCCTGGTAGAAGATTTGCTAGAGTGTCAGAATATGAGTTATAACATGAAATCATAAGAAAATGCGTAAGTATTAGGACCTGCTGCCGTTGGAGTGTCCAGCGTTGTTAGGGTAATTATCATTACCGCCACGCCTATCCATAGCAGAACGGTCGTTAGTCTGACCGTTTCCCTTGGGCTGATGAGGTTGCTGCTGAGTAGCCGGCTGAGACCAGTCCCCAGTTTTCTGCCTGGAAGATACAATTTAAAGAGATGAATAATTGACATATATGGAAAGAATACGGATTGGTCACCGCTTGAATATGAATGTTTACCTCTTATCGGGTCTCTCTGCTTCCCCGAACTCATCTCTCTCCTGTAGCATTTCCAGCTTACGTGCTGCATCGGCCACTTGTGCTACCGTGTTGAACGTAGCACACACCAGATTGTTTGCGACCGATGTGCGAAGAGCCCACCTAAAGTGGTGTGCCTGCTCTTCTGGAGTACCTGCTGCTGCACCAAGGAAACCAGCTAAGCGAAGAAAGCGCTGTATAAACTCATTGCTATTCTCCCCAGCTCTCTGTCGGATCCCATGGTACTCCCTCTTGAGCTTGTCTTGCTCAGCCTTAGGAAAGAACTGCTCCATCACCCTATCTTTGAACTGAGCCCATGTCAAACCAGCCACCCAATCGTCACCTCCCTCAGACTGCATCAACGCTAACCACCAATTTAACACATCGCCTTCGAACCGGTAGCATGCCAACCTCACCTTGAACACAGGGTCACAACCCATAGCATTGAAAATCTTCTCGATGTGAGCCAACCAGCTTTCAGCATCACTGGGGCTATCTGTTTTCTCAAAAGCTCGAGGACGGAGCTTGTTGAATCTCTCCAGCCATACTGCCAATGTCACTGGAGGAAGAGGAGGAGCTGCTTGGTTATGCTGCTGATTGTTGGCAGCTTGAACCTCAGCCCTGATGTCATTCCTCGGTTGAGGAAGCAAAGCTTGCATTGCAGCTTGGATTGCTGCATTGAGTTGTTCATGTTCGCGTGTGAGAACCATCTGACAGTATAACATAAAACATATGATTAACAGATCAAAACATAAAATCTATATATACATGAAAAAAAAATTATACCAATAAATCCAGAGAAAAATTTTATGCAAGAAAATTTGTGTATGAATGCATGATGTAGTTTTATGAAAACTTTTGTATGCTCGAGAGTGAACGCCTATGGTCAGTTCACCCAAAATAAAAGACATGGCGATGGGACGCCTATGGGTCGGTCCCAAATTTAAAAGTTTCGATAAAACACATGCGACTAAATAGGGCCAGTCCTGTACCAACCATTACTTAGTCATAAACCTGCGACAATGTCATATATATGTATGCATAAAAATGATGAATGCATGAAAAACGACTGTCAGTTCTAGGAAGACCATAGTGACTACCCACTAATCACAGGTCATATTTTGAGAGCCTACAGGTCGAAGCCTTGGCTCTAATACCATAATTGTAACACCCGATTTTTATAATGGAATGTCACGCGTAATTATGGCGTGTCATCAAAGCATACAAGGATAAATGTCTAAACATTACATGACCATAAAAGGAAAATACCGGAATCAAACATCGGTAGTCCAAAAGTAAAGCTCATCACACACAAACATAAGTACTGTAAATGAAAGGACTAAACAATGTCCATGGCAAGAGTATCAAAGTAAAGATAATGCATAAAGTAAAGAAAGGCTAGAAAGCTTCCAGTCCATATGCACGTACACTTAAAGTCTACGAGCGTCCCTGAGTACCTGCCGTTTTGGGAACATAGAAAAGGAAAACGACTGAGCAATACGCTCAGTGCACGGATGTAAAATAAAGCATGAATAGTATAAGCATATAAGCATATAACAGCGGAAGAAACAAAGTCCCGAATAACCTGGTTAAGTCTTGGCAAAACTGGTTTTATAGTTTGAAAAGCCTTATGTTTATCTTATAAAAACTGTTTAACATATTCTACCATTAGCCAATATAGGTCATGAAAATCCACCGTGCATGAATACTTGGAGGGGTGACCTCATCATGCAAATTAGAGGGGCTGCCTCTAATTTAATATACTGGTTTGGGTAGGAGGGATCAGCTCCTTGTGAAGGATGCAAGGCACACACCACATTCACACTGAGTAATCTGCTGAAAACATGTAACTAGGATGCACCCATACGCCCCACATGATAAATATAATAATATGGCCAAAAGCTGAAGGGACGCCACGAGCAATCACTCCGCCGTGGGGAAGGCATAACACTAGTGCCTCTAGTGTTATGGTTATGGTACCTCCATAACTAGGTGAAACTGGTCATGCATGTATATGGCTATAGGTATTCTAAATTAAACATAAGCAAATCAAACATATAAACTTTTACTACGGGAAAACAGTTGGCTGCATACGGGGAAATCCTAATAAGGAAAGAATGTCCATACTGAAAGGACGGGAATCCGTACCTTATGTCCAGTGAACGAAGAAGACGAACTGAGGAGAGTCCTACTTCGGTATCACTAATGCTACATAAATACATACGTGTATAAGTATCTGATTACTAAATACGTAACTGGTTGTATGTCATGTGTTAGCTTATTTTATACGTTCATGTCATGTTTTACTGTTTTAAGCTTTAAACTGTGTTTGTCTTATATTCTGTCTATTCTGATTAAGTATTACTTGTATTTCATGTATCATTATACTTACTGTGTAATAATAAGTAACTTTCTAAAAATAGCAGGTTTCCTAAAATAGAAAGTTTCCAAAAATAGAAAGTTTCCAAAAATAGAAAGTTTCCAAAAATAGATTAGCTGCTTTTAAATAAGTTTCTAAAAATAGAAAGTTTCCATAATTAGATATAAGCTGGTTACATAAGCTAAGTATATAAGCTTAAGTGTTTTATGATTATTTTTTCTAAGTCATATTGATATAAGGTATAGTTTATTAATTACTACATGTAATTTAAATAAACTATAGGTTAAAAGTATTTAATTAAATATATCATGTTTTTAATTAAATAAAGTTAAATACTTAGGTTAAAACATGTATTATTAATTATTAAAATATAACCTAAGTCATGTTAATTAATTAATTATAACCATGGTTTTAATAATTAATTAATTATAAAGTCTAGAAAATATAAATACTTAGGTTAAAAATTCCATGATCTGATAATTAAATTATAACCTAAGTCATGTTTTATTAAATTAATATGTCATGTTCTATTAATTTAATCTTAACATATAATTATTAAAATCATAAACCTTAACATAAACCATGAACCGGATCGTGACTAGAAACCATGAACCAGACCCGTAATTAACACCATACCCCGAACCACTTCGGGGTTCTCCCCTGTTTGCTGCTGCCGTGGGACCTACACCACCAAACCGAGACCTTGAGGTCTCGGTGGTGGTCCATAAGCCAAGCCGAGACCCCCTTGGGGTTCGGTTTAGGCGTCGACCACATCAAACACCCCCAAATCCCATGTTTTGATTTACCCCATAACCATTTACATGTGTAATTAATGTTTTTAATTAGCTTTTTAAAAACATCATGTTCTTATTTAATATATTAAATCAAAACAAAAAGAAAAAGGATTAAAAAGGTATACCGAATGCGTGGATCAAACGAGGATGAACACACACGAATACTTGCACCAAATTCAAGATCAAAAATCAAACAAACACCCCTTTTCTTGTGTTTATATGCGGCGGCCAAAAGGAGAGCAAAGAGAAGGAGGAAAAATCTTTTTAGGGTTTTTGATGTTTTTACTGTAATGTGAAAAGTGACAAAAGATTTCACCTTAACCCCTTGTTAGTAAAAATTAGATGGGCTTGGCCCATCTTCTTGGTGTAGCCGCGGGTAGGGGGCCCCACATGGGGTACCCGTACCTTTTCCCGAGTCTATTTATTTTAGTGTTCGTTCGTGTTTAGTCGTGTTCGTGTTTTATGTGTTCTCGTTAAATATTAACCGTGACTTAATATATTTATTCGTGTTCGTAATAAATATATATATGTAATTAATATTAACTAGTGATTAAATTACGTTCATGATTTCATGATCGCATGTTCGTGATTAATTATTGTTTAAATAATTACTGTGTGTTCGTACGTAATAAATACTTATCGTGTTCTAACACGTACGTAAGACGTAAAATTCTAACACGTGAACGTAATCATACTATAAAAGGAAAGTTTTAATCTAGCACGTACGATCTTAAGGGTACTATTCATGGTAAAAGCATGCGGGTTTTACATAAAGTATCCTAAGTAGTGTTAGTCATTGAACTTCGTATGTTATAAGTTCAGTGTGTCATTCTTTAGAGTTCTTTAGAGTCTACGAGATAGACTCGTCATTAGCTGAGGCGGATCTCAGTAAGTGTGCAAAGAATCAAGGATGATGGAGTGAGTAAGTGACGACATAATAGCTTGCTAACTCCTTAAGACTATTACTGATTACAAGACCTGAAGATGTTAGAAGACCTGAAGAAGTGTCTGAAGTGTATGTCTAAAGTATTAGTGGAAGACTACAAGGTGGTTACTTGTATTTTAGTTAAAGCTTCTCAAGGAAGCTTCACACCCCACTATATATATGTGGTCCTTGTAATAGAATAGGTCAATGATTCCCACCACAGAAAACACACATGTAACACTTTAGTGGATAGGGGTTTCAACCTCCCATTGTTGCATATGCTTAGCTAGCTATGAACATGGGAGTTTAGTTTGTCATTCATCGTCCGGTTGTTATTCCGCAAACAACCGGGCAAGTGTTGTATATTGTTGATTCATTATTAATAAGATATACATACGATGACAACTACAAGCTTGTGTTATTAGTTAGTCAATTGGTTTAATTGTGCAAATGTTCTGCATAGTTTCTTATTGATTCGATGTTTGCACAAGTATCGTGGACCATCAAGTTTCTAACCTGCAATGTCCACTATTTGCATGAACCATGTTTAGGCTCCTCACAAGTTCAGCCAACATAAAATAAGAAAGCTATTTAAAGATATAATTTATGATGTTTAATATCAAAGAATAATAAACAAATATAATATCTTCAAAAAAAGAGTTGATTGTGTCATGAATATGAAGACATACAACATGGACATGGATCAAATCCAAACTGAAATAAGATTCACATGAGATTAATTAAAGAACCTAAAAAGTGTATTGATCACATCTCTTTATAGGGATATAAAAGCAATTGGAGTTTCTCAGCCTATGTTTGGTATGTTCATTCTAATTTCACCACGAGCTAGCATACTTTAATCTCTCATGACCTTCATTATGAGTACATACAATGGATTTTGACCTATTCAACTAAAATTATCAACCACCCAAGTAGCAATTCTTTCAATCAAAATACCATATGTGCCCATCTATATAACGACAATCATATCCCCTTGGCACCTCTAATTTTGAACTATGTTATGCCAAAAAAATTCATATTAAAACCTTGAAAAGGTTCCTAACAAACTAATCAAAGTGAAGACAATTTTATGCGTTAACATAGGCAAAGTAGCACAATCAGTGATGGTAATTTGTGTCACGCATTCAGAACATTAAACTATAAGTATCAATGCATACAAAAAATAGTCTGTGTGGTACTATAAAAAAGAAGAAGATTAAAATGAGTAAAAACTTACATGGATGCATAGTTCTAAACTCTCGGTTTGGCTTTATGATTGGCTTTAAGAGTGGACTCTTGAAAATTTAAAAACCGTGTTGGCTATGTATATTACGGATCCATTTGAAAAATGAAATTAAACAGCATTTGCTAGCAATTGGTCATGAAGTCAATTCATAAATTCCGAGCTCTAAATACAACACAACAACTTGCATTTAATTTTTTTGAAAAACAACATTAACAATCAAAATATGGTGTTTTGCTATTGGGTGTTTAATGAGGTAAAGTTACCAAAAAAGACAAAACCATGAATACTCTTTACATAATTCAAAAATAAGCTCATAAGCGAGAAAATTTGGAGTTATCAAAATCTTCTATAAAAGCCTAACCAACCAGATATAAGTTTAACAAGATACATAAGCTAATAATCTAAAAATAAACCTCTAAATAATCACAGGCTATAAAAAAATTTTTATCAAACAATTGGCATGCAGACACAAAAGGTCAACAAGCAATTATAAACAAAAAATAGATACATAAATTTGACCTTATTTACATCCCCAGAGCTAGGCGGGTTAGCTGACGAAGATTCCGCCTTATAAATTCTATAATTTTTTTATGTTCTTCTAGGCGTTTGTTCCTGATGGTTTAAAGTTTAGCTATGTACAAGAGTGATCACGTTTGACCACCATTTTTCCTGTCACCTTAGCTTTCGCTCTCCGACTATCTACAAGCGATTTGTTTTCACAACAAAGCGACCAAGGTCAATTTTTCAAAAAAAATAATAATTAAATTTCATTAAATAAAAACATTACATGAATAACTAAAAATAATATTACACAATACTTAAATAAAATAAAAATATTACAATAGTAATTATACTAAAATATTGTTAAAAAAATTACTAAAAATGCTTAATTGGAGATTAAGAGGATAAAATAAAACTAACTCTAAAAATGATCAAATTAATATATGTTATGAGGAATTAATAAAGCTAAATATATTAAAATTTGGAAATATATTATAAATTTTATCTAGTAACTAATATAAACTAATTAAAAAGTAAAAAAAACAGAAATAAAAGAGAAAGAAAGATACAAGTGCATTTCAATTTTACCGTATGTGCGACTTATTTAGAGAGGACAACCGATTCGACTCGGTCATCACAACGCGCTCGATCGAATTCGAAACGACGGATTCCAAAATAACACCGTTGCGAGTAGTTTTAAAGAACGATAAAGAATAAGAAATAAGGTTAGGAGATGAGAAGTGAATGAAAAAAATAATGGGCTAATAAATACCCCAATGTGCTTCATATTGTTTAGTTTATTATATTCTTACAAAGTTAATAAAAGTTGCAAGAAAATGTAAAACTATTTATACGAAATAACCGTCTTAAGTTGAACAATTAACATGTTTTAATTATGCAAAATGTAAAATAAGCAAAACAACTAACATTGTCCTTAGATATCAAAAAGGCTAAATCGCTTTAGAAATAATTGAGATGCCTAAAAGTATTACTAAACTCGTACTTAAAATAATATAGTTTAATCGGCCATGTAAGCTTTTTTTGTAAAACTCATTATTATTATTAATATTATTATTATTATTATAATAACTTTATTTATTAATCACACAAAATTGGAAGGAAGTCGAGAAACAAACTGCGCTCACCCCTTTCTGGATACAAAAACCAAGTCTAGAAAATAGAAAAATACCACTCCTAACATCATTAGAATGACAAACAGATAAGCGCTTGAGGCGCGAAAGAGTGACCAAGGCTTCTTCGTCAAGCTCCCCAAAAGTAGAGAAGGCAAAAGGGATGAACGAGTAATCATGATCTGCACAAATAGAAGAATACTTCCTCCTCTTCTTCTTAACAGCAGTCCGCAAAGCAACCCCGGGGACCCAAGAATCCAAACCCGCACCAACAAACGGAGAGACACCCGTAACATCTAAGCAAGCGTCTTTGCCTTGGGACCAATTATACAACAATAAATCTGCTGGACGAAGGTCTCGTCCATCATCTGAAAGAAATCCCATAGGGGCCTCTTTTCGCACTAAAATACCAACTTTAGAACATATATCAAACAACATATCGCGCACAAGATTATGCTGAAACTTCACCCCCACCTCACTAGAACAATGAACAACATGGTCACCCACTGGTCCATCCGATGCACATGGCAACTCAAACAGGAAGATCCATCAAGAAGCAAAGGAACCGCCAAACGATAACACAGGACGACACGAAAATGACGTGGGTTCATCCGCTGCCCCAGCCCATCAATAGGAATAGTAAAGAGATAATCATGTGCATGAGGAGCACGCATACAGCTAAGAAGAGCTTCCTGACGACGACTCAAACTATATCGTGACGACAGAAGTCGATCAATGATACTAAAATATCTCATTGGCAAAGACTTCATAAAATGGGGGGAGGAGAGCTAGAGGTAACAGAGAGAATCAACACCATAAAAGGTCGAGAAAGCGTCCAGAGTAGATAGAAAGATAGAACCCGGCGAAAGAATCCCAGACCTGTCCAAAATACGATCCTGCAAAGAACTAGACTGCAAACGAGAGGCTATGAAGGCAAAACACCCGACATCCTCAACAAACAAGACCCCAAGACCACCAAGTCTAATGGGCAGAGTGGCAAGCCGCCACTGCCAATCTCCAAAACTGGTACCTGAACCAGTGAAAATCAACTCCAAAGAAGTACGCAAGGCCTGATCAAACTACACCTGAGCACCACCAAGAACCCAAGGAGGACAAGTCCTCCAAGCAAAAACTAACTTCGCAACCTCCGCACAATTGCGAAGAAGAAGAAGCTCATACTACGGGTCATCAAGCCTGCGGATAGCATCCAGCAGGGAAATGGACTTAAAAACTCGAGACGCGACAAAATCATAGGAAAAGTTATAATCCCTACTAGCAGAACCCCCAAGAAGCTTAACACCATGCACCGGGTGAGATAACAAAGCAGGAAAAGGCCATCCATCAGACCACGAGGATCCACCACCGGCCAGAAAAGCTCAGTCTTACTAACATTCAGATGCAGCCCACGAGCTGGTCCATCAGCTCGAAGGATATCTAATGCCTTGGCAACCATAAGAGTATCACCAATAATATAACCGTCATCAAGATACCACTCTTGAAAGGAGAGCTCACACGCATGATGAATAATAAGGATAAGCGGATGCAGAGCCAATGAAAGTAATAAAAGCCCCAAAGGATCCCCTTGCTGAACCCCCTAAGAAGACCAAAGAACAGAATCACCATAATAAAACCGCGTAGGCCGAGAATAACAGAATTCCACCCAGGGAGAGATACCCGGGCACCTCAGCCGAGTCTTCTGAAGAATAATAAGATTTACAAAAAGTTAGTGGGAGCCGAGATACTATCTGAGCCCCCATATTAGAATAATAGGATTTATTATTATTATTATTATTATTTTTTTATTTTTTTTTAATCGAAATTCTAATTTTATTAATCACACAAAATTGGAAGGGAGCCGCGAAACAAGCTGCGATATCACTTGGGCTAGATAAAACTTTGTCAAGAGCACTAAGAAAAATCCTAGCAAAACCAAGCCTCAACTTAGGCGGGATGCACTTGACCGTGCGTATGCGCGTCAAAAAGAAACGATCAAGGAGGTCAACATCTAAACAAAGTGAACCCACCCCTAAGCCAGTTCTAACAGAACCCTCGTCACAATCTGTGGGAGGCCCAGAACCTGACAACGAAACCTGACCTCGATCAACATCAACATCCGCACTAGGCGAACAAACCGGCAAAACAATCCCCCAAATCGCACAATCCTCAAAATCTGGAGACTCAACCACAACACCATCCATATGTCTACAATTCTTACCAAAAGTATGCGTACAAAGACACTCACCACATAACCAAATCCCCGCTTGATGCAAAGCAAGATCAAGGGCCGAAAACAAGGAAAAATCATTCGCGATACGCGCTTTGTAAACTCCCTTCAACACATCCGTCTTAAAATGGCGAGTACCCAAGTGGTCAATAAATACTTTTTAGAATTCCCCCGCCCACCTCTACCAGCTCCACACCCTTCTCCCCCTTGCAAAGGGCAAGAAATTCTAAGTGAATCACCCATAATCAAAACAATAAAACCCAACAAAAAACAACCAATAGTACGCGCAAACCCCACAACACAACCCCAAAACAACCAATAATACAAACCTACAGCAGCGACCAAAACCAACCACCACAACAGCGAACCAAAACAATACAACCGTGAACAAAAGAGCACTAACCGAACAATAATCAAACCCCTACCGAACCATACACCAAACCACTTACGCCCGAAGCCCCACACAAACAGTAACCGGCACAACCCACACCAAATCCAACGAACCACTACCGAACCACAACGAACCGAATCCAAACCTACAACGAAACCCACTACAGCGAACCCACCTGTAACGAAACCCAGTACAGCGAACCAATCCAAACTCACATGTAACGAAACCCACCTGTAACAAACCCACCTGCAACGAACCCCACTACAGCGAGCCAAATCCAAACCCGCAACGAAATGATACTAGATGAATGAATGAATACGAAATGATGAATACCACCACCACCAGCAGCAGCGAATCTTGAAAGGTATACGAAACCCACCTGTAACAAAACCACCAGTAGCATCGAATCGGTGATGGTGGAAACCGGTGATGGTGGATGGAAAAATCGCCCACAGTAAACTGGATGAATGAATGAATGGCCGGTGGATGGATGAAGAATACGGGGTTAAACTGGATTAATACAGCGAACCCGCCGGTGGATGGATGGGTGAATGAATGAATGGCCGGTTGATGGATGAATGAATGAATGGCCGGTGGATGGATGAATGAATGAATGGCCGGTGGATGGATGAAGAATAATAAAACATTTTTGTATTTTTATTATTATGATTATTATTTTTATATTTTTAATAATAAAACATTTTATTTATTATTTTTAAACCATTACATTTTAGTTATTATTATTATTGTATATTTATAATAATTAAACTTTTTTTATAAAAATAAAACATTTTATTTATTATTATTAATTTATTATTATTATTATTATTATTATTATTTTATTATTTTATTTTTTTTTTAATAAAATTCCAATTTTATTAATCACACAAAATTGGAAGGGAGCCGCGAAACAAGCTGCGCGCCCACCCCTTTTTGAATACAAAAACTAAGCCTAGACATCAAAAAACCGCCACTCCTCGCGTCATTAGAATGACAACCAGCTAACCGCTTAAGACGCGAGAGAGTACCCATCGCCTCCTCCTCAAACTCCCCAAAAGTCGAGAAGGCGAATGGAATAAACGAGTAACCATGCTCAGCACAAATAGAAGAATACTTCCTCTTCTTCTTCTGAACAGCCGACTGCAAAGCACTCCCAGGAACCCATGAATCCAACCCCGACCCTGCAAACGGAGAAACCCCTGTAACATCTAAACACGCATCTTTGCCCTGGGACCAGTTGTGTAGTAACAAATCTGCTGGCCGAAGATCACGCCCACCATCAGAAACAAAACCCATATCAGCTTCTTTCCTCACCGACACACCAACCTTAGAACAAATATCAAACAACACATCACGAACAAGATTGTGCCGAAACTTAACCCCCAAATCACTAGCGCAATGAACAGCATGATCACCCCACAGATCCATCCGATGTACCTGGCAACCCGAGCACAAAGAACCATCAAGAAATAAAGGAATCGACAAACGATAACACAATACCGCCCGAAACTGTCTCGGGTTCATCCGCTGACCCAGCCCATCAATCGGAATAGTGAAGAGGTAATCTTGTGCATGAGGAGCACGCACACAGCTGAGAAGTGCCTCCTGACGACGACTCAACCCGAAACGCGACGTCAAACAACCATCAATGAAACCAAAGTAACTCTTTGCCAAAGACTTCATAAACTGGGGGACAGGAGAGCTAGTGGTGACAGAGAGAGGATCGACACCACAACAAGTCGAGAAAGCATCAAGAGCAGACTGAAAAATAGGGCCCGGCGAAACAATCCCAGACCTCGCCAAAATCCGATCCTGCAAATCACTAGACTGTAAACGAGAAGCAATAAAGGCAAAGCACCTGACATCCTCAGCACATAAAACCCCTAGGCTACCAATACTGATAGGAAGAGTAGCAAGACGCCACTGCAAATCACCAAACCCAGGCCCTGAACCCGTAACAATCAACTCCAAAGACGCGCGTAAGGCCTGATCAAACTGTGACAAAACATCCTCAAGAAACCCAGGGGGCAAGTCCTCAAAGCATACACCAACTTAGAAACACCAGCACAATAACGAAGGAGAAGAAGTTCACATTGCGGGTCATCAAGCCCCCTAATAGCCTCTAACAAAGAAATAGCCTTAGAAACCCGACGCGCAACAAAATTACCAGCAAAACCTGAATCACGACTAATAGAGCCACCAAGGAGCTTGACACCAGACCTCGGACGAGAAATAGAAGCAGGGAAGAGGCCATCTACCAACCCCCGAGGATCCTCCACCGGCCAGAAAAGCTCAGACTTATCAACATTAAGATGTAGCCCACGAGCCGGTCCCTCCATACTAATAATATCCAAAGCCTTAGCAACCATAAGAGTATCACCAATAATAGTGCCGTCATCAAGGTACCATGCATGAAGGGAGAGCTCACACGCTTGATGAATAGCATGAACAAGTGGATGCAGAGCAAGAGAGAATAATAAGGGACCCAATGGATCACCCTGTTGAACCCCCTGAGAAGACCAAAGAATAGAATCCCCATAATAAAGCCGAGCTGGCCGAGAATAGCAAAACTCCACCCAAGGCGAGATAGCCGGACACCTCAGCCGAACTTCATGAATAATGGTGCTCCTATCAACAAGATTAAAGGCATTCCGAAAATCCACCAAAAGCATAGAAAGTCCGGCCTCATCCCCTCTCTCCTCCACAAATCTGCTGACAGAATGAAGAACCGCCTCACACCCACCTGGCACCCCCACACCAAACTGAAAATCATGAAGATAAGAGGTCATCGATTCCCCAACAGAAGAAGATGCAACCTTAGAGACAAGCCTCCTCCACACAGTACCAATAGCAATAGGCCGAATGCCCCCTCCAGGCTTAACAAGCGGAGTCAAAGGAGCACTGGCAATAAACTCACCAAGCAGACTAGGACACTTACCAGAAAGAAAAAGATTAACCACACCAGTGATAGAAACCAAAAGATCACCAGCCACAGCAGAAGCTGCTCCTCCCAACACATCTAAAAAATGTTGAGCTCTAAGCCCGTCTCGACCACAAGACGTACCTTTGGGAAAACTTTGAATCCGATTCAATACAAGATCCTTACGAACAGAGAGCGTGTCCACCCCACAGGAAGAAGAAGGCACAACAGGAGGAGAGGCAAAGGGATGCTTAGCCTCCAAATCCCCTAGGGTGTCAGGAGAATCATGAGCAACACCCGAAGAAGTGAGGACCTTAATAGCCGCTGAAAAGTGGCCATCACTCAACTTACGCTTGCATTGAGAAATATTAGCTGCCATAGCATCTTTCGACCTCAAGTACCTACGCGAAGAAAAGGAAAGACCACCTAAACGATCTCTAATCAAACCAATCCTCTCCCCAGGATCCCTCCACCGAGCAATGGCACTAGAAATACTAACAAACTGACCACGCTCCCTCTCACCAGATCGACGCTGAGCCCTGCAAGACGGTACGAACACCGCCAAAATACAACCCGGTAAGATGAGAAGTTCCACCCACGCTGCAATATCACTTGGGCTAGATAAAACTTTGTCAAGAGCACTAAGAAAAATCCTAGCAAAACCAAGCCTCAACTTAGGCGGGATGCACTTGACCGTGCGTATGCGCGTCAAAAAGAAACGGTCAAGGAGGTCAACATCTAAACAAAGTGAACCCACCCCTAAGCTAGTTCCAACAGAACCCTCGTCACAATCTGTGGGATGCCCAGAACCTGATAACGAACCCTGACCTCGATCAACATCAACATCCACACTAGGCGAACAAACCGGCAAAACAATCCCCCAAATCGCACAATCCTCAAAATCTGGAGACTCAACCACAACACCATCCATATGTCTACAATTCTTACCAAAAGTATGCGTACAAAGACACTCACCACATAGCCAAATCCCCGCTTGATGCAAAGCAAGATCAAGGGCCGAAAACAAGGAAAAATCATTCGCGATACGCGCTTTATACACTCCCTTCAACACATCCGTCTTAAAATGACGAGTACCCAAGTGGTCGATAAAATACTTTTTAGAATGCCCCCGCCCACCTCTACCAGCTCCACACCCTTCTCCCCCTTGCAACGGGCAAGAAATTCTAAGTGAATCACCCATAATCACAACAATAAAAACCAACACTCACAACTAACCACTCAAAAAATCCCAATCTGAAACGACCCAAGACAACCTACTGTTCACTGCTGAAACACTAACCCACCACACACTAACTAAACCCAGACCTAATACAACAAGCGAACAACCCTTGAAACCACAAACAACCAACAATCAGCACACAAACGCCCACCCAAAAACCAGTCCGAACCACTAACAAACAGTAAGGAAACCAACAGCTTTGAAACGAACCACTAACAAACTGTATTGAAACCACTAACAAACTGTATGGAAACCAGTCACAACCCGTAACTGTTCGGACAAGCACAATATTGAACCCGTAACTGTTTCGGCCAAGCAAACCTGGATATCCTGAAAACCACAACAGTCACGAACCCGAACAATAGAAACCAGTATGATAAGAATTAAAGAACCCCTAACAAACAGCCACCAATCTGAAACAGTTCCGAAACAGTTCTCGAATGGAATTATGCGACAAAATTTGTTGAGTTGGAACAGTAACGTGAATTCTGTTATGGTGAATCTTGTTAAACAGTTATGGTGAATCTGTTAACTGCTAATGGAGATGGAGCGTGAATCTGTTAATGGTGATTGTGATGGAGGGTGTCAGGAGAATCGAATCTGTTAATGGTGATGGGGATGGAGCGTGAATCTGTTAATGGAGATGGTGATGGAGCGTAGATGGAGATGGTGATGGAGCGTAGATGGAGATGGTGATGGAGCTTAGATGGTGATGGAGCGTAGATGGTGATGGAGCGAAGATGGTGAATCTGTTAATCGCCCACAGTGGATGGTGAATCTGTTAATCTGTTAATGGAGATGGAGATGGAGCGTGAATCTGTTAATGGAGATGGTGATGGAGCGTAGATGGAGATGGTGATGGAGCGTAGATGGTGATGGAGCGTAGATGGTGAAGAATCTGTTAATCGCCCACAGTAGATGGTGAAGAATCTGTTTAAGATGGTAATGGAGGATTGGAGGTTGAAGATGGTAATGGAGGATTGAAGGTGGTAACAGCGTGAAACGCCCGCAGTCCAAGGAGATGAAAGAGATGGTGATGAATGTACCTGTCAATGGAGGATTGACAGCTTTCTGTTAATGGAGCATTGAAGATGGTAATGGAGGATTGGAGGTTGAAGATGGTAATGGAGGATTGGAGGTTGAAGATGGTAATGAAGGTGGTAACAGCGTGAATCGCCCGCAGTCCAAGGAGATGATAAGCTTATATAAACCTGGAAATCACAAAATAAGGTAAACAATCCGCGCTTATGAAGTATAAGTTGAAAACAATCACATAAGCTCATATGCCCGCGAATAAGCTAAAAGTCTAAAACAAACACCCCCTCATTGTGTTTTTAGGTTTTGATAGTTGTTACACGTGCATTCTGTAGTTAGTAGGTTTTGTATTATTATTATTATTTTTCTTTTTAACAACTTTACTTTATTAGAATAATAAAATTTTACAAAAAGATAGTGGGAAGTCGAGATACTATCTGAGGTCCCACTCCTTTAGCTATGGCAAAGCTAATCCTATTAAAAATATGAATAGCAGCACGTGCTCCAATGTCTTGAGTCACCGAGAACTTTCGGATTCGATTAAGTAAGGTCACTACATCCTTCTCTAATTCCCCAAGATACGAAAATGAAAAGAGGAGAAAACCATAACCAATATCAAAACACTTAGCCTCATACTTGACACGTTTACGACGTGCTGCATCAGTCACTACACGACCAGGTACAAAATCAATCATCCCAGTTTGCGTCAAAGGAGATGACCCTGTCAAATCCACGCACACATCAAGCCTTATGTCCCATGAGTAAAGCAACATATCAGCTGGACGTAAGGCTTTGTCATGTCCTCCACCAAGCCCGATGTCAACATTACTTCATTAGAATAACAGGACTTATAAAAAATAGTGTAAAACCGAGATACTATCTAGGCTCTCACTCTTTTAGAAATAGCGAAACTGATCCTATTAAAAATACGAACAACAGTACGCGCTCCAACGTCCTGAATAATGGAGAAATTTCGGATCAGTCTGAGCAATGTAACTGCATTCCCTTTTAGTTCCCCGGAATAAGAGAAAGAAAATTGGAGGGACCCATATCCAATATATGCACACTTAGTCCCGTACTTAACAGGTTTACGTTGTGAAACATCAATCACCACACGATCAGGACACTTATTATTATTATTATTTATTTATTATTTTTTTTAATTAATAAACTTCACTTCATTAGAATAATAGAATTTACAAAAAGTTACTATTATTAGTATTATTATTATATTATTATTATTTATTTTTTATTTTTTTTTATCGAAATTCCAATTTTATTAATCACACAAAATTGGAAGGGAGCCGCGAAACAAGCTGCGCGCCCACCCCTTTTTGAATACAAAAACTAAGTCTAGACATCAAAAAACCACCACTCCTCGCGTCATCAGAATGACAACCAGCTAACCGCTTAAGACGCGAGAGAGTACCCATCGCCTCCTCCTCAAACTCCCCGAAAGTCGAGAAGGCGAATGGAATAAACGAGTAACCATGCTCAGCACAAATAGAAGAATACTTCCTCTTCTTCTTCTGAACAGCCGACTGCAAAGCACTCCCAGGAACCCACGAATCCAACCCCGCCCCTGCAAACGGAGAAACCCCTGTAACATCTAAACACGCATCTTTGCCCTGGGACCAATTGTGTAGCAATAAATCTGTTGGCCGAAGATCACGCCCACCATCAGAAACAAATCCCATATCAGCTTCTTTCCTCACCGACACACCAACCTTAGAACAAATATCAAACAACACATCACGAACAAGATTGTGCCGAAACTTAACCCCCAAATCACTAGCACAATGAACAGCATGATCACCTCACAGATCCATCTGATGTACATGGCAACCCGAGCACAAAGAACCACCAGGAAATAAAGGAATCGACAAACGATAACACAATACCGCACGAAACTGTCTCGGGTTCATCCGCTGTCCCAGCCCATCAATCGGAATAGTGAAGAGGTAATCTTGCGCATGAGGAGCACGCACACAGCTCAGAAGTGCCTCCTGACGACGACTCGACCCGAAACGCGACGTCAAACAACCATCAATGAAACCAAAGTAACTCTTTGCCAAAGACTTCATAAACTGGGGGACAGGAGAGCTAGTGGTGACAGAGAGAGGATCGACACCACAACAGGTCGAGAAAGCATCAAGAGCAGACTGAAAAATAGGGCCCGGCGAAACAATCCTAGACCTCGCCAAAATCCGATCCTGCAAATCACCAGACTGTAAACGAGAAGCAATAAAGGCAAAGCACCTGACATTCTCAGCACATAAGACCCCTAGGCCACCAATACTGATAGGAAGAGTAGCAAGACGCCACTGCAAATCACCAAACCCAGGCCCTAAACCCGTAACAATCAACTCCAAAGACGCGCGTAAGGCCTGGTCAAACTGTGACAAAACACCCTCAAGAAACCCAGGGGGGCAAGTCCTCAAAGCATACACCAACTTTGAAACACCAGCACAATAACGAAGGAGAAGAAGTTCACATTGCGGGTCATCAAGCCCCCTAATAGCCTCTAACAAAGAAATAGCCTTAGAAACCTGACGCGCAACAAAATTACCAGCAAAACCTAAATCACGACTAATAGAGCCACCAAGAAGCTTGACACCAGACCTCGGACGAGAAATAGAAGCAGGGAAGAGGCCATCTACCAACCCCCGAGGATCCTCCACCGGCCAGAAAATCTCAGACTTATCAACGTTTAGATGTAGCCCACGAGTCGGTCCCTCCACACTAATAATATCCAAAGCCTTAGCAACCATAAGAGTATCACCAATAATAGTACCGTCATCAAGGTACCATGCATGAAGGGAGAGCTCACACGCCTGATGAATAGCATGAACAAGTGGATGCAGAGCAAGAGAGAATAATAAGGGACCCAATGGATCACCCTGCTGAACCCCCTGAGAAGACCAAAGAATAGAATCCCCATAATAAAGCCGAGCTGGCCGAGAATAGCAAAACTCCACCCAAGGCGAGATAGCCGGACACCTCAGCCGAACTTCATGAATAATGGTGCTCCTATCAACAAGATTAAAGGCATTCTGAAAATCCACTAAAAGCATAGAAAGTCCGGCCTCATCCCCTCTCTCCTCCACAAACCTGCTGACAGAATGAAGAACCGCCTCACACCCACCTGGCACCCCCACACCAAACTGAAAATCATGCAGATAAGAGGTCATCGATTCCCCAACAGAAGAAGATGCAACCTTAGAGACAAGCCTCCTCCACACAGTACCAATAGCAATAGGACGAATGCCCCCTCCAGGCTTAACAAGCGGAGTCAAAGGGGCACTGGCAATAAACTCACCAAGCAGACTAGGACACTTACCAGAAAGAAACAGATTAACCACACCAGTGATAGAAACCAAAAGATCATCAGCCACAGCAGAAGCTGCTCCTCCCAAAACATCTAAAAAATATTGAGCTCTAAGCCCATCTCGACCACAAGAAGTACCTTTGGGAAAACTTCGAATCTGATTCAATACCAGATCCTTGCGAACAAAAAGCGTGTCCACCCCACAGGAAGAAGAAGGCACAACAAGAGGAGAAGCAAAGGGATGCTTAGCCTCCAAATCCCCCAGGGTGTCAGGAGAATCAGGGGCAACACCCGAAGAAGTGAGGACCTTAATAGCCGCTGAAAAGTGGCCATCACTCAACTTACGCTTGCACTGAGAAATATTAGCCGCCATAACATCTTTCGACCTCAAGTACCTACGCGAAGAAAAGGAAAGACCACCTAAACGATCTCTAATCAAACCAATCCTCTCCCCAGGATCTCTCCACCGAGCAATGGCACTAGAAATACTAACAAACTGACCACGCTCCCTCTCACCAGATCGACGCTGAGCCCTGTAAGACGGTACGAACACCGCTAAAATACAACCCGGTAAGATGAGAAGTTCCACCCATGTTGCAATATCACTTGGGCTAGATAAAACTTTGTCAAGAGCACTAAGAAAAATCTTAGCAAAACCAAGCCTCAACTTAGGCGGGATGCACTTGACCGTGCGTATGCGCGTCAAAAAGAAACGGTCAAGGAGGTCAACATCTAAACAAAGTGAACCCACCCCTAAGCCAGTTCTAACAGAACCCTCGTCACAATCTGTGGGAGGCCCAGAACCTGACAACGAAACCTGACCTCGATCAACATCAACATCCGCACTAGGCGAACAAACCGGCAAAACAATCCCCCAAATCGCACAATCCTCAAAATCTGGAGACTCAACCACAACACCATCCATATGTCTACAATTCTTACCAAAAGTATGCGTACAAAGACAGTCACCACATAACCAAATCCCTGCTTGATGCAAAGCAAGATCAAGGGCCGAAAACAAGGAAAAATCATTCGCGATACGCGCTTTGTAAACTCCCTTCAACACATCCGTCTTAAAATGGCGAGTACCCAAGTGGTCGATAAAATACTTTTTAGAATGCCTCCGCCCACCTCTACCGACTCCACACCCTTCTCCCCCTTGCAAAGGGCAAGAAATTCTAAGCGAATCACCCATAATCAAAACAATAAAACCCAACACAAAACAACCAATAGTACGCGCAAACCCCACAACACAACCCCAAAACAACCAATAAAACAGACCTACAGCAGCGACAAAAACCAACCACCACAACAGCGAACCAAAACAATACAGCCGTGAACAAAAGAGCACTAACCGAACAATAACCAAACCCCTACCGAACCATACACCAAACCACTTACACCCGAAGCCCCACACAAACAGTAACCGGCACAACCCACACCAAATCCAACGAACCACTACCGAACCACAACGAACCGAATCCAAACCTACAACGAAACCCACTACAGCGAACCCACCTGTAACGAAACCCAGTACAGCGAACCAATCCAAACCCACATGTAACGAAACCCACCTGTAACAAACCCACCTGCAACGAACCCCACAACAGCGAGCCAAATCCAAACCCGCAACGAAATGATACTGGATGAATGAATGAATACGAAATGATGAATACCACCACCACCAGCAGCAGCGAATCTTGAAAGGTATACGAAACCCACCTGTAACAAAACCACCAGTAGCAGCGAATCTAGAAAGGTATACGAAATGATGAAAGAATACGGGATTAAAACTGGATGAATGAATGAATGATGAAGGGTGGATCTAGAAAGGGTGGTGGAAGGACCGGTGATGGTGGAAACCGGTGATGGTGGATGGAAAAATCGCCCACATTATTATTATTATTATTATTATATCCAAATTATTAGTATTATTATTATTATTATTATTATTATAACATCACTTCATTATAAATTAATAGGATTTACAAAAAGTTAGTGGGAAGCCGAGATACTATCTAAGACTCCACTCCTCTAGCAATAGCAAAACCTATCCTATTAAAAATGTGAGCATCAGTGCGTGCCCGAATGTTTTGAGTCACAAAGAATCTTTGGATCCGTTTTAGTAAGGTCACTACATCTTTCGAAGTTCCCCAAAAGAAGAGAATGAAAATAAGAGAAAATCATATACAATACCGGCACATTTAACTTCATACTTGACACGTTTACGTTGTGCAACCTCAATTACTGCACGAGCTGGTGAAAAATCCATCATCTCAGTTTGCTTCAGAGGCGATCAACCCGTTAAATCCACACATACATCTAGCCCTCCATTCCACGAGTAGAGCAATATATCAGTTGGACGTATCCTTTCCTCCACCAAGCCCAATATCAACATCTTTACCAGTTTAAATCCCATACCAAAAACATATGTCAACAAACATATCACTTGGATCTACTACCCTTACAACATATCCAACTGTACCCGCCACTTGGATAGACTACACATACATCAAGTCCAAGTTTATATATCACTTGGATCTTCATGATTTACATTGTAGTAAAAAGATAATCATGACTTGATCTTTAAAAGGAGAGATCTCATCATGTTATGACCCTAACACTTCATAGTGATGAAAGTGTTCTTATCTTTGCATTTTAGAGGATGAGATGATTTAAGGAGAGAATCACATCTTAAACAAGAATAATCAATCAACTAATCAAGGATTTAAGGTGTGTGAAAAACTCCGAGAGAACATGTAAAAAGGGTTGGTCCAAAAGCTCGAAATGATCCACTATTTATAGGACAAGAGAATAATAGATATATCTGCCCGTGGCTCAATAAAGTTTTCGCGGCTCAATATCCTTTATCCATTTAGGATATCCTAAATTCAAATTTCCATTTTCCTTTAGTGGGGAAAGTCCATTTAGTGAAGAATTTACCCATTTAGACTATGCTCCTTTTTGTCCTTTAGTGGGGAAAGTCCATTTGGTGAAGAATTTACCCAAAGGGAATATCCTTTATCCATTTGGAATATCCTAAATTCAAATTTCTATTTTCTTGTTAATAAAGCATTTTCTTAAAAATAAAGTTATTTCAAAAATACCTTTTCACTTAATTAAAAGTGAGTTTTAAGAAAAATAATAATCCTTGATCACTTAGTAAGGTTAATGACTTATTTATTCGTACCTTGAGTGATTCATGACAAAGGCGAGTTAGGAGATGTCAAGAGAAGCATACATATGGATGTATATGTGATTACGAGGTCTTACATATTTTACATAATGTATTGCTAGTTCAACGTTTGTCATCACCAAAACTTAAAGGATTATATCGATTAAACATTTTAATGTTTGCACTAACAATTTCCCCCTTTTTGATGATGACAAACAAGTAATTAACGCATAGTAAAATGTTGAAGTTTCTCGTTTAAACTTCCTTCTCCCCCCTTTTGTTGAAGCAAAAAGGTGGTCGAAGTTTGAAGAAGAGAATGATCAACATCGAGAGAGCTTGCATCCGAAATGGTAGTCTTCGTTTGTAGAAGAGAAGGATCGACTTCGAGAGAGCTTGCATCCAAAAAGGTAGTCGTCGTTAAGAAGAAAGAATCAGAACCCTAAACCCATCATCCAAAGAGATTGAGCTTGCGTCATCCTAGTGAAGTCTTCAATCATCATTGGTTAACCAACTTCATGCATAAGAATACGCTTATCTTCGAGCTCCCCATAACACATCACCAGCAACATGTAAGTTGAATTCAATTTAAGTGAGTGAACGATCGCAAATGTAATGAGTTGAACTCTTGCAAATGCTCCCCCTTGATGTAATCTCCCCCTTTCTTATAGCAAGGTCACCCAAGCGGAGTTAGCTTAAACTAATCGAGTACAAAGAGAGGGACTCAAGATGAAGCTAAAAAAATCTTAACTTTTATAAGTGTCAAAAATTTGAAAAGTTAAGACAAATAAGTGGGCTATTAGATAGAAAACAGAACCCAACTTATTTTGGTGACACCAAAATATATAAAGAGGACTAAGAAAGAAAAGAGATGTACAATTAATAAAAGAAAGAAAATTGTTGAGAAGACATACTCCACTTTAATATCTTGGAAAGAATACCAAACTAAAGAGAGTATGACAACGACAATATCAAACTTCTACATAGTCGAAAAGAGAGGAAGAATGACTATGAAAGAAAAGAAAACAAGGATGATTAACAAGTCGTTTGCACAAACGATGACAAGCATTGAAGAAATAAATGTGAACGCGATGCTATAAGTCCAAAGAAAGAAAAAAGTTTCAAAAGATAATAATACCAAAATTATGTGTGTCAAAAGAGAGAAAGATGACACAATAATTTGGTGCTCGATAAAACTCTAAGAGAGAAAAGCTTCTTCATGTTCTTCGCTTTCAAGAAAGTGGAAACAAATGAAAAATAATGACAAATTCATAACGCAAATTACTTAAATATTGCGGATGAAATAATTAAGTTGTAAAAAAAGAGAAAAGCTAATAGTCACAAAACTAATAGAAGAAAGAAGAAGCCCTAAGGCAAGGAGATGAAGAAAGAGAAAAGACTCTTATAAGGAAGAAGACTCAAAGGAGTTCAAGAAGATATGACAGAGTTAGCATAAACTCTAACACATAATCAAGTAAGCACATATGAGAATTTATGAAATGCTTAATGTAATCAAAAAAGAAGGATTGACATTAAGAAAATATTCTAGTTAGTTCCTATATGCAACAAAAGAGAGACTTAGAGAAAAAGACTCAACCCAACATGCAAAATCAAGGAATATGTTCCATCATTACTAGACCTAAACGCAAATAGTTTTGAGAACATATATATAAGTATGTAACATATTTGCAAGTTATCAATTTACATATCACATATCAAACTACATGTAGTGTAAATCTCCAAGAAGAATCCCAATTCTTACTAGTTTTAAAAAAGAAGACTCAAAATAAGAGAAAAGAAATAATATTTAAGAAAACTAGTCAAAGAGAGAGATAGACCAAAAACGAACAAAAGGACTCACTGGTCGCAGTTCGTTATATATGGCCATTGTTCATTATTAATAATGCACCGCTGATTCATTTAAGGAACCGTGGATAATAGATGTCTAAATTCGATTTAAGACTAAAACAATCACTTGGTTAAACAATTTAACAAATGTTGTTAAATGGCTTGAATGTTAGGTTTCAGATATGACTTTTAACATTTGTAATTGCAAGTTAAAATTACTTGAATATTTAGAATGAAATATTTAAGTTGTCAATCTTCCTTGGATAGGAATTAGATTAGAATCTAACCTTCCTTGGCAATCGAGTAAATGAAAAGACCAGAAAAAGAAAAGAGACCAAAAGAAGATAAATGCGACCTCTTAGAAAAAGACACTTAGAAACATACTAAAGAAGAAGAGACTTCGAGCTAGTGTTGTGCCTTTCCAGTGAATGAAGAAACGGATTTGGTGAAGAATAATACCAAGATCTTAGTGTTTCTTAGAGTAAGAACATTTAAGTAAATGTCTTAGGCTCATACAAAAGTGAGCAACGATATAAATCCACTTTCTCTCCCGCATGATAGGATTTAGAACATTGTTATGGGTGACAATGTCATTATCCTTGGAATATTCCAATCCCTAATGTGTAGTGGTTTATTTATAGTGTATGACGTATTTAACTGTTTCAAGGGATTTAATCATCATCTTAGAAACGAGCTCGATTGCACACACTACACATAATGTAGGGCCAACTTGTCGTAAAAGATTGCAAACTATATAAATCATGTCTCTATACTTTATGCTTCAACCAACTCACATTACACCATCCATGTGAGTCAAGTATCCGAGTCAATGAAAGTTTGAGAGGGTAAGAGAAAAGAAGCAAGCACCGACACATAGGAAAAAGCACGAAAGGTTAATTAGCACGTTAGATCAATTTGAAAATAAGATGAATTAGCACGTAGGAAAAATGCAAAAAAGAAATCCTAATAGTTACAAATAAAATTGACTCATCATGACATACAAAGTTCATCGATATAAACTATCATTAGGCATACTTCGGAAGAGCCATCTAATCAATTTATAAAATTAATATGAGACTATTAGTAGAGGTGGTCGATTAATGTGACAACCCAAATCCGAGGTTATTTATTTAATATTATATAATATTATTTTTACGAATAATTTTGAAATTTTTAATGAGTTGAATGAAATGACGATTGATGATTTTATTTAAAACCGACGTTGGAGGTTTTATTTTTATCTTTTTACTAATAGCGAGGATTATTAGTGACCACGATATCGACGGATGCCCGAGATTTTATGTTTTATCATTGGTTGTCTCGATGTTTATATTTTTGACGTTTTTATTTTAAGTTCGTATTAAGTCGAACCGGGATCATATTATCATCATATTTTGAGTGCGTTTTAACTTTTGAAAAGTATTTTTACGAAACCCGAGCCTCGTAAATATTGTCAAAATTGACAATTTATATTTTCTACCCTTACAACTATTTAATTGCATTTTGTACCAAAACTATCACAATTTGGCAAAACTAGTCCCTCCACCACCATATAAAAGGAATTTCTCTCACTTAAAAACACATACATGCAAAAATTTTCTTTCTCTTCCCTCTCTCTTTGAATTGCCGTCCACCCCTCACCACCTAAACCCATTTGATCTTCAAAATTTAGCTTGAATCAAGCTAAAACAATTAAAGTCCCATCTTGGAAATTAAATTGTGCATCTAATGGTATAATTTTTATACACATGCAAGAACTTTCATTTTTTTGATGTGTTCTATGAAGGTTTGATCCATTTTCATGCTTGTATGTTGTTGTTAATGATGTTATATATATTTTTTAATTGTTGCATGTTCATTATTTTTGAGTGGGTAATTTTTGTATGATCATTTGAATGTGTTATGGGTTAGTTATGTTGTTAGTAATGATATTAGGGTGATATTAGGCATATGAGAATGATTAAAATGTGGTGAAAAATTAATTTTGATGGATTTTTAAAAGTATATTTTTAAACAGATTATTTAACTTAATTTTCTGAAAATATGAGTTTGAGTTTGAGATGAACTAATTAGATATTGTTGTGGATGATGTTTTTTGCTTCATTTTGGTATAAGGTAGGGCTTCTAGCTCCAAACGAGCGAAAAGTTACGTTAGTTTGATTATTCGTGTACCGGGAGACGAGTATCGTCACAATATATAATTGTTGTCAATATTTGGATCGAATCTCGGGGACTATAAAATGGATATTTAAAATAAGTCATGGACTGATTTTGAATGATATGTATGATGATGTTGAGTTATTTTCAAAGTTGAGTGTCGGTTTTGTAACCGGAGAAAAATAAATGGTTTAAAAGACTATAAGAGTTGTTGACGTAAAACTGTCCGGTTTTTGTAGTTCAAAGATGTGTCGGGCAGGGAACTTTAAAAGTAAAATCTTTTGATGGGCTTTTAACAGGTCTTTCTATATATAGTAAGTGAAGTCTCTAGTTAGTACCATAAGCATTTGATGTGTTTAAGTGGGGTAAATGAGCTCGTACATTTGGTGTGTACCGGCAGATTTTTATCGAAAGAATTAACTAATAGTAAACATATAGAATGAAGTAAAATGTCAATTGTATTGTTTTCATTTTGGGTTGGTTGTGATTTTATGATTTTGAGTTTCATGTTACTAAGTATGGATTTTACTCGAGTTTATTATTGATGAACGCGCCTTATTTGATAGGTTGCGGTTTTTGTGTTTATCGGGCATCAACTATCGTCGAAGATCGTCTTACTACTGCTATTACTCCAGGTGAGTCTATAGCCTTGCTTTTGTAATTGTTTTGAATGATTTTAAAACCCGCGAGGGGGATACATGCTATTTGAAAGTAAAATGAACACAAGTCATGATTGATTGTTTGGACCCGAATGTTTCCTTTGTTGCCTTTGTTGTTTTGAATTGTATAAGTACCTACATTGCAAAAGTCCCTAAATTCATGAGCCGTTAACTATCTTCTGACTTGATGTTGTGAGTTGGGAATAGCCGCTTATTCTAATAATAGTACTATTGGGCTGACGACCCTATCTGAGACCAGGGCTTTACGCTGAGTAACCCGCTAGGAAGGATAATTTTACGAGAATGAGAATTGGTATTCTTGCAATGGATACCCTAGTAGGGGCACTGGAATTTCATCTAGTCATGCCGGCTTTAGGCGTGGGTGACTAAGTTAAGGGGTCGGTGTCATGAGCTTAATACAATTTTATAGCTATTGCTATATGCCAGATTACCAGAATAATAGATTGTATACGTAGCAATTCTATTAAATGATCTTGATTGATTTTTCTCTTGTGTTCAATTGTTGATTTGGAAAACCTATAGACTCGCTCAACCGTTGTGTTGATGATTTTAAGCATGTATTTCAGGTATTGAAGATGATGAATTGCGGAGCTTGCTGGAGAAGGATTGCGGGATTGCTTTTGTTGTGATTGGTCTAAAACAGATTTCTTTCCCTTTTGTTATAAAATAATAATGGATGGTCAAGTACTTTGGTAAATTTTTGTTGATTTGATAAAGTCTTTGGGGGACCTAAATGTGACTCTGATATTTCTAAAATTGTTTTACTTGGGATCGAAAGTTTTAGACAATGGTTAAATTATGTCCTTCTATACTTCAAATTTATCATTTTGAGTTGTACAAAATGTATTTTGTAACAATGTTTGTATTTAGCACCCAAATGTGTATTTCCGCTGCACATTGTAATTTGGGGGTGTTAAAATTAAGGCTAAGCACGGCCATTTTTACGAGTTATACACTAACCCAACTTCTCACATGAAAGCAACTCAATCGTTAGGTCAAATTGAATTTCTAGTGCAATATCTTCTATAGTAGTCACTCTCATGTTAGATAAAATGTAATTCCTACATTTGGCTAATGAACTGTAGCAAGGATGAAATCAATATTATTACACAATGCATGACCTAATACGGTATAAGAATGCATCATTGCATATCTTGTAAAACAAGTCTAGTTAAGGTTATTTACCTTAATAGATCTTGAGGCCATTAACATGGAAGTGTATAAACAAAGTTTACACAATTCGTTATAACCCTCTGGATTGGTCTTTCGAAAATGACAAATTTACCAATTGCATTGCAATGTAAATTACTCGAGTGTTTCGGATGAAATATCAAAGTTGTCAAGCCGACTTTATTTTGCATCATAAGCAATTATTAAACAAATTTGTCTAACAATATGAACAAGTAGATTCAATATAACACCATCAACACAAGTGTGAGTTATGATCCGATGTATATTCTTAAGAATCCAAATTCATATCTACACTGAAAAAAATGTCAATTAGATTCGACAATGATATCAATCATCATTTGAATAATGAATTGATATATCTTCGAAATCTTTCTTGCACCCTACAAACACTCCTTTAAGATAAAATAACTAAGATTTTCAAAGAGTGTGTCATGTTTTATGGGGAGACATTTATCTACTTGAACTAAAAACACAATGATTGTGTAAGACGACCCTTATCACTAGATATGACAAGCTTACATAGCTTTCAAACCTAAGAGTGTTATTTAGCATAATGAGGTATACAAGATGTTTAAGTAACATTTATAAACCTAGATATGTTAATTCTATATGCAATGCATGAACAATTTGGCAAACAAAATGCAAGAGGTCTAGCATAAGTCCTACTAAGGAAAAAACTAGACGCAAATAAATACCATGCAATAAAGAAGAACAGATTAGACATATAAGAAATATTACTACCAATAGTAAAGATCACTTAATAATGTCTATAAAAAAACAACACATAAGAAAACACACATAGTCATTTAGCTTAACAAATGAAAACATTTGCCTTTGTTATGTTGTTAGATGCAACAACGTATACATAGCTTGATTTTATTTTAAAATAGTTTTCGACCTTTCAAAATTTAATTAAGTTCAACACTTTATAAATATGTCAATTTTCAAATATATACTAACAAGAGATGTCCAACTTAAAAGAAAAGAGTAAAACACAAGTTTTACGAAAATCCGAGATTCAATTCTTTGGACATAGTATAGAACTTAGAAACATCCAAATTTAAAAGTTTGAATAAATATTTGTAAGTATTTTTAAATGAAAGAAGACCCAATTACGTTCGAAATGACGGGTGGCACGACTTCTACGAACTTACGGTTGATTTTTATGATTTTTCAAAGTTTACAAAAATCTGTGTTGGACTGACCATGGTTCCTTATACATAAGGAACCTCATGTGACAATTAAAGAACCGCGGACAGTGGACAAAAATAGGTTTTTGTACAAAATAATTTGGTGACTTGATGGAAGGACATAGGACTCTAAAAAATCATTTTTCACACGTAGAACTCGTGTTTTAGAACACATGTGATATGTATACTTCCAAACTTGTTTTGAAAAGATTTATCATCGAGCTATTATACAAAGTTTATTTAACACTAAAACTTATATGAATGAAACAACAAACACATTTCATATTTAATCTCCCTTCATGGTAAATTTGATACATGTATTGTACTCTATTTTAAAAACCATTTGTTTTGAAAACTAGAAAGACCTCGCTTTGATACCAATTGTAGAAACGGTAGAGGAGGTGAATACGTTCCTCATTAAGATTTAAAAACTTTTTCGTTGTGGTTCAATAAATATGACCGTGGTTCTTTATCAATAAAGAACTACGGCTTCAATTAATGAACCGCCAACAGTGGACGAAAAACATTATTATCTTTTAAACCTTAACAATCTTTTGTATCAAATTCTCGATTAAGCTTGACTTAATATGAGATGTGTTTGTTTGAGATAGAGACTATAAACAACAAGTAAGTATACACACAAATACATCAAATCAAGAGTACATCAAGAAATAGTCTAAACATTAAGCACACACGTCCTAAGCCATGGCTTTTTCAAAACTAAGATGTTTAGACTATAGGATGCACACCTGATCATAATCTAAACATGAAGCACACACGTACTACACGTTAACTTTTCCACAACTTGTATGTTTAGATTATGAGATGCACACAACAACACATAACACATATATTATGTTATGAAAGTAAAGACATGAATGTAAAGACATAAATGTAAAGTAAAATACCGATACTATGATTTGTAGTGGTTCGGTCGAAAATCTCCTCTTTGCCTTACTCCACTCCTCGAGTATCCAACTCGAGAGTTACTTCACTACTCAACTAGATCCTTTGAAGGCGGAGAAAACCATACATGCCGCTTACATCATTTACCGACACTAAGCTAGATGTCGAGTCCTAATCTTACGTAGGACCAATATACATACGTCGCCTACTTCCTGTTTACCAACACACGGCTAGATGTCGAGTTCTAATCTTAGGTAGAACCAATCTATACCCATCACATCATTGGTTATGTTTTTTGGCCCAATATAACAAACCTTGTGTTTTATGGCCTAAACACATAAACCATCTAATCTAGATCTAAGTATACACACCACTTAGATCTAGGATACAAGACACATCCAAATATATACATAACATGGATCTACACTCCAAACACATAATCTAGGGATAGATCTACTACCTTTACAACATATACAAGTGTACCCCTCACTTGGATCAACTATACATACATCAAGTCTAAGTTTATACATAACTTGGATCTTTATGATTTACATTATAGTAAAAAGATAATCATGACTTGATCTTTAGAAGGAGATATCTCATCATGTTATGACCTTAGCACTTCAAAGTGATGAAAGTGTTCTTCTCTTTGCACTTTAGAGGATGAGAGGATTTGAGGAGATAATCACATCTTAAACAATATTAATCAACCAACTAATCAAAGATTTAAGGTGTGTGAAAAACTAAGAGAGAATGTGCAAAAAGGGCTGTTCAAAAGTTGGAAATGATCCATAATTTTAGGATAAGGGAATAACGGCTATATATGCCCATGGCTTAATAAAGTTTCCGCGGTACAATATACATCCGCGGGTACGTTTAAGGAACCTCGGGCTCTAGATTCTGTTCCCTTTTGTGCTTTAGTAGGGAAAGTCCGTCTTGTGAAGAATTTACCCAAAGAGAATATCCTTTATCCATTTGGAATATCTTTTTTTTTGTGGTAACCGTGATTTCCGACTCATTGACCGACTAATCCACGGGGTTTGAGCCCACCGCCACACATACTTAAATCAGGTAAAGCCCTCCCTTTTCAGGAGGTTGGCGTGGCCAAATTTCTATTTGGAATATCCTAGATTCAAATTTTTATTTTCTTTTTAATAAAATTTTTTCTTAAAAATAAAGTTATTTCAAAATTGCTTTGTCACTCTAATTAAAAGTGAGTTTTTAAAAAATAATAATCCTTGGTCACTTACTAAGGTTAATCACTTGTTTAGTCATACCTTGAGTGATCCATGACGAATGTGAGCTAGGAGATGTCGAGAGAAGTATACATGTGGATGCTTAAGTGATTACGAGTATCTTACACATTTTACATAATGTATAGCGAGTTATACGTTTGTCATCACCAAAACATAAAGGAATTATATCGATTAAACGTCGTAATGTTTGCACTAACAAGTCTAATGATTCTTCCAGAGCTGGAGGAATCTTCCCATGGACATCCCATATCTAGAAATAGTAGTCCTTAGGAAAGATGGAGTAAGATTGTGAATGTAGCCGCATGCCGACTAATCACCTAAGATGACACTGGAACAATCACAACAAGGTTCTAGTGATGACGTATTTGAAGGGCTTGAAGAATGAAAAAGAAATTTAAAGATATATGGTGCAAATAAAGAAGCCTTCCTTACAACTTAAATAGAAATCGGGTCAACGCATATGCTATCAGATCATTTGAAATGATGCTCGATAATGAAGATAGACATCATGGACCCAGTGATGCAATGCATAACCCATCCCAGCTAACTCTGATATACTCTCAAAAGATATTTGTTTTAATCACACGAAGATCAACACGTTATCTATCGGCTTGCTCACTCCGAGTAAGTTGGTATTGAAAAGGTGGCACTCCTCTCCAGCCTTCAATCACTAAAATCCAAAACGCAAAATCGAGTCTAGAGCCATATGAGATCACATCATCAATCTCATTAGGAAAATATTCCATATTTCATTGCTTACTCACACTTTGTGAAAAGTAATAAATATCTTAAGAGTCCTACACAAAATCTTCATGATCTTACCAGAACATCTGAGTAATACAAAAGTATTCACAATGAAGATGGAAATCCTGCTTGAGTCAACATCAACAAGCTCATGGTAGGTGACTTGTGTGATCCTACATGAATCAAACTTGTGATAACTGGAAAGCAATGATGGTTTGATTCTTAATTGAACTCAAACTTGTTCTAGGCCTCTACGCAATATCCTTGTGATCTTGCCAGAACATTCAAAGTGACATTCTTTGGTGTTCACAGTGATGGATGGAAATCTTTCTAGTGTCAACATCAAACAACACTGTGCTAGGTAACTTGCAAGATTATATGTAGAAAACTAGAAGGGGGTTGAATACTTTTTACCGATTAGTTTTAATTACTTTGAAACTTTTTCGTGATCGTGAATGGATATAGATGAAATGCGAATTAGTAAAGTAATAGAATTGAAGTAATAAAGAAACAAACTACAATGGACAATGATTTATAGTGGTTCGGCCTAGCAAGATCTCACTTATCTTACCCCTGCTTCCACTCCTTGAGTATTCACTCGAGAGTTCTAATTCACTAGTAAATGAACCTCCTTTACACCGGTGGAGAAACCTTCACACTTAAGCTTACAATATTTATGACACCTAAGCTAGGGTCGTGTTCTTTATAAAGGCAAACCAACGCCTTAAACACTATACACTTGTGGTTTATAACACCAACCACACTATTATTCAAGTAGGTATTTTGAATGGGTACAATAATGGTGATTGTGTAGGTAACACTTAACACATTCACACAAAGTGAAGCCTTGAAGGATCAAAGCTTAGAATAAAGGTTTCTCCTAACCGATCTTGAAATGCAAAAAGATCTAAATCACAAGTAAGAAGAGAATAGACAAGAGAGATTAGAGAGTTAGTATATGTGCAGAGATTATAGAGAGAAAAGATAGAGAAGGGGTGAAGATTAAGTTGGATAAAGCTTGGTATTTATAGGCACACATCAGACAGGCACGGAACCCGTCGGCCCTCTTACCCAGGGGTCCGCCGGGGTCCGGCAGGTCTGAATTTTGTTGCCTCATAAATGTTTGTCCAAGATCATAAGCAATCATTGTATGTGGCTGGGTTTGACTTTGTATATCTGACATAAGAGGGTCAAAGTCAACATTTGGTCCATTTTATTTTTCCATTTTTAGTTTATATAAGTTGTGTAAACTTTTTATAAAAAGTTTAGTATATAAGTTCATGGACCTAAAAGACTTAATGTTGCTTATAATTCAAACATAAAAATATGTTTGATGTTTTGTCATTAACAAAACCTTAAGTATGATTAAAACGTAAATATCGTTTAAATGCGATATTTGCATTTACATTATACATGAATCAAACTCGTGACAACTGGAAAGCAACGATGGTGTGATTCTTAATTGAATCAAACTTGTTCCAAGAATCTGAATTGACGGATTCAATCATGTGGATAATTCTATCCAAATGATTCACTCTTATGTTCGCAGACTGCTTTGAGACGGTCGAGTAAAGAGAACGGGTTTATACACCCGTGAAACCCTGTCAAGGAGGTTCTTAATTTAATCTACCTACCACTGGTACGGTATCTAATACCTTCCAACGGTCTTCACCGACCAGAGGTAAAATGCTACCGAGTTTGGGCGAAATGTTCAAAGCCATTTCATCCGTGTCTGTATATATTGTTGCATATCAAGACGGTAACGTCACGGTATACCAAAAGAAGTTGTCTCCACATGCTCATACTCAACGCAAAAGAGTTCAATGAATTCAAGAAAGAAAATGTCGACGTATAGTCGGTATAGGGCCCCACCTGACAGGCCCGCGGCCCAACAGGCCCACAACCCATACACCTTACTTATCCTACAAGAAACTCTATCCCTATATAAAAAGGCTAGAGGTCTCATTCTATATCAGGTTATCTCTCTCATCTATACCTCTTATACTTTATCGTCCCGATACTAACTTGACCGTCGGAGGTGGACCCTGGAGCTCCGGCCTCGGGTCCACTCCTAACCGGTTTACCTTTGTTTGCAGCATCACTTAGGACCTGGGAAGACGATGAACGGCCCAGGAGATTTGTTAGACCGGCCTAGCCAAACTATGCTTCAACAGAAAAAGAGCAAGTCTTTCGCTGTATCAAACTCTGAAGCTTTTTAAAAATCAACAAAGTATGAGTATGTCGGTTTAGAAGTCACAATTTACAAGGAGGTAAAAGTCACAAGTGGTGAATACATAATTTCAAGACAAAGGAACGTGCTCTAGCCTAAATTCAAAGATCACGTCAACATATTCATTAGAAAAACAAAAATAAAGGACTACGAGCTCAAGACAAGCATAGTATGCTAGGTTTAAGACATCATAAGTTGGAGTGACATCCCTTAGAGGGAGACTGTTATAAATATGTTTTTACGTATTCAGAAGGATCGATCACTCCAATGACATTAAGTAATGGGCTCGTAGTTAGTATTATAATATGTAATAAACCGAACCAAGCCCACAAGGGTTGACCGACAGCCCATGTCCATTATATGGACATGGATATAAAAGCCATCTCCTTATATGAAAAGGTGATGTTGGTTTATTTCACATAATATACACAAATTTCTCTTGAGTTTCTCTCTTTGGAAAACCTCCAACCTCACTCATTCTCTCTTTAAAAGATATATGATTAGAGCTCATGTTATATTGAGATTTCATTATTGCATATAAAATGCATGGAGAATGCTAGTGATTCTTAATGCTTAAAGCTTGTAAGAAAAGTCTTCACAAACAACGCTCGACTGTACTAAATTACTCATGTTTTGGGCATATATGTTATAATCACCTTAGTGTGCAGAATTGTTCTAAATAAAGAATTATGATTATAAAGGTGATTAGATGCATAGAAAATTGAATTTAAAACAAAATACAAAGTTTGTCTTAGTTCTGAAATTAAACATCTTTAGGATGAGATGTGTATGCATCATGAAAGCTAAAGAAAACGTTATATCTTTATATGGATAAATGAGTCTCATGTTTATGAGGTTACATGATGTTGGAAAGAACTCTTTGACTTATAAATATGATGATCACAATATCGATATAGATATGTCATACTAGAATATGTATAAACGCTTAACTTTTCGCTAATGGTCATACTTGGTGTTTGAAATGAATAACTTGTAAATTTCTATTATATACTTGAATGAGATGTATGACGTATGGATATGCGAACAACAGGCATATAGAATATTTATGCACGTGACTCTATTAAGACATTTAATGTACATTTCATTGACTTGATGAGCTTAAGTGATGTGATCATCAGAGGAATAAAAGATGTGCGTTGCACTTTTTTCCATTAGCTATGGTTTTGTTCCTTAGATGGAATACTTGTCCACTAAGAAGCATAAATTGAGAAATTGTTGAAAAGGTTTTTGTTAATGCAAAGCAATGCCTAAAAACATTGTTAGTATTAATTAATCTTTCTTAGTTTTGATCACGACAAATTACAAAGACATTTATTGTCGAACACAATCATAAAACGAATTATCTAACAAACACTATCATCAAGGTAATAATCATTACACTAACATATCTTAATCATGCTTAGTGATCATAAAAGTGATTAGCCTTAAAACTCACTTTTGTCAAATGTAACAAAAGATTTTTAATAAACTTTATTTTTAAGAAAATGTTTTATTAAAATGAAAATGTAATTTTGAATATGGCATATTCCAAATGCCATAAGAATATCGTTTAAAGGTTTAAACAGCCTCAGATATTTCAAATTCACTAAAAGACAAAAGGGAGCGGACTCTACGCCGGCGGTACATTAGCACCTACGGCGGTTCCTTATCGATAAGGAACCGCTGGCTCCAATAAGGAACCGCGGGCAGATATAGCCGTTGGATGTTTGTCTTATAAATAGTGGATCAATCTGCATTCTCGTCAACCCTTTTTGGACATCTCTTTCAGCCTTCTTTCTCCTATCTAATCCTAGTCATTTGTAAATGATCACTTAATGTGTTAAGTATGTTTACTCATGATTATCCTCTTGATCTCCTTCTTTACCTTGTCCAAAGAGAAGATCACTCACACACTTGTGATGTGATTAAAGATGTAGCATTGATGAAGATCACCTTCTCCTAAAGATCAAGTCATGTTCATGATTTGTTTATTTGTGTCTTGTGTAGATCCAATGTATTTGTGAATACTTGGACTAGTTGTGTTCATCCAAGCTATATGTGAATACTTGGATTAGAGTTGTGTAAATCCATTGCACATGTGTGTGCTTGGATTTGTGTTGTGTAGATCCAAGCTACATGTGTGTACTTGGATATGTTTAGTTGAGTTGTAATTAGTTGTGTTAGTTCTCACTAAACTATAAAGTGATGTGGTTGTGTCTTGTTAGTTCTCACTAAACTATAAAGTGATGTGGTTGTGTCTTGTGAGTTCTCACTAAACTATAAAGTGATATGTAGTTGTGTTGTGTGAAGTTCTCACTTAGCTTCAAAGTGAAGAGTCGTGAAGATTGGTTCTAGCTTTGGATTAGAACTCGACATCTAGCCTTGTGTCGGAAAATGGTGAAGTAGGCAACGTTGTGAAGATTGGTTCTAGCTTTGGATTAGAACTCGACATCTAGCCTTGTGTCGTAAAATGGTGAAGTGGGCGTCGTTGTGTAGATTGGTCCTAGCTAAGATTAGGTATCGACATTTAGCTTAGTGTCGAAAAATAATGTAAGCGACGTTGTAAGGTTTTCTCCGCTAAGAAGGGAGCTTGTGGATATAGTGGAAATCTCGAGTAAGGTGTACCCGAGGAGTGGAGTAGGAACGAGGATAGAGCCTCGTTGCCGAACCACTATAAATCTTGGTGTCTTCCTACTAGGTCGTTTCTTTCCTTACTCATTACTTACATTCATTATCATTATACTTACTACACATTGTTAATGCATTAGAATTGAACCTAATCGTTATGCAACTAGCTTTCAAGTAAAAGATAGTTTTGTGCACTTACCTAATTGAAAGGAATTTTAATTAGGAGATAAACCGATGAGAAACTATTCAACCCCCCCTTCTAGTTCTACAATTGGTATCAGAGAGATGGTGACACAAGATCTTTGAAGTATATTGTACTTTAAAACTTGGATCGATCCATTGTCTCCTCAAATTAGAAGGTTGAGTTGTACTAAAGTTTTTCTTTGGTCAAAAATATTTTTTTGTTGAAAATAAGCCTTTTAAATTGTTAATATTTCATATTACTTAAATTAATAGTATTAATGCATTTTAGATTTACTCTTGAAATGTATCTACTAGTTTGCATCTTGTTATGTGTAGGTACTCATGAAGATAAATCATTCTATTGATTATGGATTGAGTTACTTACACTTGTAGAAGACTCATCGTCTTTGATTTCCAACATCATTGAATGATGATATCAAGATGGGTAGGAGTGATACTAGTCTTTGAAGACTTAGTAGTCACTATTAGTCATAGTTGGGCTTTGCATCGGTTCCTAGAAAGCTCGAAATGCAATTTGTGGCCAAGGTACGCTTTCGTTCTTCCACACGCCCTATTGATCATTCTTTTGATCATTAATTGACTATATGCTTGTTATTGGCATCCTTGCCTTGACATTTACTTGTGGTTTGTGATTCTTTCCTTTTTCCCTCTCAAACCTTAATTGCTTGGATACTTGACTCACTATGAAGATGTAGGGTGAGTTAGTAGAAGCTTAAAGTATCAAGCATGATTTCCATGGTTTTCACCCTTACGGTTAGTAGGTCCTATATCATGTGTAACTTATGAAATTAAGCTCATCTCTAGGATGATTAGTGAATCCCTTGAGATACCAAACTACTTCATTAAGTTGTAGGTAGATTTTACAAATTTGGAATTGAAATATTCCAAGGATATTGTTATTGTTAATTCTAGAAATAATTATCCGATCATGTGGGAGAGAAAGTGAATATATAGTTTGCTTATGTTTTGAAATAGAATAAGACTCTTGAAAATGATTTTATTCTATGCATCAAAATTGCTTGGTATAATTCATTACCAAAGCCGTTTAGACTTTCACCGGAAAGGCACGTCTTAAACCACTATATATGACACAAGGTCTTCTCCTCCTCAATTTGAAGAATGTCATTTGTCTCTTGCGCAATGTTCTTGGTCTTGATTCACTTCCCTTGACTCCTCTCCCTTTGCTTCTTTGCTACGA
Source organism: Glebionis coronaria (assembly GCA_025667525.1). Taxonomy (NCBI): domain Eukaryota; kingdom Viridiplantae; phylum Streptophyta; class Magnoliopsida; order Asterales; family Asteraceae; genus Glebionis; species Glebionis coronaria. The sequence goes on from CM046876.1 coordinate 526,134,367, forward strand.
GTAGTCGTTTGTTCGTATTGGTCTTTTCCTATCTCGATTCAACCCGTAATCCTTCAACAAGGCATTATTACCTAGTGTTGTGGTGGTCCAATGATATCCTAAAAGGTTTAAGATATATTTTTAAGTACTTTAAAAATTTTGGTTTTCAAAAATTCATTGTTTTTCTTTGATAAAAACCTGCCTCTGTAGGTGGTTTTTTATCTCTGGCGGTTCCTTATCGATAAGGATCCGCGGGCAGAAACTTTGTCAGAGCGCCAGTTTTTATAGAATACCCTTTTTCAAACAGAATCTTCTCTCTCCCTCACTCACACAGTGACGAAAACACCCGGTTTTCCACCATTGTTGTTTTCCCAAAACCTTCAATTACTCAAGATGAGTTGATTTTGATTTGTAGGTTTCACTCATCCTTCATCAAAGATCAATTATCTGTAAGTCATTTCTTTCAATTTCATCTAATTTTTTCTAGGGTTCATACATTCATAATTGGGGCTTTTTAATTTTGACATTGAATTAGAACCTTATTAGGAATAAGAGTTGACATAGTATTGTTACTATGATTCCTTAGGTTCATATTCATTGAGATTTCACTAAAACCCATTTGTAGAACAAATCCGAATTTTGACTGAATAGTTTAGTTGATTGATGGAATTGATATGAACATATGAACAAGTTGGTAACGCCATTGTTAAATGCTTACCTAAAAACCTTGTTTTAAAAAACCAATGTTCAAGTTCATTATTAATCTTACATGGTCAATGTGTCATTGTTGATGATGAACTTGGTACATTGTGAATTTGAGAATGATAAGGATTAAACCTTGGTTTGTCAATAGATTGATAAAACACATTCTCACTTCCTTTAATTTTTGGTTTATATGTAACATATGAGTAATTGGAGAAATATGTTTATATGTTATTTTTAGGTACTATCATGACTTCAGGATATCAAAATGACCATCTACTTACTAGAAGATACATGCCTAATCCTTCTTTGAAAAATCAAACTCGCTCTTTTCAAAACACTTATCATAATCTTGAATCTCGTTGTTTCCATGAAAGACGTATTGTTTCTTCTAATCTTCTTGGACTTGACTTCATTCGATTCATGTTCAATACCATTGGCTTTGATTGTTTGCTTGACATAGATGAGCCAATCTTTTCTTCTTTCCTCATGGAATTCTTTAACTCGTTCAAGCTAATGCACATCAACAATGGTCTATCTATAAGATTTTCCATCAAGGGGAAGACCTTTGTGTACACTCTTGAGGAATTTGGTGAGATTCTCGGAGTTCCATACGAAGGTCAATGTAGGTTCATCGATGCTTGGGGTTTAAACCACTTAGAATCGGCCCCTATTGATGTGCATTATGTGACCGAGATTCCTTCGGCTTCGGCCATCTCTCGTGCCCTTGCTACACCTCGTGAACATCCTATTCTTGGTAATTTTGAAGGAGAATTTCGTGCTCTCACTCCTTGGGAATTACTAGCTAGCGATCTTAGTGATTTTATGGTCCCTTGGGTCTAAATCATTAGGGAAAATGCAATGTGTTTGGTTGGTGATTGCAACCATGTGCCTGCTTATCTTGCACATATGTTGTATTGTGTTGCTACCACTACTCCATACAATCTTGCATTTTTCATATCTAGAAGGATAAGATTTGTTCTAAATGGATCTCGTTCTACTCTTCCTTATGCCATGATTCTCTCATGGCTTCTTAGGAGAGTTCTTCTTGACCATCCTCCTCTAAATCCTTCATCTTTTCACTCCGTGCTTCGAGTCATGCTTCATATTGAAGGGAATGTCTCTTCAGTTCCCACGCATGATTCAAATGAAGATGAAAATGTCTCTCAAGACAATTCTCTCATTTCTCGTTATGACTTGTCATCATCTATCTCTCAATTGTCTTTACTAAACATTGATTCAGACTATCAGTATTGTCTCAATCTTCATCTTCAAGATCGAATCAGAAGTGAATCAAGGTAAGGAGGAAATGCTCATAAATGAATGATATATATACCACTCTTGTGTGACTAACATGTGTGTAAACATGTATGGATTGTTGAACTTTATCTCTTTTATTATCTCTATTCTTAGGATGTTGTGTATTCTTTAACTAACAATTTGTGTTTGGATTATCTAGTATTTTAATCCTAATTATCCATGGTATCGATATTTCGATTTACATGGCTCTGTGCATCTTGTGTGTTAGATAGCCTCCTAGTTTTTGATTATTAGTTCACTTTGGCTTGATAATCCTTGGTAAAAAAATATGGGATAGCAAAAGTTTGAAGAAGTGCTATTTTTGAACACCTCTGGTCGCGGTTCCATATCAAACCCGCGGTTCCTTAGCGATAAGGAACCGCGGACCTACGTAAGGAACCGCCTAGTACTGTTTCAACATAATCTTTACTTTACACTGTTTTCTTTAATATGTGTAAGACTTTGATAAAACTTTTGCAAAAACCTGTACTTTCCTAAACTAGGCTACCTAATTTCATTGTTCACATAAAATGATTTTAACCTATTACTAGTTTGGATCATCCCCTTCTCTTCTTAAACCCTCTCTTGTAGATTGTGTTCTTCATCCGTTCAACTCTTCTATAAACCTCATCCTCCTACCTCCCACACTCCTCTCTTGGGTGTTCCCATTTCCTGTTTATTAGGTGATCCACACTTGTTTGATTTTTTCATGCACAATGGAACAAATTGTCCTTGTTGCTTGAACAACTTTCACCTTGTTGATATCCTTAGGTTGGAAATGATTGGGGCTCACATCAAGTTGCAAAGCTTCTTATTGAACCTATTTTCTAATCATCCACCTCCTAGGAGATAAATGATGGCTTTTAAAATTAACATTCTTTTCAAAAGAAGGTCAAGCCAAAAGAGGACTATGAATTCAAGACCTAGTTTTTAGCTATCTTTGTAGTAGTTAATTGTCTTTTTATTTATTCTATTTCCTTTCCTTTCCCTCATGATTTTCTCATGTGGATGATTTATGGATTTAGTTTTATGTGTTTCTATCTATGTGATCACATTAATTAACTTCAATTTATTTAAAATTGAACCTAAATCTATTACAACCTCTAAAAAATTGACTTAAAATTGGACCAAAATGTTACCTAAATATTTTGTCACCCTTTGTCAAGACATTCTTTGTGAATGTGTTGCTTTTATGCAACCCTAGCATACTCTAGTGCTAAAAGAAGTAAAAATCCAAGATTTGCAAATTTTTTGAAAAAGTCTTATTTTTCTTCAAAACTTTTGAAAATCAAGATTTGATATCGATATGGAACCACGGGCTATTTTAAGGAACCGCGCTTGGTAAAGCCGTTCTTGGCTTATTTTTGGTCTTTCTTCTTTGACCACTGTCTTGGTTAAGATTCTTTGTTTACCCAATTTGGCTAAACATTTCCTAAAACCTTTCTTTTTCATTTCAAATCTTTGCCTTGTCTGTTTTCTTTAAATTCTTCGCTTTTGGGAGTTCTTTTCTTCATCCCACATAATGCCTAATTCTTCCTTTCCTAACCTTGACATATTTTGTCACAAACTTCTTAACCTAAAGCTTCTTCTTCTAAGCTTTCAAAGAAACCGAAAATCTCGGTTAAACCCATTTGGATAAAAAAGAACAAGAATCTTCATGATTCTTCTTCTTCAAAATCCTCCAAGAATTCCTCTTTCTCTCCGATTCAGTATTGGAATGAGACTTACTCTATAAATCCAGTTACCGGAGAAAAAGAAATTCTTCCACCACCACCAAAACCTTTCAACTCTCCTCAACTCAATGACCTATCTTCTTTCCCTAACCTCACCAGGCATTGTTAAAACATCTCTTATCCATTATCTCCCTCTCCACCAACCTCTAATTTTGATGGACCTCCCCCATCTAACGACTTTGTTTTGCATCATGGTTCCTCGTGTGCTTGTTGTCGTTTTCAACAAATTGAACTTGCTCATATCTATGACGAGCTAAATTTCCTTGAATTCCTCCTCACTCGACCTCCTCTCAAAGTTTTCATTCCCGTGAACAAAACTCCGAATGATGTTTCGTCGTCTTTCTTTTCCAACTAAGGTACATTTTGTTTTAGTTGTTTGAGTCAATAAAACTTAAGCAATCTTGGAAGATTATCACTATTAGATTAGCTTATGCTTTATGGTTTATTTTCCATATTTTTTTGCTTTAAATATTCATATTGTGTGTATGAATATTTCTCTTGTATGTTATTTCATATTTTTGTAATATGAAAGTTATGTATGTTATCTTTCCCTCTAATTCTATTTCACACATTGGTTAAAGAGTTGATCATGGTTAAAACTTAAAATTAATTATGGGTGATTCCATAAATTCTAAATTTTAACCCATTGACATTTTAAATCATCTTTGATTAGTTCGGATGTTTCTTTTCTTCATTTATTCCACCAATTGAACTATGATGTTGTCAATACACACTCTTTGGACATACTTAGCAAATGCTTGCTTCTAATTTGAGATTTCTTTTCCTTCTCCCTCTCAAGTTAGTTAGTAAGTAGTGCACATACGTACATTGGTGTTTTTTTTCTTTCTTCTAACCTTTGTGTAGCATGTCACCTTAGCTCATTTACTTGGTGCCCCAAGCAAGGGGGAGCAAGCACCAAGGGGGAGATACTAGCAAAAGACCGGTTCTTTTCTTCTTCAAAGACTTGTGCTAACCTTTTTGCTTCGACAAAGGGGGAGAAATGATAGTGATAAACTCGTTAATAATTCGAATAAACTTGTACTTTACGTAAATGAGTTTATAGTTTGTCGTAATCAAAAAGGGGGAGATTGTTAATGCAAAGCCATGCCTAAAAACAATGTTAGTATTAATTAATCTTTCTTAGTTTTTATCACGACAAATTACAAAGACATTTATTGTCAAACACAATCATAAAACGAATTATCTAACAAACACTATCATCAAGGTAATAATCATTACACTAACATATTTAAATTATGCTTAGTGATCATAAAAGTGATTAGCCTTAAAACTCACTTTTGTCAAATGTAACAAAAGATTTTTAATAAACTTTCTTTTTAAGAAAATGTTTTATTAAAATGAAAATGTAAATTTGAATATGGCATATTCCAAATGCCATAAGAATATCCTTTGAAGGTTTAAACAACCTCAGATATTTCAAATTCACTAAAAGACAAAAGGGAGCGGACTCTATGCCGGTGGTTCCTTATCGATAAGGAACCGCGGGCTCCAATAAGGGACCACGGGCAGATATAGCCGTTGGATGTTTGTCTTATAAATAGTGGATCAAATCTGCATTCTCATCAACCCTTTTTGTACATCTCTTTTAGCCTTCTTTCTCCTATCTAATCCTAGTCATTTGTAAATGATCACTTAATGTGTTAAATATGTTTACTCATTATTATCCTCTTGATCTCCTTCTTTACCTTGTCCAAAGAGAAGATCACTCACACACTTGTGATGTGATTAAAGATGTAGCATTGATGAAGATCACCTTCTCCTAAAGATCTAGTCATGTTCATCATTTGTTTATTTGTGTCTTGTGTAGATCCAATGTATTTGTGAATACTTGGACTAGTTGTGTTCATCTAAGCTATATGTGAATACTTGGATTAGAGTTGTGTAAATCCATTGCACATGCGTGTGCTTGGATTTGTGTTGTGTAGATCCAAGCTACATGTGTGTACTTGGATAAGTTTAGTTAAGTTGTAATTAGTTGTGTTAGTTCTCACTAAACCATAAAGTGATGTGGTTGTGTCTTGTTAGTTCTCACTAAAGTATAAAGTGATGTGGTTGTGTCTTGTGAGCTCTCACTAAACTATAAAGTGATATGTAGTTGTGTTGTGTGAAGTTCTCACTTAGCTTCAAAGTGAAGAGTCGTGAAGATTGGTTCTAGCTTTAGATTAGAACTCGACATCTTGCCTTGTGTCAGAAAATGGTGAAGTAGGCAACGTTGTGAAGATTGGTTCTAGCTTTGAATTAGAACTCGACATCTAGCCTTGTGTCGTAAAATGGTGAAGCGGGCGTCGTTGTGTAGATTGGTCCTAGCTAAGATTAGGTCTCGACATTTAGCTTAGAGTCGGAAAATAATATAAGCGACGTTGTAAGGTTTTCTCCGCCAAGAAGGGAGCTTGTGGATATAGTGGAAATCTCGAGTAAGGTGTACTCGAGGAGTGGAGTAGGAACGAGGATAGAGCCTCGTTGTCGAACCACTATAAATCTTGCTGTCTTCCTACTAGGTCGTTTCTTTCCTTACTCATTACTTACATTCATTATCATTATACTTAGTACACATTGTTAATGCATTAGAATTGAACCTGATCATTATGCAACTAGCTTTCAAGTAAAAGATATTCTTGTGCACTCACCTAATTGAAAGGAATTTTAATTAGGAGATAAACCGATGAGAAACTATTCAACCCCCCATTCTAGTTTCTACAGTTTTATATGGATAAATCACATTCACTAAGCACTCCAATGGTTGTTAGGACACTTGATGTAAAAATGGACCCATATAGACCTGGAGATGTTGATGAGGAAATTCTAGGTCCCGAATTTCCATATTTAAGAGCTATTGGAGCTTTAATGTTTCCTGCTAGTCATACACGATCCGATATAACATTTTCTTTAAACTTATTAGCAAGATGTAGCTCATGCCCTACGAGGAAGCATTGGAATAGAGTAAAACAGACAATTCGATATCTTCAAGGTACAAAAGATATGGGGTTATACTTTACTAACCCGTCAAATCTAACTTTATTTGGTTTTGCATATGCAGGATATATGTGTTACCCTCACAATGTTCGTTGTCAAATTGGATATGTTTTTACAAGTGGAGGAACAACAATTTCATGGCGTTCAGTAAAGCAAATAATCGCATCAACTTCTTCTTATAATGCAGAACTTCTAACAATCAATGAGGCAAGTCGAGAATGTGTTTGGTTAAGAAATGTAACACAACACATACGCAGGTCATTGGTATTTCTACAGATAACGAGACACGAACAGTTTTGTATGAAGATAACGCAACATGTATTGCTCAACTTAAAGGAGATTACATCAAAGGCGATATGACAAAACAATTCTACCGAAGTTCTTTTTCACTCATGACCTACAAAATAATGGAGATATTCTAGTTCAACAAGTTCGTTCAAGCTACAATTTAGCGGATCTATTTACCAAGGCACTCCCTACTTCCACATTCACATTCAGGAAACTTACTCACAACATTGGAATGCGTCAACTTAAAGATCTAAAGTGATGTAGTCATCAGAAGAGAATAATACACGTTGCACTCTTTTCCTTTGTCATGGTTTTGTCCCACCGGGTTTTCCTGACAAGGTTTTTAATGAGGCAACATTCTCAAAGCGTATTATCTATAGCGACATTCAAGATGGAATGTTATGGATAATTATGTATGGATATCTAGAATAAGACCCATGGCGCAAATTGTAATTAAGGTTTACCTTAATATTTATCTTATAAATAAATGGACTTTTGTTTATTTTTTTTAAATCTTTATTCACAACACTTAAATTTTTTCAAAATACTTATTTTGTTAAATTGTTTTTGAAAAGACAATGATCAACAATATTGACTGGAGATTACATCAAAGGCGATATTTTGTTAAATTGTTTTTGAAAAGACAATGGTCAAATTTCACTTAAAGGAGATTACATCAAAGGCGATATTGATGGCGAAGGTTTCCCCGGCGACACGTCGACGGGGAAACATTGACCAAAAATTCCCAAATTTTTTTCGCCAAACAAATGGAGAGAAATTATCCCGCCAATGTATCCCCGGCTACGCGTCGTTGGGGAAACATTTTGGATATAATTTACAGGAGGATTAGTGTTAAAATAAGGCTTTATTGTGTATTAACTTATCCCGGCGACATGTCGCCGGGGAAACCTTCGCTATACGACAAAAGAAAAAAAAAATGAGACGAAATAATTAGCGGAAAATTTACCGCCAAATTATCCCCGGCGACATGTCGCCGGGGAAACTACATATATATATTTTAAGGTTTTTACACACATATATATATATATAATTATTATTTATGAAATAAACTTTAACGTATATATTTCTTTTTGGTTTTAAAAGCTCAAAGTCTAACATATATATATTTATTGGATTTTAAAAGCTCAAAGTTTAACATATATATTTAATTATTTTGCGCCATTTATATACTTAATTATTGAGATTTTCATAAAAGCAAACATTTATTTATTCAGAATATTATACATAGTCCTTGTGGAATCAAATGGAAAACTTACAAACAGACACGCCTAAACATAGTTTTATTCGACACGGACACTTAAACACGCGCTTAATTAAACATGAATATTACAACGATAATAGACTCCTAAACACGAAAACGGACTCATTATTAATGTTCCCCGTGTCATCGTAAAGTTCGTGAAGTAGTGCAGCTGATTACTACTCAATGCTAAGATTTTACCTTTCATTTAAAAGCTCATGAAGTAGTGTAGCCGATTGACATGCGTGGTCTTCAGAATGCCTTTCCATTTCTAGTCTTGCCTCTAACATCTTTATCTTTAGATCTTTGATCTTGCAATTTGAGCACTCAATGGGTGCAGATTCAGAAGATCTTGTAGAAGAACTTGGATGTATTGAAGGCCTTGAAGGAGAACCTTGAGGTGTTGAAGATCCAGGGGAAGATCTTATACGGAGTTGGAGATCTAGATCATCATTCCATATAAAATTTCCACATCCATAATATTTTTTTTCATTATTATTTTATGTTTATATTTCATTATCATATTTATTTATTCCTTTGTGCACATTTATGAAATTCGTTTATCTATTTATATGATATAAATACAAATAAATAAATAAATTTAGATAAATTATTTATCTAAATTCGTTTATTTATTTATATCATATAACTAAATAATTTTTTTTAGATAAATCATTTATTTAAATTGGTTTGTTTATTTATATCATATAAATAAATAAACAAATTTATATAAATATGTAAATTATATCTTTTACTGTGTTTTTGTTGTATATGGTTGCAGTCGTTGTTTGACCTCCGTCTCCACCGGGAATCACCAGCATGGACGAAATCAAGAATGGCATAAATGCTCACTGTACGAACTCATACAACACAAGCAATACGACTCTCAAGTCGAGGTGGTGGGTCTGTGACGCTGAGGGCAATGTTGACGTGGAGCGGATCCGAAGAAACCCTCCCTCGGGTTATGAGCAGGAAGAGTGGGATAAGCAAATTACTTTTTGGAGTGATCCTAAGAACGCTGCTCGGGCTTCACAGAATTCCAAAAACAGGTCGAAGAGCAAGACTGTAAGCTGCCAAGGATCTCGGTTTGTTCTTGCTTTCCGACATCTTATGGTAATGAATATTAAAATCATTATATAATTTTTTTGTATTTATATGTTTTTTTTTGTATTTTGTTGTATTTTTAATTTGTTGCATCTTATATACGTGTGTATGTGCAGATGAGTAACTCAGAGACACAGGAGTATCCGTCTCTGATCGACACATTCTTCCGTCATCATACAGTAGGCGGCGCCTTCCAAGACCCCGGGGAGCAAGCGTTATATGTAAGTTTTGTCTCAAATAATGGCACTTTAATTATTTGTCGAGAAACCATGCCCGGGAAACCTGACTAATATATGAACTAACTTGTGTTTTTTTACTACGTAGGATGAGATGATCAGGTTACGGGATTTAGGTTCAAACACCCACAGCGGTGTCCCGTACACGGAGGAGGAGATCATGATGATAGTTCGCCCAAGCAAGGGTCGAGGGCACCTCCCGGGTATTGGTAGGGTCGTGTCTGACCGCCACTCCTCTTTTCCTGATCATGCCTCAGACATTGATAAGCTAAAGAAAGACAATAAAAAGTTGAAGAAACAGCACAGCAAGATCACCAAAACGCTAAATATGTTCACCAAGTTCTTCAGGCAAGACCCCAGATTCTCTGAACTATGTACAACGACTAACTCAACACCAGCGGTAGGTACTAGCAGCAGTACCGGAGGGAACGACAACCCGAACCCCTTTATTATCGATGATGATGACGACTCGTCGGATGAGGATGATTTGTGTCGGGTAAGCATATGGTATTTGTGGCTTGTAGTTTATTTAGGCTTTCCTACCATGAAGAATTTCTTCCCGGTTTTTTAATTAGAACATGTTATCGATCTAGCTAGGTGAATACATTGGTCACCCGTTTTGAGACTATTTCTTTGTTTAGTATGATTATGGACGATTCTATGTGTATTATATCGAATGCATTGATACATTATATCGTATTGTGTTTTGGTACGAGTTGTGGTGTATTTGGATAGATTACATATTGCTGCATACAGGTTTCAGGTTTTGGTAGTTTTTTTCAGAAAAATTCCGGAAAAAATCTAGAAAACGCCTGTTGTGCAGGCTGTGCATAAAAAAAAACCATGTTTCCCCGGAGACATGTCGACGGGGAAACTATGTAACATTATTTGACTTTTTTTAGTCAAATATAATAGTCTGACCTTTTAAAAAAAGTCATGGTGTTTCCCCGACGACATGTCGACGGAGAAAAGTGGGCTTTAGTTTGACTTTTTTTAAAAGTCATCAAAAACCATTGACTAGTCAATATTTAGCAAAGGGAATCCCCGGCGACATATCGCCGGGGAGACATGGCTGTTTACAAGATTAGTATTAAGTTAATTACGTTTTCATTAAGTATACACGAATTTTCTCCATCGACGTGTCGCCGGGGAAACATCGTCCAGCGTGACACTTATTTTGATTGCTGAAAATGGCGTGGGTCCCGCTTGACGACGGGATTTTCCATGGGGAAACTATCCCCATCGAACTTTGCCCATTGAAGAATCGCCATCGACGTGTCGATGGGAAAAGTATCCACATCGAAATGTCGCTGGGGAAACATGAAAGAATTCGACGGGGAAGGCCTCGGATGTTGTAGTGTATAGATTTGTGTTTAGTAGTAGTTTTGTGAATACCAAGTGAGTGATTTGTTTGTTTAGATTTGGCAAACATTTTTGAAAAATTTAAGATGTAACTTCAACTTGAATTCAGTAATTTGTTGTGTGTGTTTAATAATACAAGTTTTTTAAATGCTTCAATGTGTTTTGTACATAATTTGCCTTTGTTTAATGAGCTACTAGTTTTGTTATGCGTTGTAGTACACTTTAAGTTCTAATGAATATTTTGATCTAAACCCATTTAATCCTAAAACTATATTTAAATCTAAACCCATTTAGAAACCAAATGGGCTTTAAACTAATTTTGTACTTTCCAACTTTACAAAAAAGAAAATGTCTAATTTTATCACTAATATTTGTATCAAAAAGTATTTATGACGCGTTTGATTTTTCGTGGGTTTAAGTTTAGGTTTATATTTAGTTTGCATTTGGGTAAAATTTAGATTTTTGATTTGATGTAAAACTTTTTTTTTAATATATTTTAATAAATAAATTATTACTATACTATATATATATATATATATATATATATATATATATATATTAAATATCATTATTTTTATAGTGACTATGAAGCCACATTTGATGGGCCATCAGGCTAGGCACAACGCATGGGGGTCGCGACCTAGTTTTTTCGGCCGGCGACCTAGTGCGACCTATTTGCCACAACTCGGCGACCTAGTGCGACCTAATTTAAAATTTATTTTTTTATTTTTAATAAAAATAACATTTTATATTCAATAAAAATAACATTTTATATTTAATAAAAATAACATTTTATTCCAAAAAAAACATTTTATTCCATACAACACGCGTTATACTAAAAAAAAAACATTACATAAACTAAAAAACATTAGGAAACTTAAAAGTAAAGAGGGTATAATGCATTAGCTAAAACTAACTCCAAAAATTGTCAAATTAATATATGTTGTGAGGAATTAAAAAAAACTCAATATATTAAAATTTGGAATTTTTTTATAAAATTTATATAATTAAAACATGTTAAATTTAAAAAAAAAAGTTTTTTTTTTATAAAACACACAGACACAAACACAAACACAAACACAAAAGAGGTCGTGACCAGGGTCGGTTTGGGCTTGATTTGCACCGGCGACCGAATCGCCGCAACGCGACGACCCGGTCGCGACCGAGAGTCGACAGACTCTTTTCAGATGCGTTGTGCCCAGCCTCATAATTTTTAAAACCTACCTTTATGCTCGGACTAGTGTCAGAAGTTATAACGTCTTATTATTTTTTTAAGAAAACCGACCAAACATTTCGAGTTAATGCTAAAGTTATTCTTGACTCCAAAAAGGCACAAACCAAACATGACCTATTTTTAGACGGTACTCTAATGTAGGGGTGAGCATTTGGACCATTGACTACCGAAAAACCGAACCGAACTGGATCGACTCAGACCGGACCGGACGATTTCGTTGTGGTCATCGGTTCGGGGTTTTAGACCAATTCGATTCTCGGTTTAGTTCGGTCTTAGCAAAAAATCTTTCTATTATGTCTAATAAGACCGGATCGAAGAACAGGACACCAAGACCGGACCGGTCCGGTCTAAGAGTGTAGTATTTTAAGAGCATCCCATTTTGTGTCACGTGCCACTCAGCACCCAGCCAACATAATTTTGTATGTGTTTCAAAATTAGGGTTTCAACACAGCAGCCGCCTTAACACACTCACTCTGCTTTAAAAAAAACAAAAAACATGATACCTGTTTGTGTGTTCTTTAGATCTGCTATTTTTCGGTTTCAAAGGCGTGTTTGGCATGTGGCATGGGATCATCTTTCTGTCATCCTTGTTGTAACAGATGCTTTCGGAAGGTACATCTAATTTATTTCACTCACTCTCTTAAAATTATAAACTTGTGAGGACCGTATCTTATAAATTTCTTAATTTCATTTTTAATTTTTGATTTTCTTGCAATTAAAATCAAGGAAATGTGATTTCATTATGAGATCTGTTTGTTCAAATTTGGTTTCTGGTTTTATATATTTCTAATGAATCTATGCATCTAAGCTAGAATTATAGTACTGGTAGTTTTTATTGGTTTGCATATTTGTTTTTTAGAGTTTGATTGGATTGACAGGTGTCGGGTTTCCTTTTTTAGAGTTTGAGTTGCAATTTCCCTGTTTAATTAATTAAATACTGTTTTCAGAATGAGATTTGTTCGAATGTACCGTTATTGAGATTAATTATTTTCTCTTTAAAATGGTGAAAAAGCTAATCACGTAATTAGTTTTTTTGGGTTGCCGGGTTGGTTGTAAGAAAATGGGAACCGTAAAATGATTTCTGGTGAGGGCTTCCCTTTGAAAATAAGTTACAGCCAAAAGGGGAAAGCATCTCTGGTTATGCAGTTCCGTTGTAATGGATATCAGCCCATCGGGTTCATATCTAACTGCATGTGGAAGACAGAGAGGGTGTGTGTTTCTAAGCGGTTCGATACCTTTTTAGAGTTATATTTAGTTTATATAGCGTGTGTTTGATTTGTTTCTTGTTTTTTCTTTTTTCGATTTGGTGTTAAACAGAAAGAAGAAGGAGGTGACGGCGAAGGAGAGGGCATCTGGCTTATCATCAGATGTAACAAAAACCGCATCTGGCTCATCATCAAATGTAAGAAAAACGTGTTCTCTTTCATAATTGTTCTAACAAATATAAGATTTGGTTATGGCTAGGGTTTGGTGATTTTTGAACCATAGTATTTACTTCTCGTCTATTGTAATAGGAGAGAGCAGCTTTAATGTCGGGGATCCCTTTGCACGTGACACCCAACTCTTTGTAAGTTTTCAAATTAGGTCATGTCATAGAGAAGCACTTATAGCTGGTAAAAGCACCTTATCATACAATTTTTTTTCAGGCTAAGTATGCTTAATGACAAGGGTACTATTGAACAAATCAAATATGCTGACCGTTATAAAATGGCAAGTTATAATCGTAGCTGTATAATCAGGATGAAAACTGAGAACGATTTAGCGGAGGTATGGTTATATACTAAATCGATCTACTACGTTTTATTTTTCATTTCCATTTCTTACTTGACGTTTTTTCTATTACTATAGTTTCTAAGAAATGGACCCTACATGGTTGATGGACTTAAGCTCGAGGTTGAAGAGTTTAAAGGGTATAAAGCTTTCAAAATCTCCTCGTTGTATAGATTAGCAGACTATGGAACATTATCTCAGTTTGTTTTAGTTATACTATATCTCTTGTGATTATGATAGGCATGAGTATCACAAAGATACGTTAAAAGGTATCTACAAGCTCTACATCTCTGAGATGAAGGTCGCAAAGGAAGAGGAAGTAAGTGTTAAAAGAACATTAGTTTCGGCTATTGAGTACTTTTTATGTTCATTTTTAACTTAAACGATTGTAATTGTATGTGTGACACAGATGCACAAGGATATTCAAGATCTTTTTCAGGATTTCGGATGCACAGATATTGACATCCACAAAAAGAATGGAAAGAATGGATTCACACCAGATGGGTATGCATAGAATTAAAATTTCAACTTGTTTGATGTTTGAGAAAAATGTGTTCACTTTTGGTCGAAAGTCTAAAAATGGTTTGCACACTATATATACTTCATTCGCCTGTGCCATTATTGGTGTTGTTCTATGTAGACTTTACGAGAACCTTGACTGATCCTATTTGATTAATCCTCTATATGTGTGTATATGTGTACAGCACTGTGAAGCTTCGCTTCAAGACCGAGGCAGGTAGAGCTAGAGCTGTGTTATGAGTACAAGAACTAGGTCTTGATTGGCAACTCGAAGCTATCCATGGTAAGAAAGAGAGGGCACTGATAAGCCAACAAACCGAAATATGATACGCACACAAAGTATCACTCATGGCCGCAGCTAGGGCCGGGTTTCTCCGTTACTTGAGTCTACCACCGCTAAACAACGAAATTATTGCAACAAACCAAGCTTGGTTTATTGAGTTGTAAGTTGTAACTTAATTAATTATGTTTATTTTCTGTAGTAGTAAGTTTAACTTATTGAATTGTAAAATGATTGGTTTCCTTTTATATTCTACTACCAGACTACCAGTATATGACACTGTTATATGCAATTTTTAACCATATGGCATAGCCAAACTGCACGTCTGCACCGCTCAAATGCCATAGCCATGTTATAGGGTCAAGTGTTATTGGATCATTTACACCTATAAAATGTTATAGTTGGGTATATTGTTTATGTTGTGGGGATAGTATAGTGTATGTGACGAAGTCGTGATGTTATTACGGTTCTAGCTGTGATCATATTTTGTGAAATAGAAAGGATACCATTGAACTGATCGTATCTGGTACAAACGGTTTCATTATTACATTGCGAAACTTTTTAAATACATAGAAGAGGATAATCCAACGTAACTTAGCTATTTATTTATACGAGAAGCTATTTTAAATAACAAACTAAACATCTTAGGTGATTTTTGGCTAGTAGTGTAGATAAGGAGATAGCCTCGCATACCTTCGCCCTAGGACTGACTCTGTTCGACCTGCCTTGATTGCCTAGCTAATGCTATCGTCGCAAGCAACCTCTCAAAGAATAGGGAGTGAACGACCCTTCTATCTAGTATCTAGATAGACTATAAATTATTCGTTCATTAGTTCATAGTATCAAGTTTCTCTCAAGGGTCGATCTTCACCATCATAATACGAAAATTATCTTGTTTTGAACATAGAGATATATCAACATGGAACAATGGGACTCAACAAGGATGCATGTTAACGCGTTTAGTTATTAGCTAGAATTAATTAATTAGACCCTCTAGCTATGGTTACCGTTCGTGTATACGTCCTGAAAAATTTTAGTCCAAACAACCTGATCCGAACAAAGCCGCGGATGGCCCAGTCCGAAAGAGAATCGTAGGAACATTGGCTCGTAACTTCAAAAACTTTGTCTACTAAAAGGCATACAATCCCAATGTTTATCCCAAATTGATCGAATTTTCTTAGCTTGTTTTTAGGGTTAAGTTGTACGTACTAGATAACTCTAACAGAACTTGGTAGAAATTTTGTTTGAGTTCACTAAGATCTATGTGGAATATAGACCTTAATGTTAAGAAGAACTTTAAGAACATGAATTCATAAACAAACCTCAATATTATTAAGAATAATATGAACACTCTAAATCATTGTTAAAGTTTTATTAAACCTTGAAGCTAAGTCGAATTCTAAGATACTATGATAATACAAATGACTTTATACCCTAGGCCTTTTTTATAAATTAAGAAGTTTTAATTGGCTTACAATTTTTACTAAAGATAATTATAATACTTTTCTAATTACAAGATAAATCCTAAATATAGATAATATTTACGTATTAGCTAAGTATTCTAGATAAGCACGTAAAATATTTTGCATATTTTTAGTCTTCTAGTCCTTTTAGAAGTCGACGTTGTCTATTATACAAGTATCAATAGAGTTTTTTACAAACACATGTTATGGTTTAAACTCTGCAAATATCTAGTCTTTTCGCATATATTTATCACGAGTCTATTAAATGTTACTAGTTGTTTTTTTTTTCTTTGGAAGGCAAATGTTACTAGTTTGTTAATACGAGCATTGCTATTTTCTGTAAGTGAAAGAATGTTGTTATAAAGGCCGTGTTTGGTAACAGTTTTAAAACCGGTCTTAAAATCTACGAACATTAATTACGTACAGTTACAAACGTTGCGTAACTATTTATTCAGATAATAAATAACACTATTAAGTATTACGCAATTATTATTTATTCAAGAAATAAATAATCCATGTCAGAATATATCACGAGGATTAATATACGAACACGTACGCAAATTTTAAAATTCACGAATATCAATTTCACGCAGTCTCAGCTTTAATTAAGAATGTTACGTAATTAATTATTCTGAATAATAATTAATTTTAACTATACAGGTATCACGTAGGTATTATTTATTCAAGAAAATAAATAAATACATGACGGGATTTAAAACACGTACACGCACGTTTTATCATTAAACGTGAAACGAAACAGAAACATAAAAGTATGTGTGTTGGGCCGCAGCTTCATAACAAAGAAAAGAAGCAATGGGCCTTGAGCCCGGTCCTTTGGAAATTTTAGCAACTAGAAAGTTGTAGTTTCTCATTTCATGGGTTTTACAAAAAAAAGGAATTAGGGTTACCTTGTGGAGTTGTGCCGCTGGGAAAACAAGAAAGAAAAAAAAAGAGAATCAGATTTCTTTTGGTTAATTGGTTCGTGTGTGTGTATCGTGCATCCAAGATCACGTGAAGGTAAACCACCATTTTCCTCTCTTTTGTAATCACGAATCATAAACTTTCAATCAAGAAAAACATGTTTTTCATAAAAGTAAACATGTCTTATAATCAGTTTAATGGTCAACTCTGTTTGATTCACGAAAACCGAGGCCTATAAGGTCTCGGTGTGTTTCCTGTTAGCCAGCCGTGACCCACACACGAGTGGTGGTGGCCTTATGATGACAGCCGGAAATCAACACCATCAGGGGGCGTTTGGTTTTGAATACAGTGGGAAACGAGGGCAACTGATGAGACTGCTTTTATATAAAGTCTCATCGTCCAAATAGGGCTTTAAATGCATAAAATATCATGAAAACGGCCAAATATATGCTTGTGTTTGTTACTTGTGTATTTTAGGTACGGATATTGAGAAAATGACAAAAGATCACAAGAATCATACAAAAACGAACACGGGAAACGAAGCCGCACAATGAACCAAGCCCTAATGAAGATTTTCTAAGACAAACCCTTGAAGATTTGAATATTATGCAAGAAGGTTCCTCCAATATTGAAGAATGGACACTTTAAACCCTTGTATCTTCATAATTACAAGATTGGTCCCTAAAGTTTGTCAAAATTGCAAAAAAGGCCCTCCACTTTGAAGAATTGGCAAATTTAGTCCCTCAACAAAACTAAATTGTCAATATTATTCCTCCTCAAAGTCAAACATACCATGAAGGCCTTCAAGTTACAAGAAATTACAAGTCTGGTCCTTTAAATATGTCAAATTGCAAAAAGGAACCTTAACTTTGAAGAAATGGCAAAAATGGTCCCTCATTAATCATGACTTGTCACATTCAGTCCTCCAAGAAGTCAACCATACAAGTCAAGACCATTATCTATGAAGAAAATGTCAAATCAGCCCTTCAAGAATCATCAAATGGCAAGAAATACCCCTGAAAATACTTTGGAAAAGTATTTGGGGCAAAAGTGAGAAAAAATGAAACTTCCATAACAAAGGAAATCAGGTTTAGGCTATTTTATTTACAAGTGAAAGAAAGAGGAAAGGCTGGGGACTAATTCGGGCAGACAAAGATAGTTACCTTAACCATTAGTGGGGTGACACGTGCCCCACTTACTCTAACCAACCAATCACCACACACCAAACTGCCACATCACTCTCCACTAAACCGGTTTAAGGTTAGTTTAATCCCTTGGCGCCTAAACATATTTTTAAACATAATCTTAACCAAAAACGGATTAAAACCTTGTTCTTCATGTTCATAATCTAAATTGGGCATTTCATGTTTACCAAAAATTGAGTGTCACCACATTTGTCACATGTTGAGTCCCCTTCTACCAAGGTTGAGGAAGAAGACAAATTTGCCAAAGGAATCCAACGCCCCACATACAAGCTTACTTTCTAAGCTTATTATGGACCATTTGATCATATAACAACAACTGCCAACTCACACAACCAGCCAAGAATCCATCACATGTTCAAGCAAGTTCAAACTTCACAAGGGGCAATTTTGGACTTCTACATAATTAGGGTTACGTTTTTATGCATCTTAGTTAACACTTGTAGCCTATATAAGGCATTGGACCTTTTACATTTTCAGTTGCTCTTGATTTTTCCTTAGTTCACATTTCTGTAAATCCTTTGTCATTTTTGAATGAAAAGTGTTTGAATTTTGTGAAGAAAGACCAAGTGCCAATCTCTATTTCTGTTTGTTTATGTTACATGTTTACTAAACCTGAATCTAAAAACGTTTTCATAGGCTTTGTGCAAGAAATTTCTCAAAGTTCTTAACTCTTGATATTTTGCTAAGATCTTGGTACACCTTGAAATTTTTGGGCTATAAGTGGATCATAACACCCTGATATTGTGATATCAAGGTGTTGCGAGGCTTATAACTTGGGGATAATCAAGTGTGGGGTACAAGAGTTGCATTAATCAAGGATTTGTCACTTTATGATTTTGATATTTTTGCTTCTAACTTTATCCATCTTAGCAGCTTGATATTGGAAGCTTGTGCTTGTTCTTGCTAGCACATATGCTCAAACATACGTGGGTGTGGATGTACATCCATGAGGTTTGAACCCTTAATCTCAAAATCTGTTGAAAATTTGGATATTTGTGATATTTGTGTTCTGCTAGTGTATGTGTTGTTCTTGGGCTCCAAATCTTGTTGATTCTGTTTATGTTTGATGTTTTGATGCTTATGTATGCATGTGCTAACCTAATTCCTACTTTTGATTTGAAAATCTTGTTTTGAAATTATTAAGGGGTGTTTGGATCAATTGTATATTGAAGTTATAGAGTTATTGGTTAAGTGTTTGCTATTGTATGTTGCTTGTTCTTGTTTAAGAAGTGTAATAGAGTGGATATCTGCAAGTTATATGCTTTTGAACACCTAAATCAAACATATGCTTATAAAATCTTGAATAAGTGATATTTTGGCTTGTGATTTGGTGCACACCTAGTTCTAGGCTTAGACTTAGGATAAAAAGTGATAAATCATATCCAATATAACCTGTTTAAGAGATCTAAGTGTTTGAATTTGGCTGTGTGGTCAAGTATATCAGCAAGTATTCATGACTGCATGTTCTTAGTTCATCAGTAACTTTTTGGTGCTTGAATCTTGATCTAGACCTTGAACCATTGCATGAAACCAGTATAAACCTGTTCATTTGAATTTATTATAGCTTGTGTATGCATTTGGTGCAATTTGGCTGGCTGATTTTTGCTAAAACTGCTTATTGATTGAAATCTGCTTATTGTTCATGTTTGTGTGAGGTATGTGGATCTTTTGAATTAACTGTGCTAATTGGCTGATTGTGATCGTATTTTTGTGATTGTTATTGACTCATTATGATTAACTGATCATTTGGGTGCCTTTGTGAAACTTGAATCCACAAAAAGTCACTAAAGACAAAAAGTCAATTAAGTCAAGCAGTGGGAAAAGTTCCCACTGCTCAACACCCAAAACTAGCCCCAGCTAGTGTTAATTCTCTTTCAGCTTATTTATAAGCCAAATTGGCTTATCCAGACTTGCAACAACTTACTTTTTGTAATAGATCTTCCTCATTTGACCCATTTATTTGATCTGGAGCTTATCAGACCTTGGCTTTGACTTTTTGCTAGAAAACTCATAAGGTTGACTTTTAATTAAGTGCTTATTTGCTTATTCCAGCTTATTGAGTGTGCTTATTGAAAAACTTTTTGTTGATTAAGCTTAGTTAAGTCATTTAAAAGCTTTTGAAAGTTTAATCAGCTCTTGGGTGGCCTAGAACTCGAAAATGACTATTTTGTCGTTTTGTGAAGATAGCTTTTAGCTTATTCAGGCTTATTCCTTGTGCTTTTTCCAATTTTCTTTTTACGGATCTCTTAAGTAACTCAAAAGAAGTTTGTGTGTCTAATTTGAGCTTATGGCATCTGCTTATAGCTTAATGGGCCAAAAAGCCCATTAAGAATAAGCTGCTTTGAAATAAGCTAGCTTAAACACATTTTCAGCTTTTGGACCTTCAGAGTTTGGTTCTTAAAATCAAATTTTGAGTCGGATAGGAGCTTTTGGGCTTAATTGGACAACATTTTTCTTATTGGGCCTATTTGAGCCCATTAAGGGGCCTGTTTGGACTTTTAGCCCATTTCTAGGCCCAATAGGGGTATTATTGTAATTTCAACTTTATTTCTGTGTTTATTAGGTTAAAATAAGCTAGTTTGCAACTTTTTAGAATTTTTTATAAATTTTGGATTTTTATTAATATTTTATTATTATTTTATTATTATTTTATTATTAAAAATTAAAATTTAGATTTTTCAAGTTTTTATATTTTTATTAGGTTAAATACATTAAGTTAGGAATTTTACAATTTTTATAATATTTTTATTGTCATTAGATTAATTTTTAGAATTATTTTAAGTTTTAATAGTTTTTAATTGTTTTTAAATAGTTTTTATTAATTTTAAAATTTTCAAAAATACTTTTAAATTTAGTTAAGCTTTTTTCGATGTTTACAATTGAAAAAATCTCATTTTGGTCTTTGTTAATTAAATAGATTTTTGGGCTTCAATTAGCATTAAAAAATTATTATTTAATTAAATAAAAGGTTTGAGTGATTTTTGATTTTTTGTAAACTCTAATTACATTTTTTAGGATTTATTGCAATTTTATAGGAATTTTTAGGGTAAATTTTTTATTTTGTCACTTTTTACGGTTTTACGTGTACGACTTTTCGTCTTAGCTTTAATCCATAATCGTAACCGTCATTCTCTTCTAATCTCTTTTCTTCTTTTCAATTCTCATAAATATAATCACAAAATTTAATCATCTCTTAACACACACACCAAGCCTCCTTGAGAACGATCCCCACTTTGGGTCATAACTTGTGATTTTCCTAAATCACTTGTTTATATTTGCCCTAATTACGCTCTTTTTCCTAAAAGACGTATTTTACTCAACATCATTTTGGCGCCGCTGTCGGGGAGGCGTGTTGTGTTTTGATTTGGAAATTGTTTTTTTTATACTAACCATAATATCTATTTGTATTAGTAGCACTATACCAATACGTATTATCGGTTTTTCGTTTTTTGTGTGAATATTATTAATATATTGTATACGTAGAACAATAAATTCACAAGTACTCCAAAAGTGTGAAAACACAACCTTGATTGGGAGGTCATTACTCAATCATTATATTCGAATCTCAAACAAGAAATCAAAGGCAAAATAGATAAATACTTTCGTGAAGCTTAATTTTGAAAAACATAAACTATAAGGTGGGTATAAGGCGGGTATTATAAAATATACCCTAAGGAAAAAGGCTCTTAAGTGCTTCGCGCCGCCTCGTTTCCCCGCTTGCTTGTGCTTGTTTAGATAAAAAGGGCTAATCGAGGGTTTGCCAACCAATGTATTATCTAAGTATCATATATATATTTCTTGGTTTCATTTGATTAAACCCTCTTGAACGTTTTGGTGTTCCACCAACGTTCTAAAGTCATCGAAGGCATTCACTTCACGTGATCGTTTTCATTCCTTGAGGCTTCTTTAATCAAGAGATTTGATTAAGGAGGAGATTTGTAGATTTTTGTCTACCTAATACAATCACAAAAATCCAAAAAAAGTAAAAACAATCAAAAACCACAAAAAATTAGAAAAATATAAAACACCAAAAAGAATCTTCTTTGCTCATCCCCACGTTGTACGTGGCGTTTATGCAAACTCGCAACCAAGCAAGACGTGCACGTAAACATAAAAACCGAAAGGAGTCAACACATACTCCTAATCTTTCTAGTGAGGAGTCTCCTATTGACGAACCTATCGTAAGAGAAAAACCAACCATGGCGAATCGAACTATGATGGAGTTACTTCAAGCACCCACCGATGGTTATGGAGAGGCTATTGTGATTCCCTCTATCCTTGCGGATAATTTTGAAGTGAAAACGGGTTTGTTGTCGATGATCCAAAACAACAAATTCCGTGGTGATGAAAAGGACAACCCGCACAACCATATCCGCCAATTCAATCGTCTTACCGCCACTTGCAAATTTAAGGATGTTGCTAATGACTCGATTAAGATGATGATTTTTCCGTATTCCTTAGCGGGGCCCGCTAAAATTTGGTTAGAGAAAGAGCCACCCAATTCTATATTGACGTGGAAGGATCTCGTTTCAAAGTTTGTGAACCAATTTTTCCCGCCCTCTAAGACTACGCATTTGAAAAACAAGATTTCAAAATTTTCACAAGAATTTAATGAGAGTTTTTCAACGGCTTGGAATAGGTTTAAGGAAATGTTACATGAAGTCCTCATCACGGTTTTTCCGATTTGCATCAAATTGACACGCTTTACAATGGTTTAAATGATCATGAAAGAGATTATCTAAATGCCGCAGCGGATGGTAATTTTTTTTGTAAAACGGTTGAGGAAGCGTTGTTGATAATTGAGAATAGATCTAAGGTGTATAGTCCTCGTAACACATCGAGTGTTCGTAAGGCTTCGTCTTCGGCTTCACCTTCTTTGTCTAATACCATTGATGCTTGCCAAATTGAGGCGAACTTGGAAAACAAAATCTTTGATAAGCTTAAAGGACTTTTAATTGAATTCAAAGTTGGAGAACAAAGTGCTCCCGCTACGGCTAAATCGGTTGAGGTTTCATGTATGTATTGTGGTGGAGGTCATGATTTCTCCGAGTGCATTACCAACGGTGGTAACACTTCGAGTGCCTACGCGGCCACGGGAACTTACAACCAAAACGGTCAAGTTACCCGCTCTAATCAATTGACTCCACTGGGTTTTGCTCCAAATCAATATGCTAACAACAACTATCAAAACAATCAAGTTGGTTTTAAAAGCAATTACAAGGGAAACTACGGGAATCAAGGGGCTAATAATCAAGTTTCAAACAAAAATCAAAACAATGATTTTCAAAACAACAACAAGAGTTTGCAAACTTTGAAAGATCTTCCAAATGAATTTGTTGAATACGCTAATGGAAACGATGCTAAGTTTGACAACATTCAAAGAGAAATCATTAGCCTAAGATCTGAGTTTAAGAACGACTTGAAGAAGGAGTTGAAAAACGAGTTAGCAAATGAGCTTAAAATCCATACAAACAAAATGGAAGGAAATGTAACTAGGTTACAACAAAACCAACAAAAAATGAAACAAGGGCAACATGAAATAAAACAAGAGATGATTAAGGCCGAGAAGAGGCAATCCATGTTTGAGGATAAAATTTCATCTATGTTTAAGGCTATTATGTGCAAACCGTCTTCGAGTAGTCTTCCTAGCAACACCATATCGAACCCTAAGGGAGAGATGAAAGTGATTACCACACGTAGTGGTAAGACACTCAAGGAACCGACTCCTCAATCAATTGCTCCTACAGAGGATGCAATTGATGAAGAACCCGAGGTGGTGGTCGAAAAGGAGCATGTCCCAATCCCACGAAGTACCGCTTATGCCACACCTACGATTGACCCATTACCACATTTGGAACCCGAGATTCCAAAGGCTATGCTTATGCCTCAACCCACACCACCTTTGCCCTATCCATCGAGACTTAGAAAGGAGAAACGTCAAGAGCGCGATAACTACCAATTTGAGCTTTTTATGAAAATGTTTCGTGACGTTCATTTTAATGTGAGTTTTGTCGATGCTTTGGTCATGATGCCTCGATTTTCCGCTAACTTCAAGAGTATGTTGAACAACAAGGAGAAATTGCAGCAATTGTCTAGTTGTTCATCGGTTTATCTTAACCGCATACCTCAAAAAGTCGGTGATCCCGGTAAATTCTTGATTCCTTGTACAATCCAAGATATGGAAGAATGTTATGACTTGGGCGATCTTGGTGCTAGTATTAACTTGATGCCACTTGCAATCTTCAAGTCGCTCAATCTTCCTAATCTTACTCCTTCACTAATGTCTATCGAGTTGGCCGACCATTCCACGATTCCCGCATGTGGATTGGCGAAGACGTTTTTGTGAAAGTGGGAAAGTTCTATTATCCGGTAGACTTTATCGTTGTCGATATTCCCACGGATCCTCAAGTTCCTCTCATTTTAGGTCGTTCGTTTTTAGATACGTCTATGGCTTTAACTGATGTGCATGCTAGAAAGATCACCTTACGTTTCAACGACGAGGAACTTGTTATAAACGCAACTCAAAATTCTCAAATTTCTCATTTTTATTCCGTTGCAACCATAAACCTCGTTGATATGATTGACGTTGTTTGCGAGGAATTTTCACAAGAAGTTTTAGGTTTTGGTGATGATGAAAATAGTGGCAATCCCTCTATGTTAGATCCCATTCTTGATAATTCGACACCTGCCTTCACTCCATTTGAAGGTGGTGGTTTTACGTTGGAAGAATTCAATGTTCCACGTACTTGTGACGAAGACCTCAACAATGATGAGGACTTCTCGATTATCAAGGATTTTCTTAACGATTTCCCATTTCCTCCACCCGAGGAGGTTATGAGTATCGAGCCCAAATCTTCAATTGAGGAACCACCTATCCTCGAGTTGAAAGATTAATCTCCTCATCTCGAATATGTATTTTTAGAGGAGGACGACAAGTTGCCGGTTATTATTTCGAAAGATCTTTCGGATGATGAAAAAACCACACTTGTCGATGTTCTAAAGGATCACAAAGGGGCGATTGCGTGGAAGTTATCCGACATTAAGGGGATTGATCCCAAATTTTGTACCCACAAAATCTTAATGGAGGAGGATTACAAACCCGCAATCCAATGTCAAAGGAGGGTGAACCCCAAAATTCACGACGTCATTAAAAAGGAAGTCCTAGAACTCCTTGACGCGGGAATGATTTAGCCTATTTCCGATAGCCCTTGGGTGAGTCCTATTCATTGTGTACCTAATAAGGGAGGAATGACCGTTGTGCCAATCGATGCCAACGAGTTAATTCCCACTAGACTCGTGACCGGATGGAGAGTGCGCATTGACTATCGTAAGTTGAATGAAGCCAATCGAAAAGACCATTTTCCCTTGCCCTTCATGGACCAAATGTTGGAGCGTCTTGCGGGAAACGATTTCTATTGCTTTTTAGATGGTTTTTCTGGTTACTTCCAAATCCCCATCGATCCTCGTGATCAAGAAAAAACTACGTTTACGTGTCCATATGGAACGTTTGCCTATCGTAGAATGCCATTCGGACTTTGCAATGCACCGGGAACCTTTCAAAGGTGCATGATGGCTATTTTTCATGATATGATCGAGAAGACGATGGAAGTCTTCATGGATGACTTTTCCGTGTTTGGTAGTTCGTTCACTTCGTGATTGTCGAATCTTGAGAGAATGTTGAAGCGTTGTGAGGAAACCAACCTTGTGCTTAATTGGGAAAATGTAATTTTATGGTTAAAAGTGGAATCGTCTTAGGGCACAATGTTGGAAATACGTTTTACGTATATAGAAAGTCTCGGTCACTCCAACAATATAGTTATAGGCTCGTAGTAGTGTTTAGTAAACATTTATTAAATAGCCCGACCCATGAGCATGTTCATGGGCCGGAGGCCCAAGTCTATTAAGGACTTGGGTATATAAACCTCTTTCCACCATGGAAAGAGGTGTTGGTTGTTCATTTCTCACTTTTCATAATACAAGTTTCTTTCACTTCTCTCTCTAAGTTTCTCTCTCTAGAAAAACATCAACCCTCTTGATTCATAAAGATTATCATTGTTCTACAATTGGTATCAAGAGTTTGGGATGAAATAGAGATTGGTTTTGTGTTGTTCATACTTTTCTAAGTGTGTTCATGTGTTTTTGATTGATTTTTCCAAAAGTTACAAAATTTTTTCGTGTTCTTTGATTCCAAGTGATCTATATCTCTTCTAAATAGTTCTAGTAACGATTTGGTGATATTCGTTTGGTTAGAATCACGTTTTTCAAGGTAAAAATCCATTCTTTCTTGGTGATCTTAAGTCTCGGATTATTTTTCAGGGGTACGATCTGACTTTGTGTTTGCATAAACCCTGGGGGTTTCTACTTGCGATCCATAGTCACGATCCATTGTTACGATCTAACTGTGATCATAACTAAGATCCTCGCTACGATCCATCAGTACGATTACAGAGTACGATCCCTCAATCTGATTGCCTAGTATGATCCATACTACGATCAAGGTAAGTTTGTTCAGTACGATAGCTCGCTACGATCCATCAGTATGATAGCTCACTACGATCAAGGTAAGATTGTTCAGTACGATAGTTCACTTCGATCAGAGTATGATCACTTGTAGAGTACGATCCATCAATCCGATTGCTTAGTACGATCCATACTACGATCAAGGTAAGATTGTTCAGTACGATAGCTCACTTCGCTCAGAGTACGATCCGTCAGTACGATTGTAGAGTACGATCAAGGTTACAATCAGGATACGATCAATTAACTAGGATAGGGGAGTACGATCGCAATACAATCTGGGAGTCCGATCAGAGTACGATCAGCCATAGTTTTCAACACTTAGAGGATTTTTCATCTTTGTTTTTATTTGGAGACATTAACAAAAACACACAATCAAAAGATCACAATAACTTTATTAAACAACATTAAAACACATAATCTTATTTCATTGCTCGATCATCTTTGATAATCTTTTTTCAAGGGATCACAAAATGAATTCACATTCATATATGTCAACTATGACTTCACTTACCGATATCTCGATCATTTCGGGTACCGATACTCGCCCGCCTTTGCTCATCAAAGATTTGTTTGAAGCATGGCAAGGTCGCATGCGAACGTACATCATGGGCAACGATCCGCCTCCTTTTCGGACTTGGATATATTTATCCTCATACCTTGTTAGGGTCTTTTTGGATAGACTTTCTCCATTATTTAGGGGAGTAATTGCTTCTCGTCGTGTGTCTTGATCCTTCATATTGATTTAGGAATAATGATACTTCACATCATCTTTGGATCTTTAGCAAAAATAGAGCTCCTCATGCCTTGTTAGGGCCTTTTTGGATAATCGCCAATCTTCGCGTCCCGCTTCAATAAGTTATGCCTTGGCTATGAACTCTATTCAACCCCGAGCAACTTTTAAACGATCTTGCGCTAGAGGCTAAGTAACCTTTCAAATCGTATGACCTTACTTATTGCAATTATGATTTATTCCTAATGCATTGATCTTATGGGAAGAAAAAGCCACAATTAAAAACATATGAGTTTTTGAAAGAACACTTTCATGTTCTACGTTTAGCATGATCACTTGTCTAACTCTATCATTTCTCGTTCTTCACTATATAAAGACCTCTAATTAAAGAGACTCGTGAATACTTAGCCATGCAAGTCAAAATTAAGCCAAATTTGGATTAGCTTTCATTAAGACTATATCAAATCAAAGTTTTGGGTTTTCAAGCCACCTATAGGATCTTGCACTTTCTTGGAATTTTTCAAGTTTAGAGAATGCGTTTTATAGTTCCCTTGATAAGTGACTTTCTAGAATCAATTATAGGAACTTGCGAAAAGTTCTTGTTCTTAACCCGAATGAATTAAGACTTTCGCGTTTTAAAGCTCCCTATATAAAAGTCTAGCAAAACTTGAATTGAGCGGGTTAAGGAATGTAAATGGCTCCAAATGCCCATCAAGTCAAAAATTAACTCTTATTCTACCCATCGGAAAATATACATTTGTGTCTTAAAAACACTTATGAGAACTAAGAAAAATTTTAAAATTTGGCCATTTTTAGCCTTATTTAGCAAAACAAAACATTGAAAGTTGGAACACGTGAGGGCGTAGCAAAGCAAGTACCTATTCACCCCCCCATACTAAAAGTAAACATTGTCCTCAATGTTTCAAGTCTAAAGGTGGAGCACCCCCATACTAGAGACGAAGAATCGAATGCTTAGGATCTAGCATGGAAAGGGTGATCAACAATATATCTAATGCCGTTTATTAATTATGCTAAAAGATAATTGTTAGAACAATGAAGGATATGTCATGGATTCGTGAAGAACTTCTTCAAACGAACGATGGAGGCTCATGTAAACGAACACGAGAGTCTTCAATCGTAGATGATGATGATGATCTAGATAACACAATCACAAACAACCACGAGACAACGAGTTGGAAGGGTACAAGTCCCCTTATTAGTGAATATAAAAGATAAGCATGGGATCTCCCCCACGAGGCACCTCGTTTTTTATTTCCGAGTCATGAGCTCGACTCGATCCCCTCAAAATGTGAACATTTAGGGAAATTCATGGTGTGGTCAATTTTTGATGGGGCTTACATGATAAACAAGGCCCAAAAAGCAACCGGTATAAAGGACTAAGTCCTTAAATGATGCAAAATACCGGGGTCGAAAATGGCGTTCTCATTTTCATTGGAAAAACAAATTAACGCCACTTCAACATGTGCCATAAACTTAAAGAGTTTGAAGAAAAGAGATGAGAAGTAGAAGGGTGGGACAATTGGTAAGTCAAACGTTTGAGCTACTCGAGGTAGACTCGCACCAAGCAAATAGAAAGATTTTCCATTTATTGCATCGGTGGAAGACCGAGATTTCCCTTTATATGAAATTCCGGGATCATATATCTCGTCCTCGGTGGACAAGGATGAGGGAACATAAGGGGCTTCCACCATACTAGCACCACACAAAACATCGTCAAAAGGAGTAGACGAGCTTGTAGCACTCAAAGCACGCGGTGATGACGGAGTTAGATTTGTAGAAAAATCAATTAAATCATATTTAAGATCTTTTCCTTTTTTATCTTTTGAACTCTCCTTATGAAAACCCTTTTTGATTATGTCGAAAATATTCGGTGTTTCTAAGACGATGTTAGTCACACTAAAAATTCTCACATTTTGAAACCGTTTTGGTTTTGGTGATGGCAAGTTCTCAAAACGTTTATCGACGAAGAAAACCTCCCCATCGGGGCTAACATATTCATCATCCGAAAGATCTTCCGTAGAAACCGGCAACTTATCAACACTTTTCAAGAATGAATGTTCGAGATGAGGTGAAGGATTTTTCGATTCAAGTATTGATGGTTTCTTCTTTGTAGGCTTTACATTCATAACCTCCACCGGCGGAGGAAATGGTAAATTGTTTTTGGCGACATTTCCTAAAACTCTTGGTGAGAATTCTTTGCAAACGACATTGGTTGAATCACCATGGTTTAAAGTTGCAATAGAATAGACATGAGAAAGATTGGAGTTTTGTGTTGCATTGATGATAAGTTCTTCCTCATTGAAACGAAGGGTGATTTTTCGAGCATGAACATCGATAAGTGCTCTTGATGTATCCAAAAATGAACGACCCAAAATGAGAGGAACTTTTCGATCGATGGGAATGTCTACAACGATAAAGTCAACGGGATAGTAAAACTTTCCGACTTTAACGAAAACGTCCTCGGCTACTCCACATGCTAAAATCGTAGAATGATCGGCCATCTCGATAGACATGTTCGAAGGAGTAAGAGCCGGAAGTGAAAGCGATTTGAAAATCTCGAGAGGCATCAAATTAATACTAGCGCCAAGATCGGCCAAGGCGTAGCATTCCTCCATATCTTGAATAGCACACGGAATCAAAAATTTACCGGGATCACCGACTTTTTGTGGTATGCGGCTTAGAAAAACCGATGAACAACTAGATGATTGTTGTAACTTCTCTTTGTTGTTTAGCATACTTTTGAAGTTTGCGGCGAATCGAGGCATCATGATAAGAGCGTCGGCAAAACTTATGTTGAAATGCAAATCACGAAACATTTTCATAAATAGCTCAAATTGATAATTGTTCCGTTCTTGTGCTTTCTCTTTGTTACGTCTCGAAGGGTAAGGTAAAGGTGGTGTGGGTTGGTCATTAGGCAACGGCCTTGGAAACTCGGGTTCCACAATTGGTATTGGTTCAACCGTAGGTGTGGTATGAGCGGTACTTCGTGGGATTGTAATGTGCTCCTTTTCGACCATCACCTCGGGTTCTTTCTCGATTTCCTTCTCCTTAGAAGTACTTGGACAAGAGATTGGTTCTTTGAAAGTTTTACCACTTCGTGTAGCAACAACCTTCAATTCTCCCCTCGGGTTGTTAATGGTATCACTAGGAAGACCACCCGAAGAAGAGGGCTTACACATGATTGCTTCAAACATCTTAGCCATTCGGTCCTCAAATTTTGATTGCCTAGCATCTGCTTTCAATAACTCTTGCTTAATCTCATGTTGTCCTAATTCCATCTTTTGTTGGTTTTGTTGAAGACGTTGGACATTTCCTTCCATTTTGTTTGCATGAGTTTTAAGTTCATTAGCAAGTTCATTTTTAAGATCATTTTCAACTCGGATCTTAAGCTAATCATCTCACGTTGCATATTATCGAATTTAGCATCATTTGCTTTTGCATAATCCAAAAATTCTCCTTGCAAATATTTCGTGTGAGCATTTTGAAAACCTTGTGTAGTGTTTTGAAAATCACGGTTTTGGTTTTGATTAGAGATTTGTCCATTCCCACTTTGATAATTCCCTTTGTTGTAATTGCGTGTGTTGCCTTGGTAATTACCTTGGTTGTTGTTTCGATAATTATTAACATTTTGGTTTGGTGGAGCTTGATTTGGACGAGAACCTTGGCCGTTTTGGTTATAAGTTCCCGTTGCTACATAAGCACTCGAAGTGTTACCATCCGCGGTAATGCACTCGGAAAGATCATGAGCTCCCCCACAAGATAAACAACTCTTGGCAACCGCTTTAACCGAAGCGGAATTGGAAGCTTCTTGAGCCTTCCAATGGGACATTAGATTAGCAAATCTATCAAAAAACCGATTTTCCTCATTAGCTTCATCATGTAAGGCATTAATGCTACGAGACGATTGTGACGAAGATGACGAACCCATATTGGCAACACTCGATGTGTTACGAGGGCTATAAACCTTAGATCGATTTTCAATGATTTGTAAAGCCTCATTTGTCGTCTTGCACAAAAAATTACCACCCGCGGCGGCGTTCAAATAATCTCGTTCATGATCATTAAGCCCATTATAAAAAGTATCAATTTGATGCAATTCCGAAAAATCATGGTGAGGACATTCATGTAACATCTCTTTAAAGCGTTCCCATGCCATTGAAAAACTTTCATTATTTCTTTGCACAAATCGTGAAATCTCATTTTTTAAGTGTGTTGTTTTAGATGGTGGAAAAAACTTGTTCACAAACTTAGAAACGAGATCGGCCCATGTCAAAATCGAATTTGGCGGTTCTTTCTCGAGCCAAATTTTTGCGGGTCCATCCAACGAATATGGAAACAACATCATCTTAATGGCGTCATGTGGAACATCCTTAAATTTGCTAGTGGCGGTGAGACGGTTGAAATTCCTAATGTGGTAATGCGGGTTGTCTTTCTCGTGACCTCTAAACTTGTTTGCTTGCAACATCGACATTAAACCCGTCTTAATCTCGAAATTCTTCGCAAGGATGGCGGGAATCACAATAGCCTCTCCAAAACCCTCGGTGGGTGCTTGTAGCAACTCCATCATAGTACGATTAGCCATGACGACTTCTTGTTCTACAATAGGTTCAACAATTGGAGGTTCTTCAACAATCAACGATCCTTGATTTGCTTGCTTTTGAAGACGTTTACGAGCTCGTTTTTCTTGATTACGAGTGATCATAAACTTCACGAAGAATGGGAGGTGAGCAAAGAAGATTCTTTTGGGTGTTTTGTGTATTTTCAATTTTTTTTGTGTTTTTGATGATATTTAATCTTTTTGGATTTTGATGTATCTTCGTAGACAACAATCTACAAAATCTCTCCTCGAATCAAACTCTTGATTAAAGAAGCCTCAAAGGAATGAAAACGATCACGTGGAGTGAACGCCTTCGAATGACTTTAGAACTTTGGTGAAAACCAAATTGTTCAAGAGGGTTTAATCACAAAGAAACCAAGCAAATATAGTATACGTATTAATACTTTGGGCGGCAAAACCCTCGATTAGCCTTCAATGTCAAAATACTCACAAGCAAGCGGGGAAACGAGGCGGCGCGAAGCACTTAAGAGCCTTTTTCCTTAGGGTATATTTTATAATACCCGCCTTATACCCACCTTATAGTTTGTATTTTTCAAAATCGAGCTTCACGAAAGTATTTATCTATTTTTGCCTTTTCTTTTTGTTTGAGATTCGAATACAATAATTAGGAGATCAAATCCCAATTAAGGTTGTGTTTTCACACTTTTGGAGATATTGTATTTTTATTGTGATACTTAATACAATATATTAATAATATTTGTACAAAAAAAACCAAGAAAACCGATAATACGTGTTAAGGGAGTTCCACTTAACACAAATACGATAATATCAAAAACAAAAGCTTCCCAATTAAAGCACAACACACCTCCCCGGCAGCGGCGCCAAAATGATTGTAGTGTTTTACTACTCTTTAGGAAAAGAGCGTAAATAGCGGAAAGTATCGAGTGATGATTTTAGGAAAAATCAACACTAATGACCCAATCAAATAAAAAGATAGAAAGTTCGTTTCCCAAGGAGGTATATGTGTGTGTTTTAACTTGTAGTTATTTGAGATTAATATTGAGAAGAATGGGGATGAGAGGATGAAAAGACGGATACGTTAAAATTAAACTATGACGAAAAAGATGTAAACGTAAAGTCGTGAAAAACTACCCAAATTAAAAATTATACTAAGACCAAAAACAAAATCAATAATTAAAAAGACTAAAAAGAAGTCTAAAATAATATAAATAAAGATAAAAATCCAACAAAGATATTTTAAAACTTTTTATTAATTAAATATTTAATTTTAAATGCTAATTAAAGCCCTAAAATTAAATATAACTAATTCAAATGTCTAAAATATGATTTTATTGAATAATTACTTAACTTATATTATTAGAAGACTAAAAAGTAATTTTCTAAAAATTAAAAGCTATTAAAACTATTTTAAAAACTCTAAAAATGATTTAAAATGATTAAAAACTAATTAAACTTAAAATAATTATAAAAATAAATCTAAAAGCTATAAAATTATTCTAAAAATGGGAAAAGTCCTAATTAATGATAAAGAACCTAGGAAAAATGGAAAAGAAATAAAATTAAAACTTTGAATTTTAATGAATAAAATAATATTAAAATATTCCTAAAAATAAAAAGTTCTCAAATAAATTCTAAAAAATTCTCAAAAATCCTAAATATTCTAACTAAGAAGAAAATGTAAATTAAAGTTTCTAAAACCTAATCAATAATTTTATATTGAATTTTAAAGTTGCTTAAAAATCCTAAAATCTTATAAAATTAAAAATAAGCCAAATTGAAAACCTAATAAGCTGTAAACCTCAAAATATTATTTTAAAAACTAAAAATTATTTTTCCTAAAAATTAAAAATCTTTTTTCTATTTTTTAATGATTTTATAAAAAACGTATAAAGAAAAATGCAAAGAAAATAATATAATAATGGGAAAATTAAGAAAACTAGCTAGAAAAATCTTAAATCCTCTAAAGGTCCTAGGAAAAATAAGCTAAACAAAAATAGCTTAATAAATAAGCTAGAAAAGTGGGAAAAAAGCTACGGCTTTTAATTAAGCTAGAAAGAAAAGAAAGGGTTAAAAGGATAATGAAATGAAATGAAAACGTAAAAAGGTGTCTAGATCAGTGGTAGTTCCCCTACTCCTCCTTCGAGAGGTCTGGGGTTCGAGTCCTGCTGCGGGCAACCTTTTTGCTTTTATTTCTTTTTTTATTTTTTTTTCTTTTTAAACACCAACAGTGACCTCTAAACAAGCTTAGAACACAATCCACTTTCTTTTTTAGCCAAGATTAAACAATGCTGAAGATCAAAATCGTATGCAGTTTCAACTTTATGAAAAACAAGCAGGTTAGCTTGTTCTTTGCTTGAGGATTTAGCCAAGAGGGCTTGGCTAATGGCTTATTTGATGTTGCTTATTGTGGATAGGGGGCACCCTTGTGCTCTTTGGAGCACAAGGAGTCAAACACAAGTAGGGAAAAAACACTTAGCACACACAGATTCACAAACCAAAGCATACAAATGCATATCCAGTTTCTGTGACAAATGGCTAGGTCTGATGGTCTTATGAGCTTATATCTTGCACACTAGTGAGATTCAAATGTCCAAATTAAACACACAAACTCACAAACAGATGTACAAACAATTTCAAACTCTAAATCACCCTATCTCTCAACAGATTTTAAGAATCAAGCTCCAAATTTCACTAAATCAAGCAAAACATGGCTATGCAGATTTTAGCTATATGTTTTCACTTTTTAAACACTTAAACTAGCTTCCAATCTGTTCTAAACTAACTACCAACTAACTAGCAACCTATCCTAACCTGATTCAACTGCTCTAACACCTATTTAAACCACAACTCAAAACTTTTGCCCTGCTTAAACCCGTTTCCAAACACCCTTTTAAATCTGATTAAGCAACTTTTTCAAATCAAATCACTCACAAACCTAATCAAACTAATCCAAATAGCATCAAACATGCATAAAAACACAAGAGAACACAATTCCAACAACTTATCACACTTATAGCAGCAGATCAAACAAATCACATGAAAATCACTTTTTCTGAAATTTTCACAAAGGTAAAGAGTGTTTACCTTAGGGCTTTACATCCAAAGCCCTAGTGGATGTAAATCCACCTCCAATACCAACTGGGGTTGGTGCAGAACCTTTAACAGCAACACACCTTCAAACCTGCTAAGAAAAATCAAAGAAGAACAAGGATACAAGCAATATATTCAGTTTTCTCTTACCTTTCTCAAAATCTTTTCCAAAAGTTTTCAAACCTTCTCAAAACATTTTCAAAACACTAATAACCAATTAAACTTAAACCTCTTAACACTTAAACCTGAAACAGATTTCACCAAGGAAATCTCAAATTCAGAAAACCTTTAAATAATTTTGAAACTCAAAATTACTTAACCAATTTAAAAATGGAACTCAGTTTCCCTTCAACACTTATACCAACTTTAAGAAAATCATAAAAAGGAATTAAATTGCCAAAAAACAAATACCAAACTTTTATATTTAATCAAAAGGTATTACAAAGTTTTTGAAGAAAAACTGGAACAAAAGAGAGTGAACAGGCTCACATCCCTTTTATACTACTCTAAGAATAATCTAGAATGAAAAAAATACAAACCCTAATCACTACAAATCTCTAAAATACCCCTAAAACTTCTAGACGATTTTTGGTGTTGAGCTGGCCTAATTTGATCTCCATCGTTTGTTTTTGCTTTGGGAGGAAGGAATACATCATAAATCGTTGATCTTGACACGTCATGATGCTTGGGGACCAAGTAGTTTTCTTATTGGCTGAGAGGAGAATTGGGGGTAGGGTCCACAGTGGTGGGATTGGGGATTTTGTGCGTGGGATGGGTTCCTGCGTGTGTGAATCACACGTGGGCAAGATTAATTGGTTTTTACCCAAGTTTAAGTTGGGGTAATTTCTGGGTGGGGTAAAAGGTGAATAGTAAGTCCTTTGATCCGATTTTGGGGGAAGAAATGTGTTAGGCGCCAGTTTTTGGTTTGAATGTTTGAAAGTGACAACTTAAGCCCTTATCTTTTGAGATTTTTGGCAAACAATGTTTTTAGCCCTAAAAACGTATTTGCCTTGTTAATAACTTTCACACTTTGTCATTTTTGGCACCAAACTTTGGAATAAGGTTTCAAAGGATTGTTTTTGCCATTTTTGAATAATTCAAGGGCTGATCTTGGACTATCTTGATCTTCAAAGGTCTTCTTTGCTTCTTAATCTTCATGAGGGACCATAAATGACAAATTGATTTTGTTGAGGGACCAATCTTGTCATTTCTTCAAAGTTGAAGGACCTTTTTGCAATTTTGACAAACTTAAGGGACCAAACTTGTAATTATCAATATACAAGGGTTTTAAGTGTCATTTCTTCATTAATGGAGGATCAATCTTGTTTGTCTTCAAGTCTTCAAGGGTATTTGTTGAATATTCCATGATTAGGGCCCGGTTCTTTGTACGGCTTCGTTTCTCGTGTCCGTTTTTCCTTGTAACTTGTGATCTTTTGTCTTTTTCACGATATCCATACCTAAAATACACAAGTAAACAAACACAAGCAT
Source organism: Glebionis coronaria (assembly GCA_025667525.1). Lineage (NCBI taxonomy): Eukaryota > Viridiplantae > Streptophyta > Magnoliopsida > Asterales > Asteraceae > Glebionis > Glebionis coronaria. The sequence continues at coordinate 526,171,145 of CM046876.1, forward strand.
ATATATGGTATTTTATGACATTTTTGTGCATTTAAAGCCCGAAAAGAACGATGAGATCATGTATAAATGCCATCTTATCAGCAAACCTAGTGGTCGACTTATGCTTCAATCAATTGATAAAGGACCATTAGATTGGGGAGAGGTTGCCGTCAACAATGTGACAAGGTCAAGGGAGTATCATGAGTTAACCGATGCCAACAAAATCATTGCAGATGCCGATGAAAGGGCTGTTCAGACACTTCTTCAAGCTCTTCCACCAGATATCATTAGAATGGTAAGTGAACATAAAATGGCAAAGGATCTTTGGGATCGACTTGCGGTTGTGTTACAAGGGATAGAACGAGAGTGTCAACTGTATGATCTGTTTGATAGATTCACATACCTTCCAGGGGAGACTCTTCATGATTTTTACTGGCGTTTTACCACTTTGATGAATGACATGAACGTCTATAATCTAAGGATTGAACAGTTTCAATTAAACACCAAGTTTTTGAACACATTACCCCCTGAATGGAGTCAATATGTCACTGATGTCAAGATGATTCGCGATTTACACAAGTCCAATTTAGATCAACTATATGCTTTCTTACAACAATATGAGAAGCATGTGATCCAAAGCCGAATTTCTCAGGGATCTTATCATGAACCAATGGAATTATTGGCAAACCATCCCACACTGTCATACCACAACTCTCAGCTTGCTTTAGGACACAAATCTTCATATCAACCTGTGTATCAAACACCAAGCTTCCCACAGTACTCGATTCTGCCACCGCCGCCTACATCTTATCACCAACCAGCAACGTCATCATCACAAGGAGATTCACATCCATTACCTTATGCTTCACACCAGTATTCACCGTATCAACCTCCAACAAACCTTGCTTGTACCTATCCACAACTTGAGGCTCCTCAACCTCATTACTCACAACAAGTCAGTGCTCCATCCAATCACATTGTAGCTCAAGCAGCACCAGCATTCTACTGTGAAGATGACATCCCTATCCCTGAATTTAAACAAGGAGATAGCCCTACTGATATCCTTGCTCAGATGTCTGCTTATTTAAGTCAAACATTGAACAAACGAGGTTACAGAGGTCCAACAACAACTAACAACCAGTTAAGGAACTCGTCTAACTCTCGAAAACATGCAACAATTCAAGACGGAAGAGTCATGGTGCAACCACTTCAAGGGAGATCTAATTTGTCTACTGTTGGTGCACGTTCATCCAATACTACTGCTACATGAGCAAACAGCACTGGTAAAATGAAGGTGGTTATTTGCTACAACTGCAAAGGGGAAGGGCACATGGCCCGAGAGTGCAAGCAGCCTAAGAGGAAAAGGGACGACACATGGTTTCAGGAGAAGATCTACCTGGTGAATGCTCAAGCCCAAGGTCGTGAGCTTGATGAAGAAGAATTGGCATTCCTTGCAGATCTGGGAGTAGCGGAAACTGACGGTCTCACAATAGTCATAACCAACAATGCTGCATATCAATGTGATGATTTGGATGCATACGATTCTGATTGTGATGATCTTAATACCGCCAAAGCAGCTCTCATGGAAAATCTCTCACTCTATGGAACTGATACAATTTCTGAGGTACCACATACTGCTACAGATACTAGTATTGTACCTTATCAAGTTGAGCAAATGTCTGAGTATTCGGAACAGCCTCCGGTGGTTAGTAACTCAATCGACGAGACAAACAATGATAGCAATATCAGTGAAAGTCCTCAGACTTTGAGTGAACCACAACCGGGAGCTATTACGTCTACAAATTCGTCTGCTCAACTTGATTTGGTTATGGTACCGACATCTTTGCTTAGCCAAATGAATAACGCGGTCCTTGAAACCCTTAATGCTAATCAGACTTTATCTGCCGAGCTTGCTTTGCATAAGGACAAGGTTCAAACCTTGGAAATGACTCCTGTGTCCACTACCTTAACCAATCCTGAATTTGATAGGTTTAGGAAAGTTCAAATGGACAATCTGCTAGAAATTGAGAGTTTAAGAGCAAATCTTTCGAATGAACTTAAAGAAAAAGAGTCAGTCGTTAATAATTTTCAATAGCTTCAAACGGATTTTGAAATTCTTGAGTCCAAACAGATTGAAATGGAAATTAAGACGTCTGAAAGAATAAAAGAAACGGAAATTAAGCTTTTAAAACAATATGCTGCCTCACATCTGGTACATTTGTTTCATGCATCATTTAAAGAGTTCAATCTATCGCGTCTAATAGACCTACCACCTAACCCGGGGTATGCAAAGCAAGCGCTTCACCACAACCCACGACTTTATGATGCAACCAAGTTACGATTGGTATTAGATCCGATTGTGTTCTTGAATGATTCTGAGAGTATGACACCATATGAAGAGAAGCGGTTAAAATTACTTCCTACATATCCTGAATATGATTATGCTCAAATGAATGCAAAAAATGCTACAATAGATCTTAGAACTCGATTTAATATGCAAAATAGAACTATCCAAACATCCACTTTCATGCCTACTAGAGAATGCCTTAGTATAATTCCTACACTCGTTAACTCGGACCAACCGAAGGAAATTCCTAAGAATCTTCCACCGGTTAGTACGGTAAAGCTCAGCTTAGAAGAGATTGGGCAATACTTTACCGAGTTTAACAAGGCCATTCTGGAATGTACGACTTCAACGGCTCAAACCGGTGGAGAATGGGCGTTCGAACACATGAAAACGGTGTTTGAGAAAGAGATCGTTCCGTTTGTGGACCATATTAAACAAGGAGTCTATGATCTAGCGTGTAATCTAAGTTTCGAAATTGGTGAAGTTAAAAAAGTCTTCTATGAAATGGATGATGCTTATGAACAACATTTAATTGAAAAGGAGAAGATTTTATCCGAATATGACTGATTTTTAGAACATATGGTGTCTCTCGAAGTGATGCAAGTGGTTACTGTTAAATATACTCATGAAATTTCATCAATTGTGAATATTTGTGATGATGTGCATGAATCTGTGAATACGGTTGAACATGTGAATACTGTAGATAATCATTCTTGTCATGAGTCCAACGCTGAATTTTTAAAGCTTCAAGATTCGTATAATACACTCTCAAAAAGTTTTAATGAGCTTCAACAACATTCTATATCTCTTGAAATTGAGAATCAATCTAAAAATGAAACTCTTTCAAAACTAAATGATGGTGGAAACTCCGTTGAGACAAGTGACAAGATGATTCAGATGGTTCAGGATTTAGAGAAAGAGATGATGAGAATTAAGAGAGAATTACTAGAAACAAAAACGAAACTAGAGGCTGCAGAGACTAAGAATCATGTCCTAGAAAATAGAATTAATTCTATGCTAGGAGAGCGTGAACAAGTAAGGCAGGTTGACTCACAAAATTCTTGTTCAATAGAAGAACGCCTCGTTTTTAATGCGACAGAACAAAAGTCATTAATTGACAAACTGAACAGGAAATGTGAGGAATCCTCTAACCTAAAAATTCAGCTCATAGACAAAAACATGGTTATAGCAGAATTAATGGAGACACTTTAACTCAAAGGACGAGAAAGTGTTGATAATCCAGCTACTGTCTCTGCCTCGACCTCTAGTGCTCCCAAACCCAACCCACGTGTGCTATATCGGGATCCAAAATTTAAGAAAAGTCCCACTAAGTTTGCCACATATATGAAAAATTCCTTAGAACATGCTGATCTAGCTAGAGAGATTGTTGATGAAATGCGTGAACGTGATCCCACAAGTCATGGTGTATATGAGCTTTTATTATATGTGGATCGCGTTCAGGATTGTTTAGCAAACTTAGAGTACATTGGTCAACCGATATCTGTACCATCTAAACAACAAACCACCATTGCCATTACTCTATTCAATAAGACCCAGGAGCTAAGCCTGTTTTAAACACACCCATCAAGGCTAAGTCAAAATCTGTCACTAATGTTCCCTTGGCTTCTACAGGAGTAACTGTGTCCACTAAGGCTAAAGGATCTCAAGACAAGAAAGATAGGATCAAGCCTTCCACTAATAGGACTGAGAAGAAGAAAGTAGAAGTGCGCCCTAGGAATGTTATTTCAGTTTTAAATAAAAAGAATCATGTAGCTAAGACAAAAGGTTCTCGTTATGAGTGGAAACCTAAGCAAAATGTGAATTCTAATGCGAAATGTTGGAATTGTAATGAATGCATGTTTTCTCAGCGTCATGATTTATGCCTTGTTGATCACGTGAATGAAATGTATGCTATTAAGAACAATCTTGAATGGATTACAACGGGGAATAAATTCACCCAAGTTGGTTGGCAATGGAAACCCACTGGTAGGACCTTCACTGCTAATGGAACTAAGTGCCCTTTAACTAGGATCACATCCACGGAAGTTAGGTCTAAGCGTCCTTTAAATAGGAACACTAGCACTAAGAAATGGATAAAGCGCCCTTTAACTAGGTCTGCCCCTACTATTGTGCCTACCAGTGGTAATGTCCCCAGTCAAAAAGTACCTCAGAATACTAGACAACTAGAATCTAAGCCAACCACTAGTAAGAAAATCTGGAAGCCTAAAGTTTCGTCTGATAGCAAATCTAAGATAATTACATCTGTACCTACTAACTCAGAGGAACAATTAGAATCCGATACATCGTCTGTGTTTGGTAATATTTTCAGGTCGTCCAAATTATTCTTTGGTATTTGGACTCGGGGTGCTCCAAACATATGACTGGAGACCGCTCGATGCTCAGAAATTTTGTCAACAAGTTTCTAGGAACGGTTAAATTCGGCAATGACCATATTGCGAAGATTATGGGTTATGGTGAATACCAAATTGGGAATGTTACGATTTCAAGGGTTTATTACGTGGAGGGACTTGGTCACAATCTATTTTCAGTGGGACAATTTTGCGATTCAAACCTTGAAGTAGCTTTTCGACAACATACTTGCTTTATTCGCGATCTTGCAGGAAATGATTTGTTAAAAGGTTCTCGAGGGGATAATCTCTACACACTATCTATTCAAAACATGATGGCCGCCTCTCCTGTTTGCCTACTCTCCAAAGCATCTAAGACCAAGTCATGGTTGTGGCATCGACGGTTATCTCATCTTAACTTTTGATGCTATTAACCATTTGGCTAAAAACGAACTTGTTTGTGGTCTTCCAAAACTTAAGTTCGACAAGGATCATTTATGTTCCGCGTGTTCTTTGGGGAAAAGCACCAAGAAATCTTACAAACCTAAAGCATAAGACACCAACCAAGAACCACTGTATCTTTTGCACATGGATCTTAGCGGGCCAATGCGTACGGCTAGTGTGAGTGGTAGAAAATACATCCTCGTCATAGTGGATGATTTCTCAAGGTTTACATGGGTAAATTTTTTAGCAACCAAGGATCAAGCACCAGAGTATATCATTACTTTCTTAAAGATGATCCAAGTACGTCTTAATGCTACTGTTCGCCGCATTCGCACTAATAATGGAACTGAGTTCGTTAATCAAACTCTACGAGACTATTACGAAAAGGTAGGTATTTCACATGAAACTTATGTTGCTCGCACTCCACAACAAAACGGTGTCATGGAAAGACGTAACCGTACACTTATGGAAGCTGCTCGAACTATGTTGATTTATGCGAATGCTCCTTTATTCTTATGGGCTGAAGCAGTGGCAACCGCATGTTATACCCAGAACCGCTCCATCATCCGTAAACGCCATGGTAAAACTCCATATGAGCTACTTCATGGACATAAACCCGATATTTCATTTCCTCATGTGTTTGGTGCACTATGTTATCCAAATACAAATAGTGAAAATCTGGGAAAACTTCAACCGAAGGCCGATATTGGAATTTTCATTGGTTACTCGCCTGCAAAGAAAGCTTACCGAATGTATAACCGTCGTCTTGGCAAGATTGTACAAACTTTGGATGCCGATTTGATGAGCTGACAGCGATGGCTTCTGAGCAACACAGCTCTGAACCCGCTTTACACGAGATGGGAACCGGTACAATCAGTTCCGGATTAACTCCCAACAATCCTACTTCTCCATCATTTATACCACCTACAAGGTCCGAGTGGGATAAGTTATTTCAACCTATGTTTGATGAATTCTTTGATCCACCGAGTAATGATTCTCCAGCACCTGCAGCAGTAGCTCCGATTCCCGAAGTTGTTGCTCAAGATAATGGAAATCTATCCGAGACATCTACTGTTACTCTTGAACCAGATGTCCCATCCCCCACCAATTCACAAACAACACCTGAATCTTCACCCCCACTCGTTCCTAATGATGTTGAAGAGGATCCTTATGATCACGACTTGGAATATGCTCACTTCCAAGAGCTTCCCTTCTTTGGTTCACGAATACCTGAAAACCCCAACGGTGCGTCTACCTCAGAGGAAGCTCCTGCAATCGTTCACTCACGACCACCACGGATTGAAACTCACAACACTAAATGGACAAAGGATCACCCAATCCGCAATATTATTGGTGACATCGATCGACCAGTCTTAACATGCCACCAACTCCAAGAACATGCATTATATTGCTATTTTGATGCATTTCTTTCAGACACTGAACCAAAAAACTGGCAACAAGCCATGACCAAATCATCATAGATTGAAGCCATGCAAGAGGAACTTAATGAATTCCAACGTCTTGAAGTGTGGGAATTAGTTCCGTTACCCAGCAACGTTGAAATCCTGACATTGTTGTGGGTATACAAGGTTAAACTCGATGAGTTAGGTAGTGTGCTGAAAAACAAAGCTAGATTGGTTGCTAGAGGTTACAAACAAGCTTTGGGTATTGACTTTGAAGAATCCTTTGCTCCTGTTGCACGATTGGAGGCAATTAGACTATTCCTTGCTTATGCTGCTCACATAAATATGATCGTCTACCAAATGGATGTTAAGACGGCATTTCTCAATGGTGAATTAAGGGAAGATGTCTATGTAAGCCAGCCGAATGGATTCGTCAGCTCGGAGTATCCTAATCACGTGTACAAGCTCAAGAAGGCTCTTTCCGGGTTGAAACAAGCTCCACGTGCGTGGTACGATCTCTTATCCTCGTATCTCATCTCGAAAGGATTCTCCAAAGGCAAAGTGGACCCAACGTTATTCATTCTCAAGGAGGACAACGACATGATACTGGTACAAATTTATGTTGATGATATAATATTTGCTGCTACTAATCAACGTTTGTCTGACCATTTTGAGAAAATTATGTCCACACGCTTTAAGATGTCGATGATGGAAAAAATCTCATTTTTCTTAGGGTTGCAAATTTCTCAGAATCCTAGAGGCGTCTTCATTAATCAATCCAAATTTGCTCTTGAATCATTAAAGAAGTATCATTTTGAAAACTGTGACCCCGTGGATACTCTAATGGTGGAGAGATCCAAGTTAGATGAAGATAAGGAAGGGATAGCTATCGATCCTAAACTTTACCGTGGAATGATCGGCACCCTTCTCTATCTGACTGCTAGTAGGCCTGATTTGCAATTTGCTATAGGCATGTGTGCCCGGTATCAGGCTCGGCCTACCGAAAAGCACTTACATGTTGTGAAAAGGATCTTTCGGTATCTAAAAGGAACACTTCATCGTGGTCTGTGGTATCCGAAGGATTCCTCTATTGCACTAATCTCATATGCAGATGCGGATTATGCGGGTGTCAAGATACTAGACGTAGCACTTCTGGCAGTGTGAAACTTCTTGGAGATAGACTTGTTAGTTGGGCATCAAAAAGGCAGAAAAGCGCTGCGATATCAAGTACAGAGGCTGAATACATTGCTATGTCCGGCTGTTGTGCTTAAGTTCTTTGGATGCGATCACAATTAACTGACTACGGTCTTGGATTCAACAAAATCCCGATGTACTGTGATAACAAAAGTGCAATCGCTCTGTGCTGCAACTACGTTCAACATTCCCGAGCTAATCACATTGACATTCGCTACCACTTCATCAAAGAGCAAGTAAAAAATGGAGTGATCGAACTATACTTCGTCAACACTAAGTATCAGCTGGCATATATTTTCACGAAGGCATTAGATCGAGGACGTATCGAGTTTTTGATCGAAAAGCTTGGCATGAAATCATTCTCACCAGCGACACTTAAGGAATTGGCAGAAGAATCTGAAGAATAGTAGTGGTAAACTATTCTCGAGTATCCTTTGATCGTGATCTTGTATATTATCGTATATATTTAAACAATCAAAAGAAACCATAAAAAATATAAAACAAAGAAAAACCATAAAAATATAAAATCAAGAAAATCCAAAAATATTTTATTTTTCATTTTTGAAAACGGGCATGTCTTTTAGTACGGTAATATTTACGGCCTTAGAAATGTCGATTAAAATTGACACGGCGCCATAAATAGAGTCCGTATAAAAGTTGTATATGTTTTTTAAAAAAACATGCCCATAATGGCTTGTAGTTATTTCAGACTGCAACCCGCTTTTCGCATTAAAGTCACGTATTTTTTATGAAAACGTTGGCTCACAACGGGAATTAATTTTCTCGGGCAAGGTTTACTTTAAAACCTTGTAAGGGACTAAGTTTACTTTATAACTTGGTCTAACACAAATTAGAGTACGTATCAGTGCACTTATTTTGTCAAGATAAAAGAAATCTTATTGCCACCAGAATCGTTCCATAAAATCACTAAACCGGAAAAAGTCTTCATGGATATTTGTTCTTTTAAAAACAATGACTACAGCTCTTTAAATAGAAAACGGGTCTATGTTTAAGGGGGAGCAAACATTATACTGCTTTTGGAATTAAAATTCATCTTCAAAAAGGGTTTTCAGAAAATATAAACCGACCATTCTCACCATTATATGCTTTGTAATATTATGTGGTTCGAGGTATAGCCTGTTTGCTATTAAGCTTTAGGAGTTTGTTGTCGTGTTTGTTTTCTAAGTTAAGACGTTACGGGTTTAGGTGTTAGCTAGTTCACGTGTTTTTTACATGTGTTGTTTAAACATCTTAAACCTTGGGGAAAACAATTGCACACTTGCAACAAAGGGGGACCAAGTTGCAATTTCTTGCAACATGGTTTGACCAAAGTCAAATAAACATCCCCCCCCCTCGTTTGTCTGTCTTCACAGAAACTCACACATACTTTCTCTCTAATCCGCCATTGATAGAAGCTTCAAATCCCATCTAATTGTGCCATTCGTTTATCTTTGATCTAGGTATAACTTTGTTTATCAGTACTTATATTTTTAGATGATTCTATCATGTTCACATCCTTATCTTATAACATGTATTCATACGAATCTGATCAAATCTGGGGTTCATAGATTCTTGATAAAAATGAGTTTTTAGAGCTGGGATTTGTTCATCGTGCCTAGATAGACACTGGTTATAAACAGGTTGGCGTATAACATCTTATTTGTCCCGTAATCGCACTTTTAAGACTTGCCTAGGTTCTATCACCAAGAATGCGATCTATGGCTACGATCGATTCTCATCGCATTGATTGCGATGGCCTCTCTACGATCCATTCACTGCGATGCCTCATTACGATGGGCCTGTTGCGATGGTCCATTGCGATGGCTCGTTGCGATGGTCCATTGCGATAGCTCGTTGCGATGGTCCATTGCGATGGATCATTGCGATGGTCCATTGCGATGGATCGTTGCGATGGTCCATTGCAATGGATCGTTGCGATGGTCCATTGCAATAGATCGTTGCGATGGTCCGTTACGATGGCACCAATGCGATGGTCCGTTACGATGGCACCAATGCGATGGTTCAGTCGCACTAGTGCGATGGGTAGGGTACGATGGGTTAACACGATTGCACCAGTGCGATGGGTAGAGTACGATGGGTTAGCACGATTGCACCAGTGCGATGGGTATAGTACGATAGGTCCAGTCCGATGGGTACAATACGATGAGTACATTTCAATGGGTACAATACGATGCATTGTTTCGATGGACAAAATTTGCTAAGTTTTAAGATATGTTAAGCACTATAGTGGACTTAGTTTTGCCATGCCTTTGCCTTATATATCTCTTTATTCTAGATGTGATTCCATATGAACTTTGTCCATATGAACTATGCTTGTTTGGTGCAACTCAAACATATGTGGTGACATTTGTTGTGAATTATATCCAATGCTTAGGATTTACATGTTTATGAGATATATATGTGTATATATCAAATGTGCTTGTGTTTATCTCAAAGCAGGAAAATGTCGATCACCGAAGAAGAACAAAAACGTCTAGATCTTATCCTTGTTCCACTTAATGTTAGAATGCAACATGCACCAAATAATTTTCGTCTGAGAGATGACTTCGATCCTTCTTTGGCGGCATTCAAAATCGCAACAGACATCCTAGATTGTTCACCAATAAAGGATGCATTACGTGTCACTGCGTTGGTTCCTGAAGTATACATGCACGAATTCTGGGCAACTGTCTCAATCGCACAAGCAAAGCAATTGTCAAAGAAGATAATCTCCTTTACTCTAAAGAACAAAGACTTGACATTTGACCTGCGTCAGTTTAGGCAACTTTTTAAGCTCCCAAAGCTAGCAAAAGGGGAACACTTTGTGCCTGACCCAGATTCAGAAGAACTACTAAGAGTAATCCGAGAATTGAATTATGAGGGTGAAATTAGTTTTCTTTCTCAGTTTAACACGTCACATATTGGACAACCTTGGAAAGCAATTGTCACCACTTTAGTAAAATGCCTTACTTCCAAGATTCGCGGATCAGACGCAATGCGACCCGCTCAGGCAGTTATCTTTTGGGGTCTCTACACCGGATCTAAAGTGGATTATGCTTTACAACTTTGGGAGGAATTTTGTCATCAATTCACAAGTTCCAAAAGAAAAGCGGTGCATCTCCCATTTCCAAGGTTTACAAAACTCATTATCAATTTCTTCATGAAGAGTGACCCAGATATTGATCCTCGTGGGAATTTCTTCTATCATACTCAAGATAGTGACGATGTGTTAGACACTATGACTGCGGATAATCAATTTACAAAATATAAACTCAGACCAGCTCCAGTGCCAGCAATCATGATGAATGAAGGTATAAGGGAAAGTGATCACTACAGAGAGATGCTAAAAGATATTGAAGCACAGTTCAAACGAGCAAATGCAGATCCCTCGAGAAACAATCAGAGACGCAAAAAAAGAAAACGAAAGAAAAGAATTTCCAAGCGCCATTCAACTATTTCATCAAAAGATAAAGGCACAGGGAAAGAGCATTTAGTTGATGAAGATGCTGAAGATACTGAGATGACCCAAACAGAGGAAGAACAAGAAGAAATACTACTCCGAAAGCTAAAGAAAGCAAAGCAGACTAAAGGTAAAGAAGCAAGTGTTGCTTCAGAAGAACATGCTCAACAAAACATCTCTGAAGCCAAACGACTGCGTATTGTTCTTCAACAAAGAAGACATGAAGCTTTTTCCACAGGATCAGGCTCAAGAATGTTTGAGGACTTAGAAGAATTCGGCAATCCTGATGCTGACATGGCATTCTATGAAGATCCTACTGATAAAGATGCTTATGAAGATGCTGATACCTTCCACTTTGAAAGTCGTGAGCAGAGTGAAGAACGTGGTAGCAGTCCAGACACAGATACAAGTATGATGTATCGAGACGCCAATATTACCACATCTTTACCAAAACCAACTCACATGGTGGTAAACAATGATGCTCATGCAACTCTCATAATAGAGCCTCAACTTCAAAGTAAGTCCACTTCCGGCTCTGATGATGTTTTAAAATATCTTAATTTGGAAGGGGAGGGTCTTGAGGTCACAAACACTGATCCATCATCAAATGAAGCAATGGTGGATGTTCCCATAACTACTGTTACATCAACCACCACTCCACCATTATCCACCCCGGTAATCAGTGCGGTCATTACACCAGTTATCACCCCAACACCTGCTGAACAACAAGTATCAACCACCATCATAACCACTGAATCTACACCGTCATCCACAGCTGAACAACCTGTATCAACCACCGCCCCAATCACTGAATCTACACCAACACCTATCCCTGAACAACCAGTATCATCCACCACCGCCTTAACAGTTATGGTTACACCTCCATCAGCAGAACCACAAGTATCATCCACATCCAATCCCTTCCTCACAGTCAATGATCCACTAATCCAGTCTCTTCAACAACAGCTGGAGGCTCAAGCTACACAAATAGCTACATTGACTGAAAGGATCACCAATCCTCCCAAGGAACCGCAACCTGATGAACCTACACTTCAGAAACTAACAGACAGAGTGTCTAAACTTAAATCACAACTTAAATCGTTTCTTAAAGAGAAGAAAACTCGTGATAAAGAAAATGCTGCTTTTCTTGGGTCAATTGACGAGAAGATGACCACGATTATTCGACGAGAAGTCAAGTCTTATGTTGACCAACAACTACCTAATCTTGTCGGTAATGGTTTATCTACTCCTCAACTAATGACATTGTTACAGACACGTCTGCTAGATATGGGAGCTCATAAATCGAAATACAAGCGAAAAGTTCTACAATATCTCAATAAAGCCATTATTGAAGATACACCAGCAGATTCTACCGACTCTGAGTCCGACAATGAAGACGAACTAGAGGAGGAAGACGATGAGGATGATGGTGACAATGATCAGAATGAGGAAGAGGACAAGGAAGGAAATGAGGAGGAAAAAGAGGATGAGGACGAAAAGGATAAGGATGACGATGAAAATGAGGACGAGGATACAGATGACGATGAGGATGACGATGATGATAATGATTATGGTAATGAAATCAACAAGGGTGATCAAAATGACGAAACGGGTACAAATGTCGAAGAGTCAAACAAGGATGATAGTGATAAGGCTACTGAGAAAGGGTTAGAGGAAACTGCAGTAAACATTGTTGATACAACAGAAAAGACGCTGGAGTCAACAGTACCAGAAACTCAGCATGTTGACACAGGTATATCTACTGCACCAGCTTTCACTACTGATTCTCACAATGAATCTTTAGAATATATGCAAGCAGAAGAACCAACAGAGTCAATGCTAGAAGAAGAACCTCACGATGATATACCGGTGATGCAAGATCAACCTTCCACACCATCTGAAAATTAGCACAACAGTGATATGGAAGTTGAAGATTTACATGTTCCAGAACCAACGTTTGATGAATCTCTTATCATCGATGACACTGTACAAGAGCAACTTTGGCTAACAAATGCAGCACCACGGCATCCTTTTGCCACTGCAACTGAAATGGAGCTGACTCAATTCCTCAACAACCCTATCGATTTCTCGGCCTTTCTACGGTATTCTCATGGGAAACCGACAATGACTCCGGATCTGATCAAAATGGCAGCTGCAAACGTGGACTTCTTTGATACTTTGAAGATCAGCCATAATGAAGCAGAATATCATTTGAATGAGCTTACAAAGGCAATGAGAGCGACGACTACAGGAATCCAGACTCCCATATTGCGACCTCTTACACCAACGGTCATTGCCGGTTCTGCAACAATCCCAATAGAACACTTTGTTTCTCACGATCTTGAATATCTTGAGAATGGAGCAAAGAAATATTCCACGTCACTCACTATGGTCAAGGCGGTTAATTTGGAGAATGTTCCATGGATAGAGGATAAAGTACCTGGTACAATATGGCGAAAGAAAGTGCTCAAGTTCTATGACACTTATGCATCACTTGGCATCTCTTACTGGAATCCGAAGAAAATATTAGCCTACAATCATTTCCACCGTCCTAAGAGAGGTTCTTCTATTGTATCAACACACAGGATCAAAAGTATTCAAGGAGCAACCACTCAGACGGTATTCGGCTATGATTACTTGAATGTAATTGTCTTCAAACGTACTGATGAGAAAGAATACCGAATTGATGAAAGTGATCTTCAGTACCTTCAACTTGTAGACATCAAAGATCTTCTGTTGTTATTGGCTCAAGAAAAAGTTGACCATTTACCACCTAAGATAGTCATTGCCTTGAGTTCCAACTTTCGCCAATATGCTAGGAAAATCGTTATTCAGAACCGGGTGGAAGACTTTCAACTTGGAGTAGAAAGCTATCAGAAGAAGCTAAACCTGGAACGTCCCCATACGACTCCACTCAGTAATTTCCATAAGAACAAGAAGGTTTACATGGGGAAAACCACGCCGGAAGCAGGGATCTTTTATCCAAATGAGACTGGCATCATGCAGTATATGCGATTCTTCGAACTGCACAAATTCAGCGATGGTACGCTCAAGCAAGTTCGAGATGATCTGACGGTTCTCAATGCCAAACAACCACTTCCAGCAGTCACGTACCCCTGGACAAGCCAGTGCATAAAGGGAGCAAAGTACGCAATCAATAAGATTGAAGAACTTCTAAGGAAGCGCCGGTTGCTACGAAGTATAGAACGATTCATCGGTGGACGACCATATGGAGCTCACCATAGGTTCACGGAACGAGCCATTTAATTGTGGTTCGTCTTATATCAGGTCAACTCCATATGTCTATAATTGTGAATATGTTACTTTTTTGTATAATCAGCTTTTGTGGCATGTTGTAGTGTAAAAGTATGATATTTTTCAAGAATTTCTCTCGAGATTCCAAATCTTTCAAAATATATCATACTCAAGCACTACAACTAACCCTCATTAATTTGAGGGGGAGCATTAATATGTTCTTTGGCCAACATCTAATTTTATTTTATTACCCAAAGACCGGTTAATCCATTAATATCCAAAATATTCATGGTTAACATTTTGGAAAGGGGAGAAAATGGGATTAAGGAGACTTAATGATATTTGGCTAAAACAATGAAAAAAGGCTTAAAAGATAAACCAACCTAACATGTGTAATGCACAAGTTAAGGGGGAGCGTTTTTAATGATCAAAACACTTAAGGCACAAAAACTTTGATTACAATATCACAAGTGCTTTAAGTGATTTTCAAGGATTTTTCATGGTGACTATATCAACCCAAAACACACTTAACTCACGGCGGATGTGGTGACAAAAGGGTGGTAGGTATAGGTATTAGTCCAATGATTCATCAGAACCGATGGAATCTTCCCAAGGACAATTCCCTAGATAGAACTAGAACTACTAGGAAAGATGGAGAATGAATGTGAACGTAGCTGAATGCCGACCAAGTACTTAAGCTATCACTGGAACAATCACAACAAGGTGCTAGTGATGACGTATTGGTAAGCATTGAAGGGGTTGAAGAATGAAAAAGAATTGTAAAGATAAAGGGTGTAAAGAAAGAAGCCCTCCTTACAACTTTAGGCAGAAACCGGGCCAATACATATGCTATTGAGATCATTTGTTACTGATTCTCGATATTGAAGAAAGCCATCATGGACCCAGTGATGCAATGAACAACCCTTCACAGCTAACTCAAATATCTCTGAAAAGGAATTTGTTTCAATCACACGGAGATCAACACGTTATCTATTGGTTTATTCACTCCAAATAGACTGATATTGAATAGGTGGCACTCCTCTCCAGCCATTGATCACTAAATCAAAATGCACTATCGAGTCTAGAGCCACGAGATCATCAAAAGTCTCATTAGGACACTTCCATTTATTCCTTGCTTCTTCACACGCTGTGAGAAGTAAGAGATCTTTATGAGTCCTACGCAGTATTCTTGTAATATTGCTAGAACATCCGAGTGATACGCAAGTATTACAGTGAAGATGAAATCCTGCTTGAGCCAACATCAAACAAGCTCATGGTAGGTGACACGTGCGGTTCTTTAAGAACTAGTCTTGTGACAACTGGAAAGAAACAGTAGTTTAATTCTTAATTGAACTTAAACTCATTCCAGGCCTCTACGCATTATCGTATGATCTTGCCAGAACACTCAGAGTGACACTCTTTAGTGTTCACAGTGACGAGTGGAAATCCTTCTAGTGTTAACATCAAACAGCACTTGGTAGGTGACAAGCAAGATTCAATCTGAATTAAGTTTGTGACAACTGGAAAGCAACGATGGTGAATATCGTAATTGAAATTCACTTGTTCCAGGTTTCATAAATTGACGGCTTCAATCATAAGAATTTTTTTAATCCAAATGATTCACTCTTTATGTTCGCAGTCAGCTTTGGACGGTCGAATAAAGAGAACGGGTTTACCCGCGAAATCCTGTCAGGAAGTTACTTAATTGAAACTATCCGTCACGGGTACGATATCTAATATCGTCCAACGGTCTTCACCGACCGGAGGTAAAATGCTACCGAATTACAATAAAATGTCAAAGCCATTTTATTCGTGTCTTATTATGTTGCTGCATTCGAAGACGATGGCGTTGCGGTGTACCTGTTGAAGATGGTGGTGTTGCGGTGTACCTGTTGAAGACGTCCTCACATGCTTTTTCCTTCTGCATCAAATACTTCTGCAAATTCAAGAAAGTATGACTTTAAAGTCTTCCGCTGTATCAACTCTAAAATTTTCAAGAATTCAACAAAGGATAAGTGTGTGGGACATGAAGTCACAAAGAGGCGAACATTACAATAAGATAAAGACTGCACGTGAAAGGCCAAAAGAACATGTTCCAAGCAAAAGGCTGATATTATTCAACACATATTCACAAAAGGAAGAAAAAGAAAGAAAGAAAAGAGAAAGTGGACTACGAGCTCAAGAACAAGAATCTAACATGCTAGATTAGGACTTTGTAAATTTGGAGTGACCTCCCTTTGGGGGAGATTGTTGGAAATACGTTTTACGTATATAGAAAGTCTCGGTCACTCCAACAATATAGTTATAGGCTCATAGTAGTGTTTAGTAAACATTTATTAAATAGCCCGACCCATGAGCATGTTCATGGGCCGGAGGCCCAAGTCCATTAAGGACTTGGGTATATAAACCTCTTTCCACCATGGAAAGAGGTGTTGGTTGTTCATTTCTCACTTTTCATAATACAAGTTTCTTTCACTTCTCTCTCTAAGTTTCTCTCTCTAGAAAAACATCAACCCTCTTTATTCATAAAGATTATCATTGTTCTACACACAAGGTTTCGAAAGCGGGGATTGAGGTAGATCAAGCTAAGGTAGACGTCATCACCAAATTACCTCATCCCAAAACCGTTAAGGGTGTTAGGAGTTTCCTAGGCCACGCGGGCTTTTATTGTCGATTCATCAAGGATTTTTCAAAGATCTCTCGACCTATTACACATCTCCTTGAAAAAGATGCACGTTTTGTCGTTGACGAAGATTGTGTACGAGCCTTTGAAATCCTTAAGAGGAAACTTACTGAAGCTCCCATTCTTGTTGCTCCCAATTGGAACCTCCCCTTTGAGCTCATGTGTGATGCTAGTGACTATGCTATTGGGGCCGTTTTAGGGCAACGTCATGAAAAACACTTCTTGCCTATTCACTATGCTAGTAAGACGATGACCAAGGCTCAACTAAAATACACTACAACGGAGAAGGAATTCCTTGCCGTGGTGTATGCATTTGAGAAATTCCGACCTTATCTCGTCTTGACTAAATACATAGTGTATACGGATCATTCGGCTATCAAGTATCTTATGGCTAAACAAGATGCAAAGCCGAGATTACTTCGTTGGAATCTCCTCCTTCAAGAATTTGATCACAAAATCGTTGACTAAAAAGGAGCCGAGAATCTAGCGGCCGATCATCTTTCTCGTTTGGAAGATCCTCACCAAAGTGTTTACGAGCCCAAGGAAATCACCGAAACATTTCCGCTCGAGACACTTGGTGTAGTGAATTCTAAGCTTGATTCTTCCACCCCATGGTTTGCGGACATCGCAAATTACCATGCGGGCAACTTCATCATCAAGGGTATGACGACTCATGAAAAACGAAAATTCTTTCGTGACGTCAAGTTCTATTTTTGGAACGACCCTTAATTGTTTCGAACTTGTGCGGATCAAATTATTCGACGTTGTGTCTTTATGGATTTGCTTTTTAGTAATCCGGTGGTCTAGGTGGGTGGTGGAAGGTGGAAGCCATGGATGAGTTGAGAGAAAGAGAGGTTGTGTGTGAAAGTTAAGAAAAGTGTATTGAACAAAATGAGAATACAAATGAAACACAATCAACACCCCTCCTTGGAAGCCTTGGAGGGGTATATATAGTCACACACGACACTTTAACTATACAGCGTTTCCTAGTCTAGTCTATGCGTGTGTGACTATGATAACTAATGGGAATTCATAAATGTCGTCACATAAAGTGAATTTCCAACAATCTTCCCCCATGGGACGACGTGTAGAATTCCTTACAATATTTTTCCTAACAAGTACATTATGATTAAGAACAGAAGCTTCCATGAAGCGTCCAATGCTGATGATGTCTTCTGAGGCCTTTGACTTCAAGTCTTCACTTCAAACGACTCATCTTTTAAGTAACTTGTAGTAGAAATACTGTAACAGCACGAGCTAAGTAATCCATATACTTCTGGTTAAGGAGAAGCTTCTGAATTAACTTCCCCCTAATTCATGCCACATAAACTTGATGTAGAAGCTTTTAAATAGCTTCCCCCTAAACCGACAATCCTCGTAAGCAACTTCAAAGCTTTCAATAAAGCTTAGAATGATTAAGCGCAGAGCGGAATTTAAAAAGCAAACCCCATCATATAACATGATAATGTTGCTATGAGGGATTGAAAGTAAGGGGCACACCAAGTAAATCAACAACTTCTCTTCTCACGCTTGAATAATTCTTCTGAATTTTTCTTCCCCCTGAGAGTTCAAGTTATGCATACTAGAAAGAATCAAGACATTTCTTCCCCCACATAGTTGAAGAAAATAAATCAATCCCAAGTATGAAGCTCAAATAATGAATTAGACACTTTATCCCATTCATGATGTTGACATCGTAACACCAGAGTCAAGTAAGTCCCGGAAATACACATAACTTCTTCCGGAGATGCACCAGAGTCAATTAAGTCCCGAAAGTGCATATCTCTCCATATAGGATAATGATGATGAATAATTGCAACAACAAAACAATTAAACATCGAATCAGTAGTGTACCGTTTAGAGATTGATAACGCCACGAGTTAAAACACTGATTTTCTCTGCGGTTATGACAAGTGTCTTCCCGGAATGTCTGCAAATCAAAAGAAAGGTATGAAGTTCATCACGTGTACTCGTTGTGCGTTTAATGTGTCTTCTTCTTCCCCCTTGATGGTTTCAAAATTCGGAACCAACAATAAATCGTACGCACATATACCTGAAATCTCGTGAGAATAATAAATAAGATGAATTACATATTCTGTGAGAATCAGCTGCTGATCGAAATTCTCTACTCATAAACTATCCATGGCCATCTTTACCAACCCACTTGTAAGCAATTTGATGTAACCACTGATAGAATGAACCAGATACATCAAACGTGAAACTGAATAAGAATCCTTCGATCTTGTGACTTAAGCTTGCACAATTGTTGAATGAGGAACGATGGAGAAATCTCTAAGTACCCAATGCATCACTGAAGAAGCCTATAAGCACAAAACCTCTTGAAATTATCCACGTTGACTAAGCGCGTGACACTGAGTACAACAATGTAACCCCTTTAAGTGATAGTTATCCGAGTCATCAACCAACCACCCCGAACCCGGAAACTAGATAAACAAGTCGCCATTCTAAGATTAAGCACGAGCAAGTTATCTTCCAAAGATAAAATAAATACACGCCTTCGAAAAATCCGTCTTCAACTTCACATAATTAATACCCGATCAAACAAATCCGTAGCCACTAAAAATATTCCCATTTTTCTTCTGTCTCGTGAAATAATTCTTGACACTTGGTCACATCACTTTTGTCACTTTCTCTCGTCACATTGTCTCGCCATATTGTCATTATGAAGCCCAAATATAACAAAATTCGTCAAATTTAAATATTTTAACACAAAGTTTATAAAAAAAACTTGGGCAAAATAACTAAATTCATAATTTGTGTAAAACCGAGCCAAATTTTGTCTAGATGTTTATACTCCAATGCCAATACTAACTCATGGCCCAACATAAGTCACCAAATGAATGTGGCCAAAAAAAAAATTCGTGGCCATCACTAATTAGTAGTACCCGGTCCAAGTTGGTGAGTATAAAAGGCTCAACCCTAATCTTACTCATAGAACAACCTTAATCTCAGTCTTAAAAACTCGCAGCCTCTAAAACACTCTCATCTCAACCTCGTTATATCCGCCCCATCTCAATCCTCATCTACCAAACTTCAAACCCCCTTAATCTCATCTAATCTACCTAAATCACATCATACTAATCATAATCCGAAAAAGATCCATCACATCCTTTGATTAACCATCTCAATCACATCATATGATTCACAAGAAAAATCTCGAATCAAAATCATGAAGAACACAATGTTATTATGGCTTCAAGATCTTTAAAAAAGATCTCAGGTAGGTTTAATTGGATTGAATGTCGGTTTGTTTTGATCATATGTTTTAAAGCGAAAAACAAATATTGATTATAACATACATGTTATTAATCTCATTTTATTTTCGAATAAATAAGAAGAAGACATTGATCTTCTCACAGATCAGTGATGAGTAAATTTCATTTTTATAAAATTTTAAAAGAATTTATAAATAAGATGAAAATAATCTGAGGTCATGTTTATATTACGAGTCTAGATGAGATGGGGTGTAGGTGACGATGGGCGTAGGTTTAGATCATGGTGTTGAGGAGTAAAAAGGTTGGAGTGTAATGGTAGAGTCTTTTCTGGTCAAGTCAGTCTCGGTAAATGTTTTATACAACATTGTCACGTTTTCAAACTGGCCACAAAGTCATTCCATTAAAACAATTAGCGTCATCGCAATGCGGTATTTTAAAACCCATCACAACATATAACATTGCATCGCAATGTTTTTTATATATCCATCGCAATGTTTTCTCTACACCCCATCGGAATGCATCCGTCGGAATGCATCCGTCGGAATGCATCCGTCGGAATGCATCCGTCGGAATGCATCCGTCGGAATGCATCCGTCGGAATGCATCGAATGTGATCTATCGGAATATTCAATCGCAATGTAGAAACCCTTGGTTTTTGCGATCGCAATATTCCGACCGGAATGTGAATCTGAAATCTTATCCATAGTACCTTTTTTCCGTTTGTTCAGGGTCATGTTTTTCTGGGTAAAAAATTTCTTCATCTTCAAAAAAATGAAAACAAAAGAAACCATGAATCAAAACCAGGACAGATCTAAATTTTTTGACTTTTGGACCAGTGGGATATGAATACCAACAGATATGACCATGAGACAAACTGATAATATCAGACATGAAAAAAGATGAAACCGTGAGACACACTGATAATATGACTGAGAATATCAGATATGAATATAATAAGAGACATGATAGACTGTGACAAAAAAAGAGACTTTTTAGACAAATTGTGACAAAAAAATGATGACCAACGTGACAAAATTAACAAATCGGACCAAAAAAATGATAGAACGAGACCAAAAAAATTTTAGACCACCAAATCGAAAACAAGAACACGATCCAAGGATTGAACCGAGGCTCTGATACCAATTGTGGATTTGCTTTTTAGTAATCTGGTGGTCTTGGTGGGTGTTGGAAGGTATTGGAAGCCATTGTTGAGTTGAGAGAGAAGGTTGTTTGTGAAAGATAAAGAAAATGTATTAAA
Source organism: Glebionis coronaria (assembly GCA_025667525.1). Taxonomy (NCBI): domain Eukaryota; kingdom Viridiplantae; phylum Streptophyta; class Magnoliopsida; order Asterales; family Asteraceae; genus Glebionis; species Glebionis coronaria. The sequence goes on from CM046876.1 coordinate 526,192,752, forward strand.
CAAGAATGAAACACAAATGACACAATCAACACCCCTCCTTGGAAGCCTTGGAGGGGTATATATAGTCACACACGACACTTAAACTATACAGTGTTTCCTAGTCTAGTCTATGCGTGTGTGACTATGATAACTAATGATAATTCTTAAATATCATCACATAAAGTGAATTTCCAACAGTCTTTGGTACCAAAGCTTCTAACATCCTTAGAGCTTGTCACGAGGGACCCACGGGTGGTCACCACGGTGCTAATCTCACAGCTAAGAAGGTCTTTGATGCCGGTTTCTTTTGGCCTACTATTTACCGAGATGCACATGAGCTTGTGAAGTCGTGTGACTCATGCCAAGGACAAGGAAAAACCTCACAAAAAGATGAAATGCCACAAAATATCATCCAAGTGTGTGAGATCTTTGACGTTTGGGGCATTGACTTTATGGGGTCGTTCCATCATCTCGTGGTAATAAGTACATTCTTGTCGTCGTTGACTACCTATCTAAGTGGGTGTAAGCTAAGGCTTTTCCCACCAATGATGCTCGTGTGGTAGTCAAGTTCTTGAAAAGCTTGTTTTCTCGGTTTCGAACCCCTCGTGCGACCATAAGCGATCGTGGAACCCATTTTTGTAACGACCAATTCGAAAGGGTCCTAAGGAAATATGGGGTTACACATCGTCTTTCTACGGCTACTCACCCACAAACGAGTGGGCAAGTCGAGGTTTCAAACCGAGCTTTGAAGAGGATCTTGGAGAGATCTATTAGGGAAAACCGACAATCTTGGTCGGATAAGTTGGACGATGCTTTATGGGCCTTTAGGACCGCTCATAAGACGCCCATCGGGTGCACTCCTTATAAGCTTGTGTATGGGAAGAATTGTCACTTGCCAATTGAACTTGAACACAAAGCTTATTGGGCCCTTAAGAATTGTAATGATGATATGGAGACCGGGGAAAAACACCATAAAATGCAACTTAATGAACTGGATGAATTAAGGGACATTGCTTATGAAAATTCATTGATTTATAAAGAAAAGACTAAAAAGTTTCATGATTCAAAAATTAAACACTGGGTTTTTAACATTGGGGATCAAGTTTTGCTTTTTAACTCTCGATTGAAAATCTTTTCCGGTAAGTTGAAATCCCGTTGGTTCGGTCCATTCACCGTGACTCAAGTTTTTCCATATGGGACCATCGAGCTAGCTCAAAATGATGGCCCCAATTTCAAGGTGAATGGACATAGGTTGAAGCACTACTTTGGCGGGGAAGTTCCATCCTTGAACTACCTCGACCAAATCACCTTCCTCGATGATAATTAGTATTGAGGGGATCGAGTCGAGCTCATGACTCAGTAATAAAAAACGAGGTGCCTCGTGGGGGAGTCCCATGCTTATCCTATGTACATATTATTGCTTTCTAATGTAGTAACATGTGGGGATTTGTGCCCTTCCAACCTTTGTTCCGTGGTTGTTTGTGAATTGTGGATTTTAGATGATCATTATCTTCACGATTGGAGCCTCTCGTGTTCGTTTTATGGGAGCACTCGATCGTTTGCTTTGAAGACTTTCTCAATGTCCATGATATATCCTTTGATGTTCTAACCTTAGGTTTATAGCACACTTCATAAACAGCTTTAAATTTAACGGTTACACCCTTTTCATGCTAGATTAAGCATTCAACTACGTCTCTAGTATGGGGGTGTTTGCACCCCTAGACTCGAAACATTGAGGACAATGTTTAACTTTAGTATGGGGGGGTGAATATATACTTGCCTTGCCAAACCTTCACGCTTTCCAAAGTTTATCTTTTTGTTTATCGTTTTGTTGCAAAATAAGGCTAAAAATGGCCAAATTTTAAATTTTTTTCTCATGTTTTATAAGTGTTTGAAGACACGAATATAGATTTTCCGATGGCGAGAATGAGAGTATTTTTGACTCGACCGTGCGTGTTGAGCACTTAGCTTCGATTCCTTAACTTTTTATTAGGCTAAGTCTCTTAAATGAGGACGAGAAATGATAGAGTTAATTATAAGTTACTATGCTAAACGTAGAGTACTCGTATTCTTTCAAAAACTCATGTGTTCTCGTTGTTTGCTTATTCTCCCTTCGCTTGTAAATATTTTTTTGCTTAATAAATGTTAACTTAGTGGTTTAGTCTTGATTGTTGGTTTCTAGTCTTTTCTAGTAGCTTCTATGTAATTAAATTGGGAAGACATTAAGGTATCACCAGCGTCACGGTTTTGAAGTATTGGCAACCCGAATAATCGAAAGCTTCACCCAATAATAATATTTCAAGTGCTCACCTAAATCAAGCAAACAATTTGAAGCTCACAAGGCCGAAAAATCTATGCAAATTTGAAAGTGAATCAAGCCTTAATCTTTGAAGCTTTAAAGATCCAAAATTCGCCTTAGCGTGAGGATATACGTCTTTGGCCACAATAAACACCTCATGGCGAGGTTAAATAAAAGGCAAGGCAAGACCGAAGTCATAATAAAAGCTTCATGGCGAAGTTGAATAAAAGATGGAGGTAAACCTATGATAATAAGGCCCTTCCGTTAGGGGGCGTATAAAAGTCTTGGTAATAAGTCTCATGTTCAAAACCGTTATAAAACCGTGTTTATCGATCCTTCTTGTTGACTTAATTTTTTGACATCATTGTCTATTAGGAGGGGTTATTAATTTGATGGTCTTGGTTACACCGTTGGGACTCTATTTTTAGACCTAAATCTCTATCATCGCATAAGTCAAACAATGTATCCTCGTGAAACATTCAAGACAAAATAAAATATAAGAGATACAACTTAGGAAAATGGGAGGATAAGTACGTGATTAGGGCATATGAGTAGTGTTAGCATTACTAACTTATAATGACAATGATCTCGCATGCTTAGCATGGAATTGGGGTGAAAATCGAGGACGATGAAATTATTTCTAACGAAGCATTCATGTGTTCTTATTCTATGAACCTAAACGTCCCATTTTGCGATAAAAATCATACATTGTGTCGAAAACACAAGTAGTAGAAGTAATTGTAGTAGAGTAGCTAGTTTATCATTCAATAAAGTGAATTTTGGAGGTGCTACGATACTTTATTCTAGCATTACGTGAGGGCACGACAATGGTTTAGTATGGGGGAGTGATGAAACTGCTTTTATACATAGTCTCATCGTCCAAATAGGGCTTTAAATGCAAAAAATATCATGAAAATGGCCAAATATATGCTTGTGTTTGTTACTTGTGTATTTTAGGTACGGATATTGAGAAAATGACAAAAGATCACAAGAATCATACAAAAACGAACACTGGAAACGAAGCCGCACAATGAACCAAGCCCTAATGAAGATTTTCCAAGACAAACCCTTGAAGATTTGAAAATTATGCAAGAAGGGTCCTCCAATATTGAAGAATTGACACTTTGAACCCTTGTATCTTCATAATTACAAGATTGGTCCCTAAAGTTTGTCAAAATTGCAAAAAGGGCCCTCCATATGAAGAATTGGCAAATTTAGTCCCTCAACAAAACTAAATTGTCAATATTAGTCCTCCTCAAAGTCAAACATACCATGAAGGCCTTTAAGTTACAAGAAATTACAAGTTTGGTCCTTTAAATATGTCAAATTGCAAAAAGGACCCTTAACTTTGAAGAAATGGCAAATATGGTCCCTCATTAATCATGACCTGTCACTTTCAGTCCTCCAATAAGTCAACCATACAAGTCAAGACCCTTATCTATGAAGAAAATGCCAAATCAGCCCTTCAAGAATCATCAAATGGCAAGAAATACCCCTAAAAATACTTTGGAAAAGTATTTGGGGGCAAAAGTGAGAAAAATGAAACTTCCATAACAAAGGAAATCAGGTTTAGGCTATTTTATTTACAAGTGAAAGAAAGAGGAAAGGCTGGGGACTAATTCGGGCAGACAAAGATAGTTACCTTAACCATTAGTGGGGTTACCAAAAATTGAGTGTTATAACTTTCCAGATTTATGATTAAGGGATCATAAAACATAACCCAACTCACAAATACCATGCCATGTCAGCACATTTGTCACATGTTGAGTCCCCTGCTACCAAGGTTGAGGAAGAAGACAAATTTTCCAAAGGAACCCAACGCCCCACATACAAGCTTACTTTCTAAGCTTATTATAGACCATTTGATCATATAACAACAACTACCAACTCACACAACCAACCAAGAATCCATTACATGTTCAAGCAAGCTCAAACTTCACAAGGGGCAATTTTGGACTTCTACATAATTAGGGTTACATTTTTATGCATCTTAGTTAACATTTGTAGCCTATATAAGGCATAGGACCCTTTACATTTTCAGTTGCTCTTGATTTTTCCTTAGTTCACATTTCGGTAAATCCTTTGTCATTTTTGAATGAAACGTGTTTGAATTTTGTGAAGAAAGACCAAGCGCCAATCTCTATTTCTGTTTGTTTATGTTACATGTTTACTAAACCTGAATCTAAAAACGTTTTCATAGGCTTTGTGCAAGAAATTGCTCAAAGTTCTTAACTCTTGATATTTTGCTAAGATCTTGGTACACCTTGGAATTTTTGGGTTATAAGTGGATCATAGCACCCTGATATTGTGATATCAAGGTGTTGTGAGGCTTATGACTTGGGGATAATCAAGTGTGGGGTACAAGAGTTGCATTAATCAAGGATTTGTCACTTTCTGATTTTGATATTTTTGCTTCTAACTTTGTTCCATCTTAGCAGCTTGATATTGGAAGCTTGTGCTTGTTCTTGCTAGCACATAAGCTCAAACATACGTGGGTGTGGATGTACATCCATGAGGTTTGAACCTTAATCTCAAAATCTATTGAAAAATTGTATATTTGTGATATTTGTGTTCTGCTAGTGTATGTGTTGTTCTTGGGCTCCAAATCTTGTTGATTCTGTTTATGTTTGATGTTTTGATGCTTATGTATGCATGTGCTAACCTAATTCCTACTTTTGATTTGAAAATCTTGTTTTGAAATGTTAGCCTCAAAATATTGAGTCAAACAAGAATGTTCGGTCATAGGTTTCTATTGTATTATTTATTAGAACGTTGTAATAAGTAGTTATTTAGTCGTGGTTCACGGGCTTGGATTTAAACTAATTAAAGTCCAAAAGACAAGCCCGGCCCAATATATAGTCCATTAAAGCCCGCATGTGGGTGGACTATATATACTACCCTCCTAGCATGTTAGGAGGGTGGATGGTCATTTGTATTTCTCACTTTTCTTAATCTAATCTCACCAAGTTCACACACTTCTCTCTCTTTTCTCTCTCTAGTTTCTCTCTCTACAATTCATCTCATTTCTTCCTTTCTTTCTACCTTAATTCGTATTATATAATCATCACATATTAGGGACAACAATTGGTATCAATCGCCACGGGGTAGTTTTGTGATTGATTGTTGTTATTATATTTGATTCGTATGATTTAATCTATAAATCATCACGAATTCAAATTCTTTTTGTGTTTTCGTGTTCTTCATCTTGCTACAAATCTTCCATATACTTGTTGTATAGATTTGGTTGTTTTGGTTTGGTAAAAATCACGAATTTGTTGCCTAAAAGTTGCTAAAATGGTTGCCTAAAAAGTTGGAAAAAGTACTATCATTGCGACAGCTTGAATTTCGGAAAAGGAGAGCACGGTTTCGATCGCAATAACCCTAGGGTTTTACTTTGCGATCAGTATTGCGATAGCCCCTTATTCCGATCTGAACATTCCGATCGTTATTGCGATCTGGATTGCGACGGATTTAAGGCAATCTTGAAACGTTACTCTGCCCACATTGCGACAGCCACATTGCGATAGGTACACATTCCGATCTGGGATTTCGATAAGTACACATTGCGATCTGAAGATTCCGATCTGGGATTTCGATAGGTACACATTCCGATCTGGGATTTCGACAGGTGCACATTGCGATCTACAGGACATTCCGATCTAAACAACATTCCGATGGGCATTCCGATGGCACATTCCGATGGACATTCCGATGACATGTTTAGCCAAATTTTTGTTTGAGTATTTTTTAGACTTAGCCACCATCTAGACTAGTTTCGGAACGTAGTTTACACGAAGATTAAAAAAAAAAAAAAAAAAAAAAAAAAAAAAAAAAAAAAGAGTTAAAAAATTTAGGTCAAGTAAAATCAAATTTTTTCCATACTAGTTTTAGGACATTTCTAGCTCAATTTCAAAATTTGGTGATTACAAATTTTTTAGGTCTACCGTTTTGTCGGGCTGAGGAATTTATTGTCGGGCTGAGAAAAAATCGCAATTTTCGGAATTTAAACCTCAACAACAATCACAACAAATCTACTTAAGATCCATATTCACGTCATCATTTCAGAGAATATTGAGATGGATTCTACTACCGAATATCGTGTGACGAACAACAACATAATGGTGGCCGGTAACAAAGAGAGACCACCAATGCTTGTATCTGGACGGTATGCTCAATGGCAATCACGTTTCATACGATATCTTGATACAAGACCTAATGGTGATGCCCTGAGGAAATGTATTACTCATGGACCATATATATTTAAGAAGATCTCAGTTCCTCCAAGAGCAGCCACAGATACTACTGATCCAATACCTGCAAGTGAACGTGATGAAACAAGAGCTGATCTCACACCTGAAAATTGTGCTTGGCATGATGCGGAGAAGGAAGCCATTTATATGGTTTTAAGTGGGATTGGAGATGATATTTACTCCACGGTTGATGCATGCCCGACAGCACATGAAATGTGGACTGCTATTGAACGCTTGCAACAAGGAGAATCACTCAACAAACAAGATGTCAAAACAAACTTGTTTTGGAATTTTGGCAAGTTTACTTCAAGGGATGGAGAATCAAATGACTCTTACTACTCCAGGTTTTATAAGATGATGAATGACATGACAAGAAATAACCTGCAAGTCTCCACCATGCAAGTCAATGTCCAATTTCTTCAACAACTTCAACCCGAGTGGACACGATTCGTCACTTTGGTGAAACAACAAGAAAAGTTAGACGAGGTCTCATATCATCGACTTTTTGACATCTTGAAGCAATTTCAGAATGAAGCAAATGAAATTCGAGCTGAACGTGTTGCCAAGACGGCTAATCCACTTGCTTTAGTGACTACCACTCAACATGTTCAAGATCCTCACTCTCGTGCTCCTAAGCCATACTCCAATACATCATCTTCACCACGATATTCCACATCATCTAAGTCTTCATCTTCCACAAAATCTCGAGGTAAAGCGCCAAGAGCACCATCACCACCATCTGAGTCCTCATCTGAAGAAGATAGTGATGAAGACCAAGCTCAAAAGAACCGAGAGATGAAACAACAAATTGCTTACATAATGAAGACTTACAAGAAAATCTACAAACCCACCAACAACAATCTTCGCACATCATCTAACACAAAGAACCGATATGTTGAGAGTCCTCCAAGGTATGACACACGTCGACGTGGTGAAAGTCCTTCTAGGTATGATCGACATAATCCAACACATGTTGAGGGTTCTGCAAGATATGATCGACAAACTGCTAAGTATGATGCTCAGAGGATTGCTGCTGCTACTGGGAATAGGGAAACGGTTGGAAGTCAAGTGGTTCAGCAGAGTGGGATTCAATGTTTTAATTGTCAAGGTTATGGGCATATGGCAAAGGAATGCAGGAAGCCGAAAAGGGTTAGAGACTCCAGCTATCACAAGGAAAAGATGCTGCTATGCAAGAAAATGGAAGCAGGGGTTAAATTGTCAGCTGAGGAAGGAGCCATGCTTGATGATACTGATGATGAAGATTCTGATCAAGAGCTTGATGCACATTACTCGTACATGGCAAAGGTTGAAGAAGTTCTCAATGTCACTGAAGATGACAATGGTCCTATCTTTGACACTGAGCCAATCGATAAGGTACACACTACTGATGAATATAATGTGTTTGGTGATATTCCTGAGCATAGTGATCTACCCAATGCCACTAATGACACGTGTATGATGGAAACGGTTGATAGCAATACCACACCCGATTCATCACACATGTGCAATAATGAGTCTGAGGATGATCAACATGCAAATGAATATGATGAAGAGGAACGTATTGCGCTTGCTAATTTAATTGCTACTTTACAAAAAGATGTCACTGAAAATAAAAAGAGTCAAAAGCAATTAAAGAAGGCAAACGCTACGCTCACTCAAAGCTTTGAAGAATGCAAAGCTGCTCTTATCAAATCTACTGAGATGACTGAAACTTATAGAGATGAGCTCCTTCAGAAAACCAAAGCGCTTGAGGGGTACAAGGGAAGTGCGTTAAAAAGTCAAAAGGACGATTTTGAAAACAAATATAATACAACTCTTGAGTTATTAGCTAAAGAGAAGCGTCAATATAATGTTTTCTTAATGGATGAACGTCAAAAAACGTACCTTGCCAATACCAAAGTTAATGAACTTGAACAAAAGCTCTCTATGACCACTACCGATTCTGCTAAAATTCTTGAGGATAAGAAACAAGAGGTAGATGCGTTAAAACAAGACTTCAAAAGTAGATATGATAAAGAAACCGAAAAAGTTACAAAACTAGAAGCACAAGTCGACTTTTTGAAGAACGTTGTTTATAAAACGCATGATTCTATTCAATCCGTAAGAATGCTAGCACCTCCATCGATGTTTAAGGGTCAAGCTAGCTTTGCAAGTCCTGAGTACCTTGCCAAAGCTCAAGCTGCGAACCCGCATCTTTATCTTGATGAGACTGAAAGGACAGATCTTGATTGCATGCCTGTTAGTGCCAATAGTGAAGAGACTGCCCTTTGGGATGCCGATAGTCAACCACTTGTTAATAAGGAGTTTGTGAAACCTTATAACTATGCTTATGAGAATAGTCTCTATGGCCTGTTCAACAAACAAACTCAGAAAACTCGTGAGGAAGTGTTCTTAGAATGCAAACAAAAAAGAATTCAATGGAAGAAAGCATTTGCCCCTAAGAAATCTAATGTTTACAAATACATCAACTACCTCCCTCTAGATGAATCTAAAAGCAAGAGTAGGAAAACATTAGGTATTCTTAAACACCACATAGATAATGTTAAATCTATTGTTGAAAGAGACTGGGCCAAACGTGAAAATGCTGAGTGGACACGTCCGATTCCTCAAGATATTACCTTGCTTGTGAAAGAACTATTAATTCCAAACACGGCTTTGATTAAAGAAACTGTTCTTCAACTTGAGGAGTTCATTCGGACTGAAATGTTTGATGATTTAAAATATGTTGAATCTATTGAGAAACACATTGATGATCTTCAAATGGAAAAGTCTGATTTCTCAGATGAATATGATTTGCTCTTGCAAGAATGCGTTTCTAAAGATGTTATGTGTGCTTATTTTACATCTTGTGCTGATATTGATGAATATTCTGAAGTTGCATGCCAATATCTTGATAAGATCAAAGAATGTGAACGTCTTGAAATTGAGCTTTCGAAACGAAAATAAAATGTTGACAAAAAGGCTTTTGAGTTACTTCAACACAAAACTGATTTCCTTCAAAAACATTGTCATTCACTTGAACTTGCTTTGCAAAAAGATGTTGGTCGTTTTCCACATGATAATAAATTGCAAGAAAAACTTTCGCAAACATTTCGAGAAATGAATGAACAGAATTTGGAAATTAAAGGGTTGAAAGCTCAATTACAAGACAGGGACAGAGCGATAGCTGAGTTGCAGAAACTCATTGCTAAAATGGGTGGGAAAATTGTGGAACCTAGCATTAAGAAAAATGTTGTTAGACAACCCAATGCCTCTAAAGAGAATAGATCCTCTATCTTGGGAAAACCATCTGCTTTATCTAATTCCTCGTTTGCAAAACCTGTGTTTGCCCCCAAGATGGATGGAAAGGAAAGGTTACCACAAGCTCAAACCATAAGGAATCCTGTAGCACCAAGCGTTAAGCACAATAATGTGATTAAACCAGGGATGTATAGAATGCCCACTAAGCCCACAAACAAAGAGACTCACTCGCCTCAGACTTCTAGAAACACTAATATTCGTGTGTCTTCTACTACAGGAATAGTCTCCACTACTAGTGTTAGCCGGCCTCAGCTTAAGAGCACTCAAGTGAATGATAAGGTCTGGAAACACAAGAATCAAGGGAAGATGAAGCAAGTAGAAGAACACCCTAGGATTTTCAATGTTTCTAAGAATAAAACGTCTGTAATCGCGTGTCATGACGATTTGAATGATTCGACTTTGAATGCTATGAATGTGAAATTTGTTTGTGTCAAATGTGGCAAATGTGCTAATGCTAATCATTCTATGTGTGCTATGAATAATGTCAAAGGCGTAGAAACTAGAACTAAGAAGCAAACTGTGATGCCTATTAGTGCTAGTAAACCCAAACGCAAAGTGAACCATTCTGGTGCTACCCCCACTAAGAATAGTAATGCATCAGACTCCACCACTAAGAATCCTAGAAGCAAAATTAAGGAATTATATGAGTCTGCTAGCAAGTCTTGGAAATGGTGGTTTGCTAATCAATGTCCTCCCGGATATAAATGGATACCTAAAGTTAGGACAGAAAATGTGAAAACGAGTGTTAGTTTGCCTTTAAATGTTGATAAGGACACTAATGATTCTACTATCACAACTACTGTGGTATCCAATTTAGCAAATGCTCCATCGTGTTCTAACTCTTCTGCAGGTGATACAAATAATTCTCTTCATAATGGACTCCGGATGCACGAAGCACATGACGGGGAATCTCAAGCTTCTAATTAACTTCGTGGAGAAGTTCCTAGGTACGGTCCGATTCGGAAATGATCAATTTGCACCGATCCTAGGATATGGAGATTTGGTTCAGGGGAATATCACGATTAAAAGGGTATACTACGTCGAAGGGCTCAATCACAATCTTTTCTCGGTTGGTCAATTCTGTGATGCGGATTTGGAAGTTGCTTTCAGAAAGAAGACATGTTTTGTTCGTGATTCTGATGGGAATGACTTACTTACTGGTACACGGGGTACTGATCTTTATACTATTTCACTTCAAGACACATCTTCATCAACTCCAATTTGCTTCATGGCTAAAGCTTCCTCGACTCAGGCATGGTTATGGCATCAACGTCTTTCTCATCTCAACTTTGATACCATTAACTTGCTTTCCAAGAAAGATATTGTGAGAGGCCTTCCAAGCTTGAAATTCATCAAAGATCATCTTTGTTCTTCTTGTGAACTTTGTAAAGCTAAACGAAGTAGCTTCAAAACAAAGACCACACCAAGCTCTAAAGGACGGTTAGATCTTCTTCACATGGATCTGTGTGGTCCCATGCGTGTTCAGAGTATCAATGGCAAGAAATATATTCTAGTAATAGTCGATGATTACTCAAGGTACACATGGACTCATTTCTTGAGATCCAAAGATGAAACTCCTGACGTTCTCATCAGCTTCCTTAAATTGATACAACGTGGTCTTCAAGCTCAAGTTAAAGTGGTTCGTACTGACAGAGGTACAGAATTTTTGAATTCTAATCTGAGAAATTATTTTGAAGCCGAAGGGATTGAACATGAAACATCTATTGCTCGAACACCCGAACAAAACGGCGTTGTTGAAAGACGAAACCGTACTTTGGTTGAAGCTGCTCGAACATTATTATCCGCTTCAAAACTTCCACTATACTTTTGGGCCGAAGCCGTGTCAACCGCATGCTACACACAAAACCGCTCCTTAATTATCCCAAGACACGAAAAGACACCATATCACATAATTCATGATCGAAAACCTTCACTCAAACACCTTCATGTTTTTGGATGTACTTGCTACATTATTCGAGATGGTGAAAATTTGGATAAAATGAAAGAGAAAGGTGATGCATGTATTCTTGTGGGATATGCAACTCAGTCTAAGGGATATAGAGTGTTCAACAAAAGAACAAAATTGATTGTCGAGACAATTCACATCCGATTTGATGAATCTCAAGAAATGGCAATTGAACAAAACAGTTTAAGTCCCGATCCACAACGACAAACGACTTCCGTTCAAAACCGCACGGAACTCAGAACTCAAGACCACAGCAATGAACCGTCAAGTTCAACGCTGGTTCCAGAAAATGTTCCTAGAGCTGATATGACAGTCGATACGACAATTGAAGAGTTGGAAATGTTATATGGACCAATGTATGATGAATATTTCACGGGGGAGAAACAAGTTGTATCGAAGTCTTCCGCTGTCACTCATGATATGAATGATGATTCTGATCATCGTCAACAACCGGATACAACTTCATCTACTTCAACACGGGTTGCAGCAGATTTACCTCCTCAGAATATTACTTCAACAATCGATCCTACAACATCCACAACTACTGTCATTGCTCCAGAGAACATAAATCAAGCAGACAATGCATTATCTGACGAAGACGAATTTATCAACCCATTCGGTACACCGGTACACGAAACTGGAGAGTCTTCTACTCGCCATGTTGATCCGTCAAATATGCATACTTTCTATCAACGACATCCTTCAACACATCATTGGACCCGAGATTATCCTCTGGTTCACGTAATTGGAAACCCTTCACAGCCCGTTCGCACAAGACGACAGCTTAACACCGATGCTGATGTTTGTATGTTCGCACTCGCCGTGAGTTCAGCGGAACCGAAAAACATCAAAGAAGCATTAGCTGATCATGCTTGGATTGAATCGATGACGGATGAACTTCAACAATTTGAAAGACTTAAAGTCTGGGAACTTGTTGACAGACCATCCGATGTAACACCATTAAATCTTCGATGGATCTGGAAAAACAAGATGGATGAAGAGAACACGATCATTAAGAACAAAGCTAGGCTAGTGGCTAAGGGGTATGGACAGAAAGAGGGTATTGATTTCGAAGAATCATTTGCACCAGTAGCTCGTATGGAAGCGGTCAGGATTTTTCTTGCTTATGCGGCACATAAGGGATTCATTGTCTATCAGATGGACGTAAAGACGGCGTTTCTTAACGGTCCTTTGAAGGAAGAAGTCTATGTCACGCAGCCAGAAGGATTTGTCAATCCTCATTATCCTGACAAGGTGTATCGTCTCCACAAAGCACTTTATGGACTCAAGCAAGCTCCAAGGGCGTGGTACGACGAGCTCTCGAAATTTCTGGTATCCAAAGGTTTCTCAAAAGGTTCCATTGATCTAACTTTGTTCACTTATAAATATGGGGATGACATTTTGCTTGTGCAAATTTATGTTGATGACATTATTTTCGGGTCTACAAACCCAAAACTTTCAAAATGGTTTGAAAAAGTAATGCACAGCAAATTTGAAATGTCGATGATGGGCGAACTAAAATTCTTTCTAGGAATTCAAGTTCACCAATCCCCAAGTGGTATCTTTATAAACCAAGCTAAGTATTGTCAAGAGATAATCAAAAAGCATGGTATGACTTCATGTGACCCCGTTGGGACACCATTATCAACCACATCGCTAGATGCTGACTTGGAGGGATTACCCATAGATCAAACGAGATACCGTTCCATGATCGGATCCCTCATGTACTTGACAGCAAGCAGACCTGATATTCATCATGCTACATGCTATTGTGCACGATATCAAGCACGACCCACTGAAAAGCACCTCAAGGAGGTTAAACGGATCTTTCGGTACCTCAAGAATACCATTCATTTGGGACTCTGGTATCCGAGGGAAACCGGTTTCTTTCTAACAGCCTATTCAGATTCTGATCATGCAGGGTGTCTTGATACACGTAAAAGTACTTCTGGTGGTGCACAATTTCTAGGTAAAGATAAGCTTGTGGGATGGTCTTCCAAGAAGCAGGATTGCACGTCACTTTCATCAGCCGAAGCGGAGTATGTGTCTCTATCTGCGTGTTGTGCTCAAGTTCTATGGATGAGAACACAACTCACGGATTATGGCTTCCACTTTGATAAAGCACCTATGTACTGTGACTCAAAGTCAGCCATAGCCATCTCCTGCAACCCGGTACAGCATTCCCGTACGAAGCACATTGATGTCCGATATCACTTCATAAAGGAACAAGTTGAAAGAGGTATCGTTGAATTATACTTTGTTGGAACGGATTACCAATTAGCCGACTTGTTTACGAAAGCTCTGTCAAAAGATAGGTTTAAGTACCTCGTTAGGCAAATTGGTATGAGATGTTTGACTCCAGCAGACCTGGAGATTCTGGCAAAGGTGCCTGCTTGATTTATCTATCAAACATCAACTTGTAAATATCTTTGAAAAAGCAAAATACAAAAATATAAAACACATAAAAGCAAAACACAAAATTAAAAAATCTTTCAAAATCCAAAAATATTCTTCCCGACATGTCTTTCAGTATCGATAATATGGACGTACCTAGAAATGTCGCTCAATAACGACACGGGTGTGTACATAAAGCTCGAATGAAAGTTGTAAATATTTTTCAAAACATGTCATTTATATTTTTTTTTTCAAAAGGAAATTGTCTATTTTGGACAATATTTCCAACAACGGGTAGAGCAATCTATCTTGGGTTGAGCTTGTCACAAAACATTCAACGTTTTGAGCTCAACACAATGGCTTGTAATCACTTTCAGATTGCAACCCGGATCTAAATTCACGGGGGAGTGTACGCTTTTGTACTCTTACCCTCAGCAAAAGAAGTTAAATCTTCTTACACTTGAGTGGATTCGTCAAGACATTCAAAGTCTATGAACTCAAGTTTATGCTTTAGAAAAACCTTTTCGTCAAAAAGAACTGATTTTTCAAAAAGCGTTGAACACAATTTTTTCAAGAATTTCTCAATGATATTCAAAATCTTTCAAAAATTGTGTGTTCAACAAATCCTATCCTCAAAAGTTTAATGTGGATCAAATCCTCGTAATGACAATTCCATTGGATCAATTTTTGAGGAGGAGCAATTCAACTTCATGCATAGATTGACACATCTTTCTCCCGAAGATTTTCAAGACTATTTTTCAAAATATATTTTAATCAAATTTGGTATCTCTAATATCAAAAGATTTTATATATTAGAGATAGGGGGAGAAAATGTGATTAAAATGTGATCATATATAAGACTCAAGCACTTTAACTCTTACCCACATGTGCGAAACACTTTCGATTATCGATGCACAAGTGAAGGGGGAGCTTTTCTGAAACGACAAAACTAGCAAGGTGTTAAATGTTTTTCAAACACTTTGTTAGAATTTAAAGTGGTTTTCATGGTTACGATCAAATACCCACAACATCTTTAATTTCACGACGTTATTGGTGTCAAAAGGGTGGTTAGGTTTAAGTCCTATGATCCAACCAGAACCGGAGGGATCTTCCCAGGGACAATCCAATAGATTATTAGAAGTCCTTAGGAAAGACGGAGTAGAATGTGAACGTAGCTGAATGCCGACTAAGTACTGATGATAGCACTGGAACAATCACAACAAGGTGCTATTAATGATGTCTTGGTAAGCATTGAAGGGGTTGAAGAATGAAAAAGAAATGTAAGGATAAAGGGTGTAAAGAAAGAAGCCCTCCATACAACTTAGGCAGAAACCGGGTCAACTCATCATGAAGACAAACTCATCATGGACCCAGTGATGTGAAGCACAACCCTTTCCTAGCTACTCAGACTTCTCTCAAAAGAAGTTTGTTTTATTGTCACGGAGATCAACACGACTTCTATTGACTTTCTCACTCCGAGATAGTTGATATTGAATAGGTGGCATCTGCTCCAGCCTCCGACCACTAAAAGTGCACAAATCGAGTCTAGAGCCAAGAGATCAATCAAATCTCGTTAGGACACACGGATGAAGATCAAGAGAGTCCTACGCTATATCCTTGCGATATTGCTAGAACACTCAGAGTGATACTACTTAGTATTCACAATGATGAGTGGAAATCCTTCCAGTGTTAACATCAAACAGCACTGCGGTAGGTCATATGCAAGATTCTTTATGAATTGAACATATGTAAAACTGAAAAGCAACCGTGGTTTGATTCTGAATTGATTCAAACTCGTTTCAGGTTTCGACGCAATATCTTTATGGTCTTGCCAGAACATTCAGAGTGATATTTATTAATATTCACAGTGACGAATGGAAATCCTTCTAGCGTCAACATCAAACAGCGCTACGGTAGGTGACTTGTGAGATTCTTATGAATCAAACTTGTATCAACTGGAAAGCAACAATGGTAAGATTCTTAATGAATCAAACTTGTTCCAGGAATTTGAATTGACGACTTTAATCAAGCGGATATTTATCCAATTGATTCATTCTTTATGTTCGCAGTCTTGCTTTGAGACGGTCGAGTAAAGAGAACGGCTAGTACAGCCGCGAAACCCTGTCAAGGAGATTCTTAATTGAATCTACCTGATCACAGGTACGATATTTAATATCGTATAACGGTCTTCACCGACCGGAGGTAAAATGCTACCGATTTAGGACGAATGTCAAAGCCATTCAGTCCGTGTCTATGTTTTGTCTCGAGAAGGTGGCGTCACGGTGTACTCAGCAAAGTCAAAGATTCACAACCACATATTCATGCCCAAAGACTTATCCAACAATTGATAGTGTGAGCATGTGGACGAAGACACAAGATCGCAAGATGGCAATGAAAAGTCAAGGATGATTTGAAGATCTCAAGCTTAAAGACAAAGTCGAAAGACAACGACAAAGGCTCAAAGATCACATCATGAAGGAACAAAGCTACTGTTACACGTTCAAGACTCATTTATGATGAAATTCATAAATCTCCATTGGAATCCAAATATCAAAGAGGAATGACCTCACTTTGGGGGAGATTGTTAGCCTCAAAATATTGAGTCAAACAAGAATGTTCGGTCATAGGTTTCTATTGTATTATTTATTAGAACGTTGTAATAAGTAGTTATTTAGTCGTGGTTCACGGGCTTGGATTTAAACTAATTAAAGTCCAAAAGACAAGCCCGACCCAATATATAGTCCATTAAAGCCCGCATGTGGGTGGACTATATATACTACCCTCCTAGCATGTTAGGAGGGTGGATGGTCATTTGTATTTCTCACTTTTCTTAATCTAATCTCACCAAGTTCACACACTTCTCTCTCTTTTCTCTCTCTAGTTTCTCTCTCTACAATTCATCTCATTTCTTCCTTTCTTTCTACCTTAATTCGTATTATATAATCATCACATATTAGGGACAACATGAAATTATTAAGGGGTGTTTGTCAACTGCATATTGAAGTTATAAAGTTAATGGTTAAGTGTTTGCTATTGTATGTTGCTTGTTCTTGTTTAAGAAGTGTAATAGAGTGGATATCTGCAAGTTATATGCTTTTGAACACCTAAATCAAACATATGCTTATAAAATCTTGATTAAGTGATATTTTGGCTTGTGATTTGGTGCACACCTAGTTCTAGGCTTAGACTTAGGATAAAAAGTGATAAATCATATCCAATATAACAGGCGTAAGAGATCTAAGTGTTTGAATTTGGCTGTGTGGTCAAGTATATCAGCAAGTGTTCATGACTGCATGTTCTTAGTTCATCAATAACTTTTTGGTGCTTGAATCTTGATCTAGACCTTGAACCATTGCATGAAACCAGTTTAAACCTGTTCATTTGAATTTATTATAGCTTGTGTATGCATTTGGTGCAATTTGGCTGGCTGATTTTTGCTAAAACTGCTTATTGAGTGAAATATGCTTATTGTTCATGTCTGTGTGAGGTTTGTGGATCTTTTGAATTAACTGTGCTAATTGGCTGATTGTGATCGTGTTTTTGTGATTGTTATTGACTCCTTATGATTAACTGATCATTTGGGTGCCTTTGTGAAACTTGAATCCACAAAAAAGTCACTAAAGACAAAAAGTCAATTAAGTCAAGTAGTGGGAAAAGTTCCCACTGCTCAACACCCAAAAGTAGCCCCTGCTAGTGTTAATTCTCTTTCAGCTTATTTATAAGCCAAAATGGCTTATCCAGACTTGCAACAACTTAATTTTTGTAATATATCTTCCTCATTTGACCCATTTATTTGATCTGGAACTTATCAGACCTTGGCTTTGACTTTTTGCTAGAAAACTCATAAGATTGACTTTTAATTAAGTGCTTATCTGCTTATTCCAGCTTATTGAGTGTGCATATTGAAAAACGTTTTGTTGATTAAGTTTAGTTAAGTCATTTAAAAGGTTTTGAAAGTTGAATCAGCTCTTGGGGTGGCCTAGAACTCGAAAACGACTATTTTGTCGTTTTGTGAAGATAGCATTTAGCTTATTCAGGCTTATTCCTTGTGCTTTTTCCAATTTTGTTTTTACAGATCTCTTAAGTAACTCAAAAGAAGCTTGTGTGTCTAATTTGAGCTTATGGCATCAGCTTATAGCTTATTGGGCCAAAAAGCCCATTAAGAATAAACTGCTTTGAAATAAGCTAGCTTAAATACATTTTCAGCTTTTGGGCCTTCAAAGTTTTATTCTTAAAATCAAATTTTGAGTCAGATAGGATCTTTTGGGCTTAATTGGACAACATTTTTCTTATTGGACCTATTTGAGCCCATTAAGGGGTCTGTTTGGACTTTTAGCCCATTTCTAGGCCCAATAGGGGTATTTTGTAATTTCAACTTCATTTCTGTGTTTATTAGGTTAAAATAAGCTAGTTTACAACTTTTTAGAAATTTTTATAAATTTTGGATTATTATTATTATTTTATTATTAAAAATAAAAATTTAGATTTTTCAAGTTTTTATATTTTTCTTAGGTTAAATACATTAAGTTAGGAATTTTATGATTTTTAGAATATTTTTATTGTCATTAGATTAATTTTTAGAATTATTTTAAGTTTTAATAGTTTTTAATTGTTTTTAAATAGTTTTTATTAATTTTAAAATTTTCAAAAATAGTTTTAAATTTAGTTAAGTTATTTTAGATGTTTACAATTGAAAAAATCTCATTTTGAGCTTTTTGTTAATTAAATAGATTTTTTGGGCTTTAATTAGAATTAAAAATTTATTATTTAATTAAATAAAAGGTTTGAGTGATTTTTGAGTTTTTGTAAACTCTAATTATATTTTTTAGGATTTATTGCAATTTTATAGGAATTTTTAGGGTAAATTTTTTACGGTTTTACGTGTACGACTTTTCGTCTTAGCTTTAATCCATAATCGTAACCGTCATTCTCTTCTAATCTCTTTTCTTCTTTTCAATTCTCATAAATATAATCACAAAAGTTGATCATCTCTTAAAACACACACCAAGCCTCCTTGAGAACGATCCCCACTTTGGGTCATAACTTGTGATTTTTCTAAATCACTTGTTTATACTTGCCCTAATTATGCTCTTTTTCCTAAAAGACGTATTTTACTCAACATCAGCAACAAGGGGGTGTTTGTTTTGATTCAGTGGCAACCGAGAGTCTATAGACTCTCGGTGGGTCTTAGATAGGCAGCAGGGTGTAGGTAATGTAGGACATGGGGAAAGATATACCAAGCAGGGGGAAAACTGGCAAGGCCAGTGGGTAGTACAGGCAGCAAGGGGGGAACCACAAGGGTGGCTGCCGGCTTAAGCCGATGGCTACTGTTGGTGTGACGTCAGCAGGAAGGGCCACAGCCGTAGCTGTGTGGACCCAGCTTGGGCTAACCCGAGACCTTGGTGTCTCGGGGTTTTGTTGACTCGGGTTGCCGGGAGCACGTTTAAAGAATATAAGCTAGAGTATTTATTTTATATTAAATCAATTTTTACAAAATGGTTTCTTTTCAAATTTTAACAAGTATAAATGTTTCATTAATTTAATTAGTAAATTTAATCATAAACGATTTAACTAGTTTTATTAATTAAACGTATGATTTTATTTTATGACTTAATAGTTCACGAAACCATTTTGGGTACTTTCTATTTTAGGAACCTTTCCGTTTTAGCAGGTTACTATTAACAGTAATATTATAATATTAGAACACATATTATACAGTAACCAGAAATACAGAAAATACATTAAATAGAGAATATTTATAGACATTCAGATTCATCAGTTTATACGCGACCAGTAAAACAATATGAGAACACGTAAAATAAATTAAGAACATTAATAAACAGTAATAATAAACAGATATCAGATAACTCATTCACGTCCATTATTCATTTAGCTTTTGTGAAGTCATAGTAGGAGTTTCATCAATTTTCCTTGCAGTCAGTTACTGGACACAAGGTACGGATTTTTCGTCCTTCAGTATGGACTTTCCTTCCTATGCATGATTAGGATTTCCTGTCTGCAGCCATATGTTTTCCCCAATATATGTTTCGAACTTCACATTAATTACTTGATAACTATGTTAAATTGCCTGAGCTTTATATACATGCATGACCAGTTATTACTAGTTACGGAGGTACCGTAACCATGACACTTGAGGCACCGGTGTCATGACTTCACTGCGGAGGAGTGATTTCTCGCAACGTCCCTTTTATTTCAACTTGGTCATTTATCAGTATTATCAGCGGGGCGTATGGGTGCATCCTAGTTTATCAGTTTATAGCTTATCAGGTGAATGTGGTGTGTGCTCTACACCCTTCACATTGGATTTGATCCCTCCACCCAGCTTATCAGTTAGAGGTCACCCCTCTACAGCATGACGAGGTCACACCTCTATGTGTTCATGCATACTTTGTTACAGTACATGTCCTATATAAGCTCTTGGCACTTAAAATACAGTAAATGCATGTTTTCAGATTTAACATATAATAGTTCAGCTTTACTAATTATAAACCAGACTTTTCAGAACATACATAGTTTTCCACTGCACTATTACATATCAGTCTTACTGTTTTAGTATTTGTTATCTCTTTCATTCCAGTACTTCTTATCATGCTTTATATCCGTTCACTAGGCGTTTTCATGTTCCAAACGGCAGGTACACAGGGACGCTATTAGGATTCTGAGAGTATGTGCATTTGGATGGAAGCTATCCAGACTTGTTTACTTTATATACTTCATTCGTTACTTTGCTTGATTGGGCATTGTTTAGTCCTTCCTCTCAGTACTTAATTATTTATGTTTGAGCTTATGTTTGGACTACGGATGTTTGATTATGATATTTCCTTTATGGCCAGTTAATGTTTTTAAGACATTTGCCTTGCATGTTTTGATAACACGCCATAAATACACGTAACGCTCCACTTATCCAAGTGGGGTGTTACAATTATGGTATCAGAGCCTAAAGCTCGACCTGTAGGCTCTAAAACTTGACATGTGACTAGTGGGTAGTGACTAGGAACTTCCTAGATTTTGGCGTTTGTTATATTCCATGTTTATCATGAAATTATCAGTCAGTTTTCTTAAATTTTGACTAAGTAAAAGGTTGGTACAGGACTGGCCATATTTAGTCGCATGTTCTTTTCAGTCGAATTTTGTTTTGGTGAACCGACCCATAGGCGTTCACCTATGCTCATTCAGATTTTGTTTTGGTTAACCGACCCATAGGCGTTTACCCTTACTCATGTCAGATTCATGTTTTCAGTCGAATGTTATTTGGTGAACCGACCCATAGGCATTCACCATTGCTCTGGTCAAATTTCATGCTTTTCAGTCGAATGTTGTTTTGTGAACCGACCCATAGGCGTTCACCTTGTTCATATCACGATGTTTCATTGAAGTTTGACTTGTATGGATGGGACAACAGCCATCCACATTTAGTCCCAGATTTTAAATTTCTATACATGACAGTTCTCGTAAAATTTTGACAACTATGGATCAAACCAGAATCGTCCGTACTTAGTCACATGTTTTCTCATTAGAATTTTGTGGATAGAACCATAGCCATCCACACCAGTTGATGTTAAACCTCAGTTGATTATACTTTTGTTCCTGTAACATATCAAGTTTTCATACTCTCACGTGGACGTCGTTTTCATGCTGATTAAGTTTCATGTCTCCTTATGAGGATTATGTTTTCAGCAGGGTGATGATCTTTTCATGCTAAGATACGAAGTAGTAAAATCTTGTTTTCATGATAAATCATGTTTCGTCTTTATCAATCATGTCTTCATGCTGACCATTGTTGAAACTTCGTTTAAATGATACTTTTGAGCCTCTATACAACCAGCCTTAAGTCTACGCAGGAATTGCCATCATATTACTCGTTTCAGTTCAGTTTTCTATCGTTTTAATCAATTTAATTCTTTTTATCATGTCAGATGATTGACACCGGTATCAAGCATCCCATAAAAAATTCGCCATTGGTGCCATGTACAATATTTCATGTGTACTCTATGTACAGTATCTCAGGTGTACTCCAGGTACATTATTTCATATGTACTCCATGTATAGTATTCCAGGTGTACTTCATGTATAACATTCCAGGTGTACTCCAGGTACCATACGCTGTATGTATTGTTAACCGACCTTCAATCATCTCAGACGTATTCTACTTGTCGATATTCTACTAGATGCTCATGCTGCACATAAGTTGGAGATTTCAACAAATATTGATGCTGCTCACACTTTGGAGACTTTACGAATGCTGATGCCGTAGATGCCTTGGAGATTCCACAAGATGCTGATGCTGTTCATAATATGAGACTCTATAGAGCAAGGACGAAGACTATAGATTTGAAATTCTAGACAAGAATATACTCCACCCATCAGACGCTACCATCCCATTCCATGCCTTCACCTCCTCAGTTAAATGCCACATGTCACTCAGCTATTTTTCAGCCAGAAGAGTGGGAACCGGTACCCAGCCGACCACCCAGCAGAATAGTTACATAAATCACGGTTAGAATGACAACAGTCATAGAACTGATAGACAAGGCGGTAATGACAATCACCGTGCTTATAATTAATCAGTCTGTAACCATCAGAACTCCGAAACGGGCGTGACCAGAAATACAGGGGCCAGCAGTCTAACCGGTCCGCCAACCCTAGCAGTTACCAAAAATTTTCAACCTTATTCGTGTCCACCTACCAACACACATGTCAAGACATCAGTCAAGACACATGTCTCAAGTATCATTTCAGAAGGAATATGTCAGGATATCAATCATAATACATGTCATACGAATATCTTCTCAAGGTACGAGTCAAGACTCATAACTCCAGTATGCCTTCTAAACCAGGTCCTCAGTAATTCAGGGTACCCTCCAAGGGGGAGGGGGTATACCCGTTTTGTCATGCCACACATAAATCAGACCATTAAAGATTCAGTTACCACCACTGGAGTATTATTCAGGTTAGGCACACAATGTTTATTTTGTGAGGTCACAGACGAACACATTCAGTGAAAGTTGCCACAGTTACTTCACGTATTCATATGTCAGCTTTATCTTATATCAGGTATTGCCTACCTTTCATCCGGAAAAGACTCCACAGTATCACCCATTTTATAAAGGTTTTCCTTCCAGTTGAAGACAAGATCCGTCTTACTAACTCCCAAATATATTCATTATCTTTTCTGCCAGAAAATCATTACAAGTTGTTATGCTTTACAGCAAGTGATTTATTATTCCAAAGCTACGAAGACTTTTTAGCTACCAGTTATGAATCAACTTCTGAAGTTCCTTAAATTCATGATCAGCATAATATTCTAGAGTTCCAGATGCAATTCCAGAAGGGTTTCTAGAAATTCCTTCCTAACCACGAGACAAAGTTTAGCAACGAGCTTGTTTCAAGGACTGAACCTGTTTTCAAACTCCTTATCGCAGGGCTACAACTGAGTTAAAAGAGTTGTAGAATTTTCTGCAAGAGTTACCGGAACGAGGCTTTATTCGCCCTAGCGCACCACCAGGAGGTGCACCATTTTTTTTCTATTAGGAAGAAGGCAGGTAACATGAGATCATGTATCAATCACCGAAATTTTTACAAGATAACCATTCATAATCGATGTTCATCTCACGTATAGAAGGTTTATCTGATCTGCTACGATGTCTTAAATATTTTTCCAGAACAATTCCCAATCATGCTACCATCAGTGGTGAGAGAAAGAACATGATGTTTCTAAGACTGCTTTTGCACACGTTATGGTCTCTCTAAAATTTTGATTTATACTTCTGAGCTCCTAAATGCTCTAGCTATATTATGAAATTGATGAATAAAAATTTCCATGAATTCTCAGACAAAATCGTCAGTATATTCATTAATAACATTCCGATCTGCTAAATTCTAGAGAAGAACACGAGAATCATCTTCTCACGACCATGCAGATTCTACGACAGGAGAAAATTATATACGTGACTTTCCAGATGTGAATTCCAGTTGAACAAGTGGCATCTCTGGGCCACTTTATTTCAGCAGAAAGAAATGTCAAAAATCATGCGAAGGTGAAGGCCATCACCAGATGGTCAAAATCGACATCTGTGACTAAAGTACGAAATTTTTTCTAGAACTCAGTTGATTACTACCGCAGAAATTGCTGACAGTTCTCATGATTAGCTTTCCATGACTAAGCTTACGCATAAAAGAGAGGACCTACACAAAAATTGTGTATTCCATAAGGTCCTACGCTAGGAGAGATCTAATTTACCGAGACTCGTAATTCTTTCATGACTATTCATCTAGATTCCAAAAGAATGTACCATAATCCCAAGCAAGATTTTGATAGAAGCAATATAACACGTTGAGGAAGCTATGTTCATATCTAAATACATGCTATTCCAACAAGTTTAAGATAGAACGCCGACATGCTAATGAGTTAGTGCAACCATTAGAAATTTCTTAACAGAAATGAGACAAGTTTCCCATATAGTTATCAGATTACCACAGACTCAGAAGAAGCATGATGCTATCCAAGTCGTTGTCAACCAGTTAACCCAGCCTACACATTTTATTTCGTCCGAAATGATTACGCAGTAGCAGATCTGTAGGAAATACAGCAATAGATCGTACGATTTCAAGGTATTCCATCAACCATCCTATCAGATAGAAATTCATGTTCACGTTTACGTTTACCCTCACGTTTACGTCTCACGTTCACAATATGATGTTGTTCCAATCCATATTTTGTGCTCTCTCATGATTTCAGTTCACGTTTGCGTTCATGACAATGTTCACGCCCAAATTCATGTTCCATATCACTATATACGTTCCAGGTCTTGTACTGGACTTGGTTATAGAAAGCTTGAGAAACCAGACTCAAGTTTAGCTTATCTTTTCCATACCGAGGGATACGTTTCAAGTCTCAGGTCGTATCATTTGGCATCCATCCCTCAGTCAGCATACCTTCATGATATGTCCTAGTATCACGTTTACAGTATGTTTCACGTATCACATTCATGATATATTCCATGCACATCGTTCATCACATGATCGTGAACCACATTCACAATTGCTCACGCAGCACGTTCACAATTGTTCACGTAGTTCATCCCAGTATGTCTTCAATATCGTTGCTCAGAGATATAAATGTTATCTTTTCATGTTATTTGTACGTATCATTTCATGTATCCTACAAGTTATAACGTATTCTTTCGATCAGATTCAGAAATCCATCTCAAGTATGGAACCATAAACAATGCAGCCTCGTCAAGACAGGGTCATTAAGACCAAGATATCCTTTGTGTTTAGATCTTGGAAGGAACCGTTCGAGCAGGAAGCCACTCGGAACGGAGGAGTCTAACCAGACTTCTCATCCTTCTTCCTTCCATAATTCAAATATGTTATTTCAGTCATGTTACGTTCCAGGTTCTCTTCAGCCATGTCACGTTCCATGTTCTCTTCAGTCATGTCAGGTTCATGTCCTTCAGCTTACATGTCTTTTCAAATTTTGTGTCCTTTCAGCTTTTATAACCAATAGCTTATTACTTTAATTCGAGGACGAATTTTCCTTTTTAGAAGGAAAGAATTATAAAACCGCAATATTATCGTGTCTCTAATTCAAGGACGAATTATTTATTTAGAGGGGAAGAGTTGTAAAACCCGTCTTAAAATCCACGAACATTAATTACGTACAGTCACAACTTTAATTTAAACGTTGCGTAACTATTTATTCAGATAATGAATAACAATATTAATTCAAGTATTACGCAATTATTATTTATTCAGGAAATAAATAATCCATATCAGAATATATCACGAGGATTAATATACGAACACGTACGCAATTTTTAAAATCCGCGAATATTAATTACACGCAGTCTCAGCTTTAAGTAAGAATGTTACGTAATTAATTCTTCAGAATAATAATTAATTTTAACTATACAGGTATCACGTAGGTATTATTTATTCAGGAAAATAAATAAATACATGACGGGATTTAAAACACGTACACGCACGTTTTATAATTAAACGCGAAACGAAATAGAAACATAAAAGTATGTGTGTTGGGCCGCAACTTCATAATAAAGAAAAGAAGCAATGGGCCTTGAGCCCAATCCTTTGGAAATTTTAGCAACCAGAAAGTTGTAGTTTCTCATTTCATGGTTTTTACAAAAAAAAAAAAGAAAAAGGAATTAGGGTTACCTTGTGGAGCTGTACCGCCGGGAAAACAAGAAAGAAAAGAAAGAAAATCAAATTTCGTTTGGTTAATTGGTTTGTGTGTGTGTGTATCGTGCATCCAAGATCACGTGAAGGTAAACCAACCTTTTCCTCTCTTTTGTAATCACGAATCATAAACTTTCAATTATGAAAAACATGTTTTTCATAAAAGTAAACATGTCTTATAATCAGTTTAATGGTCAGGTCTGTTTGGTTCACGAAAACCGAGACCTATAAGGTCTCGGTGTGTTTCTTGTTGGCCACCCGTGACCCACACAGGGGCGGTGGTGGCCTTATGATGACAGCCGGAAACCAACGCCATCAGGGGGCGTTTGGTTTTGAATACAATGGGAAACGAGGGCAACAAGGGTGTGTTTGGTTTGATTCAGTGGCAACCGAGAGTCTAGAGACTCTCGGTGGGTCTTAGATAGGGAGCAAGGTGTAGGTAATGTAGGACAGGGGGAAAGATATACCAAGCAGGGGGAAAACTGGCAAGGCCAGTGGGTAGTACAGGCAGCACGGGGGGAGCAACAAGGGTGGCTACTGTTGGTGTGACGTCAGCAGGAGGGGCCACAACCGTGGCTGTGTGGACCCGGCTTGGGCTAACCCGAGACCTTGGTGTCTCGGGGTTTTGTTGACTCGGGTTGCCGGGAGCACATTTAAAGAATATAAGCTACAGTATTTATTTTATATTAAAACAATTTTTATAAAATGGTTTCTTTTCAAATTTTAACAAGTATAAATGTTTGATTAATTTAATTAGTAAATTTAATTATAAACTATTTAACTAGTTTTATTAATTAAACGTATGATTTTATTTAATGACTTAATTGTTCACGAAACCATTTTGGGTACTTTCTATTTAGGAACCTTTCTGTTTTATCAGGTTACTATTAACAGTAATATTATAATATTGGAACACATATTATATAGTAACCAGAAATACCGAAAATACATAAAAGAGAGAATATTTAAAGACAGTCAGATTCATCAGTTTATACGCGACCAGTAAAACAATATGAGAACACGTAAAATAAATTAAGAACAATAATAAACAGATATCAGATAACTCATTCGCGTCTGTTATTCATGTAGCTTTTGTGAAGTCAGAGTAGGAGTTTCATCAGTTTTCCCTTTCTGTCAGTTACCGGACACAAGGTACGGATTTTCCGTCCTGCAGTATGGATTTTCCTTCCTATGCATGATTAAGATTTCCCGTCTGTAGCCATATGTTTTCCCCAGTATATGTTTCGAACTTCACATTAATTACTTTGATAAATATGTTAAATTGCCTGAGCTTTAGATACATGCATCACCAGTTATTATTAGTTACGGAGGTACCGTAACCATGACACTTGAGGCACCGGTGTCATGACTCCTCTACGAGGGAGTGATTTCTCTCAGCGTCCCTTTTATTTCAGCTTGGCCATTTATTAGTATTATCAGCAGGGCGTATGGGTGGATACTAGTTTATCAGTTTACAGCTTATCAGGTGAATGTGGTGTGTGCTCTACACCCTTCACATTGGAGTTGACCCCTCCACCCAACTTATCAGTTAGAGGTCACCCCTCTACAGCATGCCGAGGTCACCCCTCTATGTATTCATGCATACGTTGTTACAGTACATGACCTATATAAGCTCTTGGCACTTAAAATGCAGTAAATACATGTTTTTAGATTTAACAGATAATAGTTCAACTTTACTAGTTATAAACCAGACTTTTCAGAACATACACAGTTTTCCGTTGCACTATTACATATATCAGTCTTATAGTTTCAGTATTTTTTATCGGTTTCATTCCAGTACTTCTTATCATGCTTTATATCCGTTCACTGGGCGTTATGCTCAACCATAGTTTTCCTTTCATGTTCCAAACGACAGGTACACAGGGACACTCTTAGGACTCTGAGAGTATGTGCATTTGGATGGAAGCTATCCAAACTTCTTTACTTTATATACTTCATTCATTACTTTGCTTGATTGGGCATTGTTTAGTCATTTCTCTCAGTACTTAATTATTTATGTGTGAGCTTATGTTTGGACTACTGATGTTTGATTATGGTATTTCCTTTATGGTCAGTTAATGTTTTTAAGACATTTGCCTTGCATGCTTTGATGACACGCCATAAATACACTTAACGGTCTACTTATCCAAGTAGGGTGTTACAATGATACTTTTAAAAAATAATGAAATTTTATTCAAGTGTGAAAAATAAAGTTACTGAAACATTTGAAATATATTAACTTTATATATTTTGAATTTTTGACATTTATATGTCCTATGTATTTTTTTATTTCACTAAATTGTTTATTTGTTTATGAAAAATTAAACAAACTACATGTATTTCATTATTTTTATTATCATGATGGTTAAACGCAAAAAGATTATTACTCCCTTAGTCTCACAATAAATGTTCACTTAAACTTTTTTTAGTCATATTTTTCTAAGTTTGACCATGAATATTTTTATTTGTGTTACATAATACTTGATAAAAATTATAGCAATAAAAATACATTTAAAAATCAAATATATTCATATAACTTTCATAAAGTATTATATAACACAAGTATACATATTTATGGTCAAAGTTTAATATCAAAAACTTCATAAATTTCAAGTGGACACTTATTAGGGTTAATTCCATATATACCCAATATAAACCTTGTAATGCCATATTTACCCAACTAAAAATAAAAATGTCATATATACCCAATTATAAGATCATATTGTCATATATACCCATTATATTAATTGAACCATTTAAAATGGGTAAATATGACAACATAATGTTTAAATTGGGTAAATATGACATTTTAATTTTTTGTTGGGTAAATATGTCATTATATGGTTTATATTGGGTATATATGGAATTAACCCTACTTACTACGGGATGGAGGGAGTATAATATCTTATATGTTTTTGTTTGATATTCAATAGATATGTATAAATGTATAACGTTATGATTCAACATTATGTGTAACGGATGGGATGTGACCTCAAGGGTTCGATCGAATCCTTAGAGTGCTACGTGTCGTAACGCCGGCAACACGCGTTGAACGACGTTGACTGACGTTACTACACCGTTGTTGGTTAAGACTCAACACCGCTGGGTCTGGCGTTGGCCGGCCAATGAGCGTTGGGGGATGGTTTATGTTAAAATAAAGAATTCAAAACATCCCCTTCTACATTATAAATACATGTTGGCTTCTTTGTTGTTGTTGAAAATGTATGTTGGAGGTTATTGAAAGGACGGAGGTGATGGTTTTGTGTTGTAGGTTTAATGGAGGCTGTCAGGGAAGAAAGACAATGTAGGGTTTCGTGTTGTTTGGGCTTTGGATTTATTTATATAGTATATTATTTTGGCCTAATAATAAGTAAGCCAAGAAATAGTTAATTTAATTTTTTCGAGGCTTCTATAAAAAATAAAAGGTGGATAAAAAAATGAGGTGTTATGATTAAAGAAGTTGTTGTTGATTTGGTTTTATGTTGATATGACGTTAAAGTGACAATATTTTTTAGATGATGTGGTGTTGTTTCGGTGTTATAATACTTAACACTCTTACACTAACTTGTTAGAGTAAGAGTAATGATATATACACAAGGTTTTAATTGATCATGATACTAATTACAATTTTTATCAATTAAATATCATATTTACTCATTAAAATTTATTTTTATGAATTAAAACCACAAATAAACATTTATTACCGCACATCTTAAAATATTAATATTTATTTTATAATTAACTTATAAATTATTTGAGATTTTCTCAAAACAACAAGCTTGAATTTTCAACAACTTTTACTTACTAACCTCACGTTATATGTTATTACACTTTTTATAACATACGTTTGTAACAACCTATTATAAAATATTTTTAATTTTTTTTTCATGATTGAAAGATATTTTTTTATTTTTTTAATAATCTAAATTAATCAAAATTTTTAAAAAGTAATGCTCTTAAGTCAAAATCTATTCTAAAATACTTTTATTAACTTTTAGTTTAATTCATCTATAATGTGTTATTTTAACATTAATATGGATATAAACTTTCAAAATTATGATCGATTACATGTCATTAGAGCTTATGGTACGTGTGTTTCCATTCGACTGACCATCATGGCGCGAGCTTACGACGCAGTCAACCACACCATGGGTCGTGTTATGATGGTTTAACTGGTACCTACTAGCCGACGTTATGGGTTATAGCGCGAGCCCACGACGCAACAATTGCACCGTGGTGCGCGCCATCGCGTTATCATTTTTTTTAATATTTGAATTTTAAACAGTTGAGTAACAACTAGTTTTTGTCCATGTTGATTTTTTGACCGTTGGAACCCCAAAAAAACCCTTTTCACTATAAGGTCATGTTTGGTAAGAGTGAATGGAAATGTAAGAAAGGGAATCAAGAGGCATTCTGCTGTTTGTGTTCGTATGAGAATGGAAAACAAGAATTGATTTTTGATTCTCATTCAACGGTTTGCATTCTTCGAAAAAAGTGAAGAAATGAGAGAATCAACAAATATAGTGTTAAGCCATTCTCGTTGTATTCCACATTAGAATAGGGGATCAAACTAAAATAATGTGAGCTATAAAATAAGAGGTCATGTGCATGGCACGTTCAACAAGAAAATAACAATATTTTTGCCATACGTCTCTCTTGTAAATTTTGTGTTCAATTTTTTTCATATCATCTTTTTGATTATGTGTTCAAGATCATATTTTTAATTCAAAAAATCATATTATTTACATTATCTTAGAGTTTTTTATGTAAGTTATAGATTTGAATCAATGTTTTCCCTGTCATAATAAAATGAATACCAACTGTTTGATTATTTGTGTATGAGCAAACACAATCATGATGAAACAAAGTCAAGTGCTATGATAAGCATTCAAACGTCTCACTCATTTTCTCGTATGTTAGTTAACTATCGTCTAACATAATTTGAAAAACAATTTAACAATAAATTATGGCATGAACTAATAAAATAGTTATGTATATCGGTTTTTGTAAGGTTGCAAGTTAACATATTATGCAGAAATAGGATAAAATGTCAAACGTCGTGGTTATATATTTGATTTAAATTAACAATGGCAATCATCATAAAGTGTTGGTTAAGAAACATACTCAGCATAGGTCACATTATAAATCCTATATAAAAGTATTTTACGGTCATACCAAATAAGTGAATCAAGCATGAACATATTTCTTTGTTCGATTCCCTTTTGGTACCAAACATCAGAGTCGGGTCATCGTTTCTCAAGTGATTCTCTTTCTCCACGATTCTATTCCGTTTTGCACCTCTATTCTTTGTACCAAACACCCCCTAAATTCACTTTCAAACTAAAAAAAAACTACACCATTTTCTATTATCACTACTCTAACTTCCATATTTTTACATCCACCATGAGTTAAAATCCAAACCAAAATTCAAACCAATACCCGAATCAATGGATAAACAGTTTTTTATCCGATCCACAAAAATCAAATTCTGACTACTCGACTATAAAATACGTCTACTTCGTCTAACCCAAATACTCCCCCATCCACACCATCTAGCACTTAAAGAACTAATCAATTTTATTCATTCGCCAACTATAATCAACTACAAAATCCTTTCGCTAACTTCCCACAACAAAACCCGTTTGTTAATTGTACACCCGAGGCATTCAATTTATTGTTCCAACAATCTCAACAATCGCAAGTCTTCCAACAATCCAAGCAACAGAATTACTAAAACTTTCCTCAACACTCGTCTCAACAACCTCCAGAGCCGATGAGCCCGATGCGCCCAATGAAGTGGAAGAACAAGCCGCGGGTCCTTCGAAGAAAAAAGGTAGAAAGAAAAGTGTTGTAAAGCAAAACCCAAAGTCGGACCGTTCGTTTTTGACCCAACGTGAAGAAGAAGTTTTGGCCGAGTGTTGGATAGAAATTTCCGAAGACCCGAAGGTTGGGAATGACCAACCAAATGATACTTTTTTGGTACAAAATTCTTGCTATTATAACGATCGGCTTAGAGATGAGGGTTACAAAGCTCGGAACAAAAATATGTTGATCGGGAAGTGGACGACGTTGAACCGCGAAGTTTTAAAGTTAATCAGTTTTATGACAACACCAAACTTTTGAGTGGCGAAAATAAAGAAAATTTGATGACTCGTGTGATGAGTTTGTATCGAGATGAAAACGGGAACAAGGAGTTTTCACACAAAGTGCTTGGCTTTTTTTGAAATATAAATGGAAAAATCCCTATTCAACCCAAACACGGCGTCAACACCGGAAGATAGCCGATCAAGATCCGGATCTTTTCAATGACGATGAGATCCCTCGTCCATCCGGTGCTCTAAGAAAGTCCAAGGTTCAACGCTTCACAAGCTCATCCGCCACTTAAGGGTCTCAAAAAGAACAATTGGTCGAATTGCTACAACAACAAATAATATCGGATAGTGATGCAAAAAAAAGACCGAATGGAACGAGAAGTGGCGGTAAGATTAGAAGTGGTTGAGCTTCAAAAAAAGAACGAATAATTGCATATCCTTCGGTTCGATCCTACCGGAATGAGTGCTGAAGACGCGGCGAAGATCGAAAAGCTCAAAGACGAGACGCGTGTAAAATATTTTAATTTTTAAGTTGTATTTATTTTAACTTGTATTTTTATTTCGTATGTTTTTCTTAATTGTGTTATTTTATTTCGTGTATTTTTTTTAAGATGTATTTTTATTTTTATTTATGAAAAATTAAGTTTTTGGTTAATAAATTGTTGTATTTAAAAAAATAAAAAATAAAGCTAGGGTTACGATAACATGAAAAATTGTGGTGTTAACGAAGGAGTGTATTTATGGGACTATGGGATGTTTTGATGTTATAGAAAAAAATAATGATGTGGTACCATTATTGGGTGTTTTGCTCGAGACACCGTACCGAACGCTCTTACAGGGCGAGTAAAATCAAACCCTTTAAAATGTGAAATTACTAGTAAATCTAGAAGAGAAAATGTTGTTAGAAAGGATAGACACGCAAAAGGAGAAAAGAAAGAAAAATAAAATAAAATAATAATACAGTTGGACACGTAAAAGATGTCACTTTCCTTGAAGAAGTTGATCTTCTTTTCGGTTCAACTTCCTGGAACCATCCCAATTCCCATCCTCCCAAAACCATTAAATTCATTCAATTTTTCACCCAAATTTAATCTTATTTTTTTCTTCTTCAAAATCAGTTACTCACAATGCTTCACAAAAGCTTTAAGCCTGCTAAATGGTACTTTAAAACTTTATATATTTATGTTTTTTAGATTTATAATTTTTTTATATGACTTTTGTTTGTTTTGTTGATGGAACAGTAAGACGTCATTAAAGCTGGCTACATCAAGGATTAAATTAATGAGGAATAAAAAAGGTGTTCAGATTAATCAGATGAACCGTGATTTGGCGAACTTGCTTCAGACTGGTCAAGATCGTACTGCTCGTATTCGAGTACGTTCTTTTTTTCGATTTTTATATATTTTAACTTATTAGTCAGTCTGGCTAATCCACAGGGTTTGTTTCGGCTTATTTGGTTTTGGCACTTTTTGTGGCTTATTTTGATACTTTTGGGCTTGTATAAGCTTGTATTACTGTATAACATAACAAACTTATACAAGGCGAAAATATTTAAAACAAGCCACAAAAGTGAGCTTATGAAACATAAAATAAGTCATAGGCCGACAAACACCCCCGCAATGTGCCACGAATCCCGACTGAGCCACAACTAATACTGAAGCAAGTTTATAGCGTAAGAAGATAACAAGGACTAGTACTTCTTAGCTCGTTTGACTTGGTCCATTGCTTATCAACTCTTTTAATCAGTTTAGCAGCACAGACACAACACCGTTAGGTGCCCGTTTGCTCCTAATGGGAATTAAACTTGAGACCTCTCGTGATGATAGTCGCAAGCCTTTTACCAATAGGCTGTCCCTGAGTGGTTTTAGCTTGAACAAGCCTTCTATTTGAAATGTTTTTTAGTAATTGGCAAAGCGACTTCACTATGTTGCAATTTCATATGGTCTGATTTTATGTCATTTTTAATTTCTTTGGTATTCTACCAGGTTGAACATGTGATTAGGGAAGAGAAGATGGTGGCAGCGTATGACTTAATTGAGATCTACTGTGAACTTATTGTAGCGCGTTTGCCCATTATTGAATCCCAAAAGTAAGCTAATATATCTTATCAGAATAATATTTGCATACTCTGTATTTTATATACTGTAGTGAAAGCAAATTTGTTCATGGTGATAATTGGTTTATATATTTTTTAGAACTTGTCCTATTGACCTGAAGGAAGCAATTACGAGTGTCATATTTGCGGCGCCTAGATGTTCTGACATATCAGAACTTGCAGATATCCAGAAACAATTCAAAGCAAAATATGGGAAGGATTTTGTTTCCGCAGCTGTCGAGTTACGCCCTGATTGTGGTGTCAGTCGTATGGTATGTTGGCTCATGCCTACTCATTAAGTCCCTCATTTTGAAAATAGTACTGTATTTAACATGTCTTTTCCAATGTATGGTTCAGTTAGTTGAGAAGTTATCTGCCGTAGCTCCAGACATTCAGACAAAAGTTAAAGTTTTAAGTGCTGTGGCAAAAGAACACAACGTTGAATGGGATGCAACTTCGTTTGAAATGACAGAGTCGAAGCCTCCAAATGACTTGTTGGTAAGATTGGCTTTTTGGTAACGCTATTCTCATTTCTTGCATATTGCTTGTAATATTGTTTTCTGACTTGATATACTTAAGCAGAACGGGCCGTCTAATATTGAAAAGGTGAGCATCGAAACTACTGATCCTCCAAAGGTTCAACCTTCAAATGTCAATGTGGTGCATAGCCATGAAGAAAGGCGAAATGGACCTATTAACTACTCTGAGCAATACAAAAGATTCACACTAGATACTCAGGATACAACTCCTGATGATGATGATGTTGAAACTTCATCTGCTACTCATGGTGATACGAGGTCATCAGGTACAGTTATTGTTCATTATACTAATTTACGTTCTTAAGTTATTGCTATGTGGAGTGATTAGTTTGTTTTTTGCGCTAATCAGGAACCACTTTCGAGCGGATGGAAAAGAGGGAGAACTGGAACATGGAGTTTAAGGATGCTACCTCTGCGGCACATGCAGCTGCTGAGTCTGCAGAACGAGCTGCTATGGCTGCCAGAGCTGCTGCACAGTTCTCGAAAGAAGAAAAGGTTGCCAAACAGCGTCCAGCTGGATCACATGTTTCTAATAGTAGAGATGAAACTCATGTGTCTTCAGGATCTACTGGTCAAGGACGTTTTGAAGATTCTTATGAAAGACCCTCAGATGATAGAAAACCTAAGATCACAAGTCAGCATGTTCATCAAAGTCAACATAATACTTCACAAAAAGCTACTGAAAGTTCATTGGATGATAGAAAATCTAAGATAGTGAATCGAAACATGGATCAAAATGAATATCATACTTCCCAGAAAGCCACTGATAGATATGGCGGTAATACAAGTTCCAGCAGACCAACTGCTTTCAAATCGAATGATGATAAAATTGTGGATGAGAGACTTGTAAGCGATGTCCACATGGAAGATGAGTATTTTGAAGATTTTAAAGATGAGTTAGGGAGTAGTCATAAAATAAGTTCTGAATATGAGAATAATTATTATTTTGCTGATGAAGCTTCTAGAAAGCAACCAAGTATTCATTCTTCTCGTTCTCATTCTAGCGATTCTGGTGATGAACTTGATGTTCCTGTTCATGATAAAGCTGGTAAGAAGAGTGTTGTTGGAAATCCATTTGCCCTTGTTAATCAAGGAAACCTTTTTAAAGAGACCACAAATGCAAGCTCCAATGTTGATTCACCAAGAGATGATGAGGTCATGTCTGATGATGATGGTGGCCCGAAGTTTGATACAGGCTTTGATTATGACGAAGTCGAGGCTGCTCCTTCTTTAGAAAATACTCACATTTGGAGCCCTAGAAGGAACACGAGTTCTAAATCACACCTCTTCACAGAAAGTGTCTCCTTTGGTGACCATTCTGTAAAATCTGTTGAAGACGATCGTGAGCCTGCAAGTTTTGATCATTCAGATGGTCCAGATTCTGATAGTGAAAGTGAAATAACTAAGTTCGACCCTGAGCCAGTACCTCAGCCAAGGAAAACTCGCATTGAATTGAATGATTTGATTGAAGGGGAATCATCTTTCTATGACCCTGAAGATGATGAGAAAAAACCACGATCTCAACAGTCCACACGTCATCTACTTGAAGAAAATGAGTTAAAGAAACATAATGAAGATCAAGATTCGTATGATACGTTGGAAGATAGATACGATTCCCTGAACTTTGGGACATTGACAGGCGGTCTTCGAAACAAAGGTGGTCTTAGGTTTCCTCCATATACCAAAAGCGCAACAACTGACTCCATTTTTTCCAAGAAGTCAGCTGAGGAAAGCTCCATAACGGGAATCGAAACATCTATTGGGAGTTCTTTAGGTTCAGGAGCGAGCAAATTGGAAGATAAAAAAGCAAGTTCTGACTCAGATTCAGATGACCACAAAGACGACTTTCCAGCGCATTCTTCTGAGAAAGCAAGCAAGCAAGCTAACACCAGAATACGATTTACACCTCCTGTGGCGTTTGTTGATGATGATGGTTCCGAGACTGACGAGGAAGTTTCAAAACAAGTGCCCAGTAGGGCACGTTTGGGGTCAGGGCTTTCTAGAAGGACACGTGGGCCTCCTTCAGTTCCTCATTTGAAGAGTCATGTGGACGCCGCACCCGCACCCGTACTAGCACCCGAAAGAGTAATTCCTGCTTACTCCAAAGAAGTTCCAGTCGAGCCTCAGTCCTATACAAGGAAGCATAAAGAACAAGTACCTGTTAAACAACAACCTGTTAGTCCTTTAAGAAAAACAGCAGAAGTTGGTAGCACAAGGTCGACCATATCTGAGCCTAAGATCCCAACACGTGAACACATTCCTTCAAGAAGTACGGTTGAATCAGGTAAAAATGAGGCTGAAAAAAAACAGAATATGGTATCTGAAGAAAGTGTAGTCAAGAAAGCAAGTCATGTGCATCCGAAGCTTCCTGATTATGAATCTCTAGCTGCTCGTTTACAGTCCCTGCGAACAGATAAGAAGTAACTATATAGATATATAATTTTGTGCACATAATACAATATAACATTCTTGAGTTTTTTTTGCTTGAGCAGTTGCTGGTCTATACGTTGGATTTGTTTGTTTATACTTCTAATAGAACTATAGAAGAGGACCTATCTTTTATGCGCGGTTGTAATCTGAATGATTTGTATTTCTTTTCTTGTGTGTCATTGCAATTCATTTATATATTCTTATGAAATAGTGGTACCCTTGGTCGATTCAAATTGCTGAGAAACTATTCTCTGAAAGCTGAAATACATGTATTTCATTACTGTATTTGCTAACAACAGGTTACATGCTCGCCAAAAGACATATCTGTCAGCAGTGAACTTGATCACTCTATAGCTTTGCTTGAATACACGTTAATCAGGCAGCTGTTTTCTCTTTGCAGCAAATATTTCGGCAACGAGTAATAAGAAGGCAATGAGATGCAAGTGAACTGGAATAAACAACTAATATGAATAATTAGCATTAAAACTATGACGGCGTTTAAAAAAAAACATTAGAATGTTTTACATGTTGGTTGCCTGTTTGAGGTAGAAACAGTTGATCATTGATTTCATTATGTCACGGGTGACTAGTTGAATGTTTCTAGTTATCGTAGATAAATTATGACAATATAATTTGACACTTCGACAGATTTAGCAGAAGTATGTGTATGATTTGTTTTGGTCTGTTGTATCAACGAGAACGGAATGGCCTATGAATTGCCATTTGTTTCTCCATTTTAATGGATCCGCCAGATCAGAAGCTTAGAAACTAGTCGAATAATTGATCCAATCATTGAATCATAATTTTGGTTTTTTAGCACAAGTGCCTTCTAAACTTTCTGATTCATGGAATAGACCTCGCCTTCTCAGTTGCCGCTGCTTCTTTCATGGCTTCTAGTCCAGTAACCAATGATGCTTTTGGGTGTCGGTTCAGATTTAATTTATAGTGTTGTAACGTAAAGTATGAGTCATACACGTGCACACTCATTTCTTGTTTCATATGAAAGTCACTAAAACTGCTTGGACGATTTCCATCCAGTCTTATTCCGTAACAGAATTCCACCGATTCATTGCATCTCAATGTGAAAGAGTAAACAGTGTTTTTAATCAATGATATAACATTCTCTGACCATTAATAAAATTGATAATTAGCCTAAACATTAGACTACAACTTTGATATGTCACCCGATCAAAATTCTTGAAAAGCTCATATACATCGACGCAATAGAGATACAGTTATCCAGTTTTGCGTACAGCGATATTGTAAACTCCATCCTTATCAATAAAGCAATTACAGCTATGGACTTATCATACCACATTTGACCACTCTAAAAAGTCAAGCTTCGCCTATGTATCAGGAACTGGGCTCAGCTGGTTTCTTTCTCTTTTCAGCAAACGTCTCTGCAACCAGTAATGGGAACGCAATAGTCGCATCACAGTTCACCTGGATTGAAACAGTTAACATGAATATTTGGCACCACAACAATTTCAAATAAAAAATGCATTTATATAGGGTTTGTAATGTTGAAGAGGTAAGCAAACCTTGACAGGTTTAGCAGAACCATGTATTTTCCCCCATGATACGGCTTCATCAGGACTAGCGCCTGAATCACTACCATCAAATTCTTGGGCTGTGTTGATATAAACAGCATAATCTGCACCATTACGCATCAAATTCGCGTTGCAAATGTGATGTTTTGGCAACCCCCCTCCTAATATTATCACTCCAGTCTTCCTTGGCTTTGCGTGTTTAGCCTCACCAATGATCGCCCCTATATCTGTTTAATAAGATCATGATGGTGACAGTGTCAGTAGTAACAACAAATGTACTTGCCTATCTTTATATACGTTTCAGTGATAAGAATGATATCTAAAAGAATGTCCTCTTGCGAAATTACAGATCAGACAAAAGTTGTAATTCAAAAAATGTAACTTGTTTGACCAAGAAATTTGAAATGAGAGAGTACACTCACCTTGTACTATGTCAACAACAAGACCGAGATTGCGAAACAAATGAAGATATTTTTTTTTTTTTGGGTAACCGTGATTTCCGACTTCATTTGATTTCCGAAACAAATGAAGATATATCATGTCTCCAAGAGATCCATCTGTCAAAGCGGGACAGAAGACAGGAATATTGTTCTACAACAAATATAATCATGTTATGGTGTAAGCTAAGGCCAAAACACCCCACAGAAAAAGATAATAAGCAATTAAAGTAAAACACATGAAAATTTGAAAGAGTTCTTGTTGTTTGCAGTATGTTATAAATTTAAATTTGAAAGAAGCTACCTTAACTGTAAACTGAGACGGACATTCTAAACTTGTGATGCAAAGCAACAATTAGATTATGTAAACAACAATAAGAACTGTCACTTTATTTAACTACTTGATATAGTATATTCAGCATGTAATTACCTTATATGCCCAATATAGATATGAACTCTCGTGATTGACGTTCTTCCCCATTTCCTTCCCCAAACGTGCTATCACTTTTGATGGTGTCCATAGTACATTCTGTTCAACACAAACACCATAATATAAATTTCTGTCACACAACTTGCTCCACGAAGATGTTCAAGATGCATTCTCATAGTTTTTTTTTTTTTTGAACGGCAGATGCATTCTCATAGTTTTTTTTTTTTTTTGGAACTTATATAAACCATTTATGCATTGTTTGATACATAATTAATAATTACAGCTACCAACAGTTTTTAGACCAGCTATTACAACAGATATGATTGGAGATTTTTTTTTCTAGTTAGATTAATCGCAGTAGCCGAAAATGTTGGAAAGGAACCAAAATCTCTATGGAGTTCATAAATTATAAAAAATG
Organism: Glebionis coronaria; assembly: GCA_025667525.1. Taxonomy (NCBI): domain Eukaryota; kingdom Viridiplantae; phylum Streptophyta; class Magnoliopsida; order Asterales; family Asteraceae; genus Glebionis; species Glebionis coronaria. Next base: position 526,233,147 of record CM046876.1, read on the forward strand.
CAAAATCAACACCACTCTGAATGCAAGTATAATACCTTTGTCTTTTGTCCTTCCAACAATTGGTCATATATTGGCATGATCCAATCCTCAAATTTACAGTAATTTCCGTTTGGCACCAACAAGTTGCCAGTACGATTTAGTCCCATAAAACGCAAGTCGGCACCAGGTAGAGAAAAGTCACCTCTGTATGTGTCTGCAAGACATTTTATTAGATCTTCCTCAATCCCACCAGCTGTCGTCACAATCGCATCCACCTGGATTAAAATATAGGTAAACATCAATCAAATACAGTATATATTATTAAAAATCATCTGAATGAATAAAACTAACTAACCATATGATGCTGGACTAGATACCGAATAATGTCTCGAACACCAGAGGAGATGAGGTTTGAAGTGAACCCTAAGAAAATTTTGCACTTCACGGATTCTCTGTATGCAGGGTTCTTCTCTTCCTCATTGCAATCTTGTGTAACTTGTTCATGAGAAAGTCTCCAATCAAGCTTCAATCATATAATTTGACTAAGTCATATATTACAAGAATCGTAAAAAGCATATTATCTTGTGTAACTTGTTCATGAGAAAGTCCCCAAAATAATAACCTAAGTCATATAATTTGTAAAATAAAAATATGAGTGAGTGGTTGAGTTAGTTACCATTTGATTAACAGTATCAATAGCATAACCAAGATTAGAAGCTTGGAAGCCGGTTGAAGCCATGGATTTTAGAAGCTCTGAATAATTAACCCCATTATCGTAACCCTTAATGTTAGGACACGTGTCTTCTAAACTCTCTGATTCCTTCAAAACAACCGAAGAAACATTATCAATCACATCTGATCTAGGCTCAGCTGCTTTCTTTCTCTTTGCTTCTAAAGTCTCTAATTCCTTCAAAAGAACTGAGTGAACAAGATCAGGCACATGCTTAGACGGTTTCTCTCTCTTTGCAGCAAATGTTTTGGCAACAAGTAATGGGAAGGCGATAGTTGCATCACAATGCACCTGGATTTATTCAATAAACATAAATAACTAACATTACAACAACTTTATCAAAAAATGCATTTATAAGGTTAGAGGATAAGCAAACCTTGACAGATTGAGCAGAACTGCCTATTTTCCTCCATGATACGGCTTCATCAGGACGAGCACCTGAATCACTACCATCACATTCTTTGGCTGTGTTGATAAAAACAGCATAGTCTGCACCATTACGCATCATATTCACGTTGCAAATGTGATGTCTTGGCAACCCTCCTAATATTATCACTCCAGTCTTCCTTGTGTTTGCATGTACAGCCTCACCGTTGATCGCCCTTATATCTGTTTTATATCATCATGATGATGGTGAAACTATCAGTAGTAATATCTAGTTTCACTGTTCAGAATGTTATCTAAACATGCAGTTTTTTGGAATGATCACATACATATAAGTTGTCACTAAAAATAATGTACTTTTTGACCAAGAATGTTAGAGGTAACATGTTCACCTTGAACTATATCGATTACAAGACCAGGATTGCGAGAAAAATGATCATATATTGCTTTTCCTAGAAAGCCATCCGTGAAGCCGGGACAGAAGACGGGAATATCATTCTACAACAAATGTAATTATACGATAGTGTAAGCCAAGGTGAAAAAATACCCTAAAAAAATATACAAAATAAACATACACATACAATGGGAAATTAAGGTTTTAAATAGTTGAATGTCAAACAAGCTACTTTCAGTTATAAATTTAAACAGACTTATTTGATTTGTGATGCAAAATCAATTAGAATATCAAACTCAAGTGTCATTAATAATTAAATACAATATTAATCAGTGTTAAAACCAAGGATTTGCAACATAAACTTTAAATAGTACTCAAAAGGTTATTACCTTATATGCCCAATATAGATACGAACTCTCGTCATTAATTTCCTCCCCCAAGCGCGCTATCACTTTTGATGGTGTCCATGATACGTTCTGTCCAGCATAAAGGAAATAGCAAAACAATTCTTTTTCAAATACTGATGGTTTTTAGGCTTAGCTATGAGAGACTATTAAAAAATAAAAATAAATATACTAATGCCTTTGTCTTTTATTCAAAAATAATAAAAATGCAGAATGGCCAACACCCTCAAAGCGAGTATGATAATACCTTTGTTTTTTGTTCTTCCAACATTCGGTCAAGTATCGGGTTAATCCAATCCTTAAAATCACCTCTATAGGTGTCTGCAAGACATTTAATTAAATCTTTCTCAATCCCTCCAGCTTCAGTCACGATCACTTCTACCTGAGTTTATATAAATCAATGAAAACCTCATATTTCAAAAAATGTTCAGATGCGCTAAACTGATTACTTATTTTCATAAGCATGAAGTTGCAAATTAAATACCATGTGATATTGAGCCAGATACAGAATAATGTTTCGAAGACCAGAGGAGATGAGGTTTGAGGTGAACCCAAGGAAGATTTTACACTTGACAGACTCTTTGTATGTTGGATTCTTCTCTTCCTCGCTGCAATCTTCTGCTACTTTTTCATGTGAATATAGCTTCAATCAAAAAATGAAACCCCTCAGCTTTACTATCATTACTGACAGGGAGCAAAAAAAAATTGAGCTCTAACATCCGGGAGATTTCATTATAACATTGTGTCTAATGAATAACGAATTTACTTTTCACCTATTAATAGACTACATAAACAAGTAATAGAAACACTAAATTTTTCAAACAGGTGCGTTTAATAAATTTTGGGTATTTTACAAGGATTAGCACCACGAAACCAAATTTCAACGGGCCCTGTGACACCGTGAGACACCCCCTGGTTCCGCCCCCGCCTTAAAGGGAAAATGTGTGCAGATCTGTGATACAGTTCTTCACAAACGAGCAGCTTACAACCAAATTTAATTCCTATGTGATATCCCGGTGCTCAAAGCCCAAACTACAAAGTACAAAATCCAAAGAAAGTCTTGGATATTTAGCCTATCCGTAACAGTGTGCATTTTTAACGCGTTTAGCAAAATGGTTAGAGATTTCATAATCAACTCCCCCATACCTCGTTCAGACGGGATTGGGTAATGTTGTTGTTAGTGTCTTATGTTATTCACTTAGTCACATAATAAGGAGTCCATTAAGGAGTGCTTTCACAGCGATCATACAAAAAACATATGAAACAATCATCTAGATTTCTTGATAAGTAATGGGCTTAAGCATGGTAATTTCGGTTCCAAAGTGCATCACTACAACTCAAGCTACTTGGTCATAAACATAGAAGGGGTTTTGTTAATAAATTCTGGTCTCTATAAAAAAGTATGATGATTGGGTCTCAGTTGTCTAGTGTTGAAACATGTACTGTTAGACGGGTCATTTAGGAACATGGTTCTAAACGGTACGTTTCAAACGGGTCTCGCTGTCTCGGACCGGGTTTTCACCAAAAAAATTTAAATAAAGTGGCAAGAGCTGTTCAAATTTATTCTTTGACCAGCAATACCGCCGTAGACCCGTTGGTTAATTGTGTAGTATACAATGGTTGGAGGTTATATTGAATACTCTATTTGGACCCATCTAAAATACCTCATATATATTACCGGGCTTGACTCATAAATAACCAATGGGTCTAAAATTGTTAAAGCTAACTACTTTGTTTGTTCCTAAACATCTTTAAGAGTGTCTGTTTTAAGCTTATATAGTGGGCTTATGGCTTATTTGTTTTTCAGCTTATGTTTCGCTCGCTCCTTTTTGTGGCTTATTTGAAACTTTTCAGCTTATATAAGCTTATCATGTCAAAGTAAGCTTATATAAGCGGAAATTTTCAATATAAGCTACAAAAAGAGAGCTTCTGAAACATGAGCCGAAAACCATGGCTTATTTACCGGGGATAGGAGCCTATGTATATTTAGAAAAGCTCATAAGCTCACTCATTTTGGATTATAAGCTTATCAAGTTGAGCTTATGACCTTACATAAGCTATGTTGTTAACTTGATAAGCTCATAAGCCGAAAAAGTGGGCTTAAGAGCTTTTCAAGATTTATATAAGCATAAGCTCATTAGTTGGGTAAATAAGTTAACACAAAACACCCTCAAAATAGCATAATACATGAAAATACAAATCAACCAGCAAAATTCTAATATAAAATTATGAAGAAAAAAAGAAGAAGCTAAAGTAGTTACCATATGATTAACAGTGTTAATAGCGTCAGCAAGATTAGAAGCTTGGAAACCAGTAGACCCCATGAAGTTAATAAGCTCTGAATAGTTAACACCATTGTTGAAATCATAACCCTTAATTACAGGAAGCTTGCCTTCTAAACTCACTGATTCTTGTAAAATATTTTCCCGAACACCCTCATCATCTTCTGATTTTTGTTCCATGCCTTAACTTTACTGTATTGTGTTCTTCTATCAAAGTATCAGATCAAACCTAGTTCCAAAAAACACAAATTTATGTACGATGGATAGGTATACTGGGGCCCATTATATTTATAATAATGTTGGACCCACAAAATCTTTTACGAAATTTTTTGAAGAAACCGGTTTTTTATCGACCGGTTAATGCACACGTTTGACTTTTAAGATTTAACATGTAAAAAACAAAATTGTATTTACGACCAAATATAATATGTGAAATACAAAAGTTTATTAATGGATAGATATCGGCCCAAGCCCGTGTGTGGGTTAAGGTCCATTAAGGTTTTAGTATTGTTTGTCATGTGTACTCTATAAGACTGCTTGGAGTGGGGTGAAACCCATTTACTGCCACCTCAGCGCCACGTCAGTTTTTTAATAAACTCACCAAAACTCATCCACGAGGGTAATGACACTCACCCAAACTCACTTTTCATACTTATTTTTTATTATTTAAATACATCTCACTCACAAAAAACACCCAAAATTAAACCTAACCTAAAAAATAAAAAACATCTGGGCCCACATGTATACAACTCACCTGGGTGAGTTTGCCCAGTTTTTTTTCTTGGCTAAAAACAAATCGCGCGTGAGTTTATAAGAGTGGGGTGGGGGCTGCGAGTGGCTTTGGCCAACCCAAGAGTGAGACTTAACCCACTCACACCAACCTAGATAGTGAATTATCAATAAAGTGTCATACTACCTCCGTCCCATATTAATAGTCCATATTACTATTTTGGGACGTCCCAAATTAATAGTCCAGTCCAAAAATAGATAAGAAATGTAGATTAAGCTTACCATATTACCCTCACTTGAGGGTATTATTACAAACAATAAAGAAGTTGTAAATTAAATGGTTAAGGACAAAATTGTCATTGTGTAAAAAGTAAGAGAGAGAAAGCTAAAAAAGTGATGTTTTTATTAATATGCGTGTTTTTGGTCGGTGGACTATTAATATGGGACGGAGGGAGTAATAAACTTTAAACTCTCTTATGAGACGTCTTGGTGTGGTTCATATTATCGTAGTCGGTTTGTTTTTGGTGTAAGAAATTGTATAGGAACTGATCAACAATTTTACATCCCTTGCTCAACTCGTGCTCTTTCCCAATTCTTAGGATTTGTTGTATTCTCCGATATCTATCCACTAATAAAATTAACATGCTTTAATTAGAAGAATACGAAAAGAATAAGATCCGGCCGGGCATAAAAACCGAGTTGAACTTGGTCACTCAAACCCAACAAATCTAGCCGAGTTTCGAAAATATGAATTTTGATTTAATTTAATCGGTTGCTCGATCGGAACCATTCGGGTCGAATCGGGTTTCCAAGCATTGATAATTTCTTTAATAGTAGTAATTCTAGTTTGGTTAAAGTGTTGAACCTCTTTTGTAATATTAGCATGGTAGTTTCGTAATATAACGACGAGTATTTGATGTCAATTTTTAAGACGAATAAATGTTACATTTTTATTCATAAAAAAAATTGTATTCAATTTCATGTTAAAGTTGTAAAACAATTGTCCTCGTGGTTTGGTCGAGTTTTTACTTTTGGTCCAAAAAGTCAAATTGTTTCGATTTTGACCAAAATTTAAACTTTTTCTTCACTTTTGATCCAATTTTCATTGATTGTTAATTTGACCATCTAAAAATACATAAAATGACTAAAATACCCTTATTTTAACACTGAAAATGACACAAATAACCTATTATTATTATTATTAATTTTTTTTATTTTTTATTATTATTTTATTATATAATATATTTATTAGAATAAAATGATTTAAAAAAAGTTAGTGGGAAATAAAATTACTAACACATTTTCTAATCATTATTTTTGGCAACAACATTTTCTTCCATCTCCATCAGTACAAATTTTTAGGAAATTTTCACAACAACCTTTAATCTGATTCTTTTTTCATCATAACATTTTCGCACACTATCTCCGACCAAACTTTAATCTCACAATCATTAATATGCATATACCAAAAATCCACCCGTTTTCTTCTCTAGAATCAAACCCTTAACCGGATAAATTAACAAACAAACTAAATTTTTTGAATAAAGTATACATTTTTCCAATTAAATTTCCTTCACCATCAAAAATATATCATCAATGATTCATCATCTCTTTCTTTCACGAAGAAAACAAAAGTTAATTTGAATCTAAATCACACACATTAAAATATGAATCTAAAACATAACCATTTTCTAATACCTATTCTTTCCACCACGAGACCTACTGCCTCAAATTAATAATAAAATCTTCAAATCAAACATATGCTCATTTGCAAATCTCAGATCTAAATTTTTTATTGCAAAAATCAAACGAATGAAGACGATGGAGGTGGTCTGTTTGATTATTATTGCGTTTATGTTTGATTATTAAGTTAACTTAGGTTGAGTTGAAATCCTAGGGTTATGGTTTTTTATTTTTTTAAGATTTGGGGGTTTTAGGTTTTTGTTTAAACTGCTAGTTGTTTACTGATGTGTTATTATTTGTAGGGTGTGTGGCCGAGGATTATATTGCACGGGTGGGGGTTACGAGCAAGGTTATAAATAGCGTGAAGCGTGGCGTGACGGCATGTCCAAGCTACATGTTTTAGCGGCTAAGGCGAAGCTTTAGCGTTTCTAAAGCGTGGCTTATAGCGACACAACGTATAAAATTATTTATTTATTTTATGTATTTCAATATTATATTTAAATTAAGTTCATAATTAGTGTTGTACATAATAATTAAAGATAGAAAACTCTCCTTACATGTGACAATATTCATTTTCTAGAGTTGAATTCAAAAAATTACTGCACCTCATGTCGTAGCGCGCCTTGACCTATTGCGTAGCGTGAAGGCTACGCCTCAAGCTTTAGCGCACCTTAAGGCGAGCTATAGCGAGCTATTTAGAACAATGGTTACGAGGAAGTGGCAGTGAAGTGCGGTTGGGATTTGATAATAGGGTAGATTTTAGAAGAGAGTGGAGGAGGCGTCAGAGAAGATGGCATATGTGGTGGTTCGCCTGAGATGGTGGTGGCAAATGAAGAGGTTCAACGAAAAGTGAAAGATAAGTAAAAGTAAAATTGAAAGATAAGGAAAAAAGATAGTGGAAAGAAAATGAAAAAAAAGTAAAAAAATTAGTAGTGTGAGATTGTGGGTCCAATTAGGTTATTTTAATATAATAAAGTGGAAAGACAAAATACCCTCATAATTAAGAGTCAAACTAGTCAAGTTGACGGTGTCAACGAAAATTGGACAAAAAGTGAAAAAAAAGTTTAAAATTTGGTCAAAATCGAAACTATTTGACTTTTTGGACCACAAGGACCAAACCACAAGGACCAAAAAAGCAGTTAACTCTAAAATAAATTTACTAATAATAGAAAAAATAAAAATTAATAAAAATATATTAAAATGAATGTTAAATTAATTAGTATAAAGTTTTAAAAAGTAAAGTAAAATATATTATTCTCTACTACTTATAAAGGAGAAACTCTAAAACTTTGAATGTTGAAAAACCACTTAATTATAGAATTGTTGAAAATTTTAATGCTATCTATCTTAATACCTTATAAAAGATTTAAGCCATTTTCTATTACTAGAAGTCTTAAATTTTTAAGCCTCCAACATTTCTTGTTATAGAAAGATTGTTGTTACTTTTTTATTTATTGCACAAATAAATTATATTAAATTCAAAGTTATTAATAGGTTTAATTTCAAAAAATCCGTTACACATAAAAATTAAAACACATTTTAATGAGCTCATTTTAATAGGTCCATTTTGTATGTTATTTTTCAAAGAAATTAAAAGTCAAAACTTTTCATCACACACATAATGAAAAAGTTAAATATTTTAGATTATGTAAACTCGTAACGGACCAACATTAACACAAATTATTTAAAAAGCTTGTAACCGTCCATTTAAAATATTATAGTAAAATATATTAAATTTTGTGTTGTAACAGGCATAGAGGTTTATAAAGCCCAATCTATACTATTTATATTACTTTATAAAGTATTTAGCACATTCTAAATAAGGAAATCTCAAAAAATTAAGCCAAAAACATTACTCTAAAATCAAATTAAAAAGCTAAAGTAATATTATTTATTTTGTAATTAAGCGTCTTTATGTTTAGTCCATTTCATAACCATCTTCATTAACTTTTGTAATGGGATTTAAATATTTTCGGTTACGTTTTAACCAAAATCATAATTCTATTTTTAATATAACTTTTGTACGTTTATTTTATTTAAGTATAAAAGTATCATTTGGTTAATGAAAAAAACACAACAATTTCTATTCCTCTATCATACTTCTAAAAAATCTTATGACTTTTTTTTGTTTCTTTTGAGCATCTCAAAAAAGTTGTATATCTCATTAAATTCAAAAAGAATGTTCCGCTTCAACTATTACTACGGGCGAACTTATTGTTAGTGTAAATGCAATTACTTAACATAAAAATAAAGATCGAGTATGTGATTTTTTATTTTATTTTTCGAATACTATGCAATGTGGCGTGATAATCTTTTTAATAATATGCATCACATAGGCAATGTTATCCTCATAATAAACGTACAAGTGGAAAACGTTCAATCGTAAGAAAATTTTGTTACACGGGTACCCACCGCTGCAATGCGCGGGTACCCGGCTAGTATCTCTATAATGAAGCAATCAAAAATGTTAAACTTGAATTTTTTTCAACTAAAAAAGGAAACAAATGAATCCTTATACGATGCAGAATTGTTAAAGCTATCTATATCCGGAAATGTTGAATTTGTAACCGTGTATTTGTAAATGAAGTGGTAGCTGTAAAACATTATATTACAAAAGTTTTCAATGAAACTTCTCAAACACGGAATAAATGCTGAAATAGTATAAAGTGAAAAAAACATTGGAACAAAATGACTACAACCATTTGGTAAAAGAAAGTTCTAACCTAGCATAAAATAACAATACAAGAATCTCTCATCCTCCACCGTCACCACGTTTATTGTGTCCACCATATTTACGACCCAGACACAACTCACATCACCATGGAAACTCCCCTTTCATTAAGACTCTCCACGCACGAGACCAACAACAATATTTGCATAGCCGCCGCTGCCAGATCTTCGAATTTGTTTATTTTTAAGTTATGAAGGTTTTTTGGCTGATTTATGTTTTATTTATGTAGATTTTGTCGGAGAAATTTGCTTATATGTCGTCGGGATCCGAGGTTTTGTTTTTTTTATCTTTTTTACTTTTGAATGTTTTTTTTTAAATTTGTGTTTTTTATATATCTATCATGCATGTTGCTGCCATAAAATGGGTACCCGTGCCAGAAACTGTATATGTGCACCAGAATATCTTGTCATGTCCACTTCTGCTACCAAAAACTGCTTCTTTCGCCGGAGAATGTTTGGTTAAATATAAATATTTATTGGTATTTTTTGCTATAAGCTTATGTGAAGTTTGTAATCATGATTGCGGATGGATTAGAGTTGTTATATTTGTCTCAATACAAATATCCAAGTAGTTAGATTGATCAATCTTTTACGTTTATTTTGTACTTTTTTGTGCATGAATTTAAGGGGAAGCTTCTTCGACGAATGTCGTGTGAGAATATGAGGAGCGTGGAGATCGAAGAAGATAGATTGATTCACCGGTTTGATAAAATTTTGAATTCCTTACATGTTTACAGAATCAAGTTATTAGTAACTGAAAGACTTATTTAATCTTAACTATGGAAGGTCTAACTTTAGGAAACTATTGAATTTTAATAATGCAAGAACTTTCAGCTCGAATCTTATATATTCACAAAAAGTATTGATAATTCTAATTTACAGATGCAAATGATCTTCAACTGTAATGTGAAATTAAAGTTTATGAAATTGGGTGTCGTCTTTTTCAGGTGGAATTATTTATGAACTTCTTATTTTGTTTTGCTTTAAAGTTTAAACTTAAATAATTATAGCTAATCTTGCATGTATAGCATTTCATTGAATCTATTGAACAATATTTGAACTAACATTGATTTATTAATTTTTTTAATTTGAATAAAATAGGAGTACAACATATTGAGGTGGTGTAACTGTTTCTTATCTTATAAGTGGTCAGTTATATAATATTTTGAAAATTTGACACCTTTATTAATGGAAAACTATCCAAATTTGACACCTTTAACAAAAAAGCTAACAACTTTAAAAAAGCTTTAAAAAAGCTCTTGCCAAACATAGCCGTAACAAGAACTTTTTTTAATATTGCTTAGTTTTAGAATTTTATGATCAATAACCCTCAATTTTAACCTCCTTCATTCCTCATTTTCAACGACCTTTTATTGAGTTTTTTTACTGAAACCTGAAGTTAGGTTATTGAATTTTCATATTAACCGCTTAGAAATGGACACTACCAATCTGCAACACCATAAATCTTGAGTACAAATTATGGAGGTTCACCCAAAATTTTTATATAAAGATAATCATTTAACTTTCATGTTTTAGCCTTTTATAATGTTAATATACATGAAAGAATGAAAGGACTATATATGATATGTACCAATTAAATAAATGTATATGTTCAAAAAAAAAATTAAATAAATGTAAGAAGTACTCTTTATGACTACAAAGACAACGAGCTTAAGCAAATAAGCCTTTATCAATTTATATCCAAATTTATGGGCGTCAACAATCAAAGAGGTATCTAGGTGGATCAAGGGTCTAAACTCTAAAATCTAAACCATGCTTGGCTTTCCAATGACCCAAATGTTTGCTAATATTTTAGTACTAGGGCTTGTGCCCGCGCTCCGCCGCGGCGGGCTTGGTCCGGTGAATTGTTCGCGTACTTTTCGCCTTCCAGTCTCTTGCAGTCGCGACAAGCTGGAACTATCTTTGCAACTACCAACAACGCCTACAACACCAATGAAAATTACGGGTGATTAGCGTATATACGTACATGCAGGTAATGAATCTAACAAACAATAAGTCGTGGCAAGTCCGTATTTCAGCTTTCAAACACGCCTATTTCAGCCCATATTTCAGCATGATAACCCCATGTTTCATTCCCAATCAACCTAAGACTCATACCACTACAAAATTGGTTATAAAGAATCAAGTAAGCCATGAGTCTGCTGCATAAGCCGAAACAAACACCCTCTTAATTTACAATGTGCTTATTTAACCGCTTATGAGCCTATTCAATTCGGCTTATATACCATAATCCTAAGTAGGTAGCACGGGTTAAAGGTTATTATATTATGTCTAGTAAGATGGGATAATGAACTCTGTTGGCTAAGATCCAAGACAAAAAATCACTTCCATTTTATTTAATTTCTTATATGACGGCTGAAACTATAAGTTGATTTAGTCCTAAACATGTCTATTCTGTAACTACAACGTTGTTTGGGAGTTTCTTAATTAAAACCATTTCAGAAGGCATACTTTGGTAGATAACTGTGAAATATTAGTCGGTAAACTAAAAGAATGTATATAGCGTGTTCTGTTTAAGCTCAAGCAATCATTTTCCTAAAACCAAAGTAAAAATACACATGATTTCAATATCATGCCTTTATGGCAGTCATTTTAAATCTGGAAAGAGGTTCCTCGTGTTTTCTTGAATCGAGTGACCATCACACGGTAAGAGGTCCTGCAAAAAGTTGAGAACAGAGCTGCCCATAAACAACGACGTGTCACCTCAATCTTTTCGCTACTGATTTTCCGCCAAACCTAAAAAAAATGAGTTGTCAAAAAATATTATAGAAAATCATTAATAATGCAGATACTTAATTGTATTCCATATCAGTGACTCGTGGAAGTGAATTGTATCACTGAGAATCAGTCAGAAGAATTAAATGGCAGAACAATAAGAAGATACCTGATATTGGAAATGCTCATAACGTCTCTTTTTTGGCTTATGACTTCATGAGCTTCTTAACTTGTGCTTATGGAATAGTTAAGTCCATAAGTTCAATTTAATAAGCTCATAAATCGGGGAAAAATGGGCTTATGCATTTTGAAAATAAAATAATCACTTAAGCCCGAAAAAAGATATGCCAAACACCCCATATGCAGACGTTCGTACTGATGCAAAAGTTTAGGAAAACAGGGAGAAGCTATTACCTTTATTTGCATAGCATGTAGCCGCCTGAGATCGTGTGTCCCTAATTATCATGGATGGTAATTGTTGGCCGTTATTATTGGTCCTTTTGTGAAATAGATGAGTTCTCTGAAATCTTAAAAGGACACATAAAACCTGCAGATTATGACGATGAAATCTTAAGATGAAGATTAAAACAGAATTTAGCTGGTAAAGCAGCTTGTTTTGCTGTTAGACACATCTTTCAGTTTGTTGTTGGTTATATATGATTAGTTAGTTTCATTGAATTGGTGAGACTGAGATCCTTGTAAAATACAGCCAGTCACTCGTGTTAGGAGCTTGTATATAAAGGAATTTCTGAAGAGTATAATATTATACATGGACCTTTTTTATTACAATGCTAATATTTTGATGGTAATTTGTTTCAGGGGTTTGGAAAAATCGATACAGATCGATGGGAATTTGCAAATGACGGATTTATCAAAGGCCAAAAGCATTTATAAAAAACTATCAACAAAAAGAAGGCAATACAGGTAACAGAAACAAAAGGTCATACAGCACAAAGACCCTGAGCCCGAGATCATACATGTAAGGGTTTAAGGCATAAAATAGCTATATACTTTTTGAAATGTATCGATATGGTACGTGTACTATTTTTATTATCTATATGGTACGTGTACTTTATAAAATGTATCGATATGGCCACTTTTTAACCTACAACCGGTAAAACCGGTTACCAATTCACAATTAGACTATATAGGTCAATAGCGACACTTTTTTCCGTTACAAATTCGTCGCATATACAAAGTTATTAAAAAAATTACTTGGTAAATTTTTTCTTAGAAATATTGTAATTTCTTATAATTTTGTGGTTTAATAAAAAATTGTAACTTAAAAAATAATCGAAATTTTTAGAAAAAACTTGTAATTTCTTAAAAAAACTGTAATTTTCATAAAAAAACGTTTAGTTTCTAAAAAAAATCAAAAAAAGTATATGTTTTACAAAAATCGCAATTTCATAAAAAATATGTAATTTCTAAAAAACGTAACTTCAAAACAAATAGTTTTTTTAATCCAAAATATGATTATTTTTCGAATTCTTTTTCACAGTTTTTTTCAGATATTTTTACGATTCTTTTTCAGATTTTTTTCCAACAAAATTCAATTTTTTTTCCAACATAAGATTTTTTTTCCGAATTAAAATAGTTGTAAAAATTGATGAAAAAAAATCGATTTTTTTTATTTTCTTGGGAAAAAATTTGATGGGAAAAAACTTAAAAAAATCATAATTTTATAAAAATTGGGTAATTTTGTTTTAAGAAAAATCGTAACTTCATAAAAAAATGTGTAATTTCAAAAAAAATCGTAATTTCGTTAAAAAAATTTTTTTTCCGATTTTCCAAAAAAAATTATTTTGTTTTCGAACTTTTATCATATTTTTTTAGAATTTTTTTTCTTTAACTACATAACATAAGATTATTTTTCGAATCTTTCTTCATAAATTTTTTTCAACCAAATATTTTTCTTTGAGTAAAAATAGTAGTTGAAAGAATTTATGAATTTATTTTTCATAAAAAATATTTTGATTTTTTTATGAATTCATACTTTTTTCCAGACAAATACTTTTAAAAAATCATTAAAAAAATTTGAAATTTTTTTTCGAGATTTTTTTATTTATTTTTTTCAGATTTTTTTCAATAAAAATCCCATTTTTTTCCAACATAAATTTTTTTCGAATTATAATAATGGTTTAAAAATTATGAAAAAAAAATATTTAATTGGATTTGGAAAAACACTTCTCAAAAAGCAATACATAAAAAAAATAATTTGAAAAGTTAAAAAATAAAAACCAACATCCGTTAGTATAAAGGACTAACAGTGCAAATGTTTGATGCAAACGTTCGTTAATCATTTGCCATATGTAAGCAAGTTGCAGGTTAAACAGGTAGAAAATTAGGTACATGTACCATATTAGCCGGTTTCAACAAGTACACGTACCATATAGATAATAAAATAAGTACACGTACCATATCGTTACACTTTTAAAAGTACGTAGCTATTTTATGCCTTAAACCCTACATGTAAGCCATGGCTAAAAGCACAAACACGCCTAAGACTCATACGACCTCGAAGAGAGAGAGAGAGATAGTTTATGATCGAAGACCACGAACTTTAGGAATGAGGTTAGGATTCTGATTCTTGAAAGCGAGTTAAGTGGCTCTGAGGGACACGAACGCTACATTACTAAAAGTACATCCGATTGAACTATACCATATTTCACATATCCTCATTTCTTTTCCAAATAACAAAACATTCACTATAAGTGTGGTAGAAATTAATCAATACACTTTCATCTCAAACGATGCAAGGATTTGATAAAGCTTCAAAATTTGGTTTACATAATATGCAACTAAACTGAAAACAGATGCACATAATTGAACAAAAAAATGCACACAAAAAACAATAATTTTTATATCCCTAAAGCCCTTATAATCAGTGTCATCATGCTTGTCATATTTTGTTCATAATGCCATTTTCAAGAAGTAGTATCTCATATAAAATCGAAACCAATCATGAAATAAGATACTTACAGAGTTAATTTGGACGTTCACTTTCAACAACCCGTACCCTTTTCCTCCACAATTCATCTCGCGGTGTATCGAATAACCTGCCATGGTGTTTTCAGAATGATTCCGCTGAACCACTCATACCAAAAGATCCATTGGCCTGCAAAAAATCAAAGGTTTGTTTGGTTACATCCTAATGCATGAATTTCTTAATAATAGCAGAAGGTATTTAATCTAGCATACATGTTTTTTTACATGTGTCAATTTATGAAACTTGAGCATGAAACCAAATAAGCCTTATGTCCCCAAATAAGCCTTATTTCCGGCTATATAAGCTGGATTCTGGCTTATATTACCGGCTCCTGTCTTATTTGGTTTTCGGCTTATGTTCATAAGCTGACTTTGTGCGGCATGTTTTAAAGTTCTTTGCCTTATGTAGGTTCATTATCCGACATAATCCAACCCAAATCAAATAAATTAACGCCCACCAAAGCGTATACTAGACATTATTAGTTGCCTAACTATCTAATGGTTGTATAAAGTTTTTGATTTCTGCTTTTAGGTGTAACATGATGGGGTATGTTTTAATATCTCTGTAATACATGGTTAGCTTTGTGAGACCAAAAGCAGAAATCAAAAACTTTATACAGCCATCATGTTAATATTTGTTGTAATACATGGTTAAACTGATTCTTGAATATCATCAAGCATTCATTTCACTTAATAAACTCTCCCTATGCTGCCACATTTGAACGCTGCCAAGGGCGGGGTTAATTGACCGACTGACTAATGAAGTTCGAGGAGTCTGGTATTGACAATGGCATTTCTACAGCTAAAAAAACCTGTTAAAAAGTAATATAGAAACGTAGCTTACCAAAACTAAGCACCAAACTTATAAACCACAAATAACATATACAAGCTTTACCAAAAAAGAAAGATGAACATCTAAAATTGAAATTTTACCATCGTTTAACGCAGAATCGAGGTTTTAAAGTAACCCTAATCCACACTCCTCGTCGTGCAAAAATATCAACAAAAAGAAACAAAAAAGCGAATCATACTGAACACCTAATAGGAATCCTGAATTTCGTGTTAATCTAACATCCATTTGACCTTTTTATTCATGCGAGTGTAAATGGCCTCTTTTACACAACTTATATGTAGACCTATTAAAAATGTGAATGGCAAGCGACTAAGTGTTGGCTCAGAGTTAAAGGCGTCGCGCCGACGATTCAAGTGGCCTACCTGCTATGGCTGTAAACACGACGCCGTGATGCCCCGCCAAAAATCAGGTCGACGACACCTATCATGATCGCCAAACTAATGATAGTTGGAAACCGGTAAATAGACGCACAAAACAATTTCTTCATTGCCGTTAGTCATGACTACCATCGAGCAAAAAATCAGGTCGATGAGAACAATCATGATCGGTAAACTAATAATAGTTGGAAACCGACAAACCATAGGCAGTTATAGATGAAAAATCATCGCCATCCGTACATAGATGAGGGAAACTCGGTATTAGCGATGCAAGCCCATTATTATCATCATTGTATTAATAATAAAGGAGAATTACGAATCCCAATCTACAGTATATGTCTCTCACAAACGAAATTTTATATAGTATTTCCCCATCTCACACACTCTCCTCTACCTCTCGAATATGCCACACGCCTCCTCAAAAGCGATTCCCATCGTCGATTTCCCCTCGTCACCCAACCGTCGTATCGTCGCGCGTCATGGACAGCCGCAACGAAGAAAACGGTGGCATCGAAGGAACATAAGCCAAAAGCATAACAAAGTTCGAAAATTATCCTATTAATAACAGATGGGAATTGCGGATCCCAACCAACAGTGTCTTTCTCTCAAAAAAAAATTCTATATACTATTTCCCCATCTCAGACACTACGGTTACTAAAATTTGGAATGAAAAGTCGCCACATTATAAAATTTTTTATTGTAAATACCTGTTATCTTTCTGTTTGAGGATTTTCATTTTCGCTGCATCACCTTGATACAACGTAACACCTGATCGCAGACCACCGAATGTATATACAGTAAAGCTAAAATTTGAAGTTCACTTACCTCGACCGCTTCATTTTTCATACAAATCCTGAAGAAGCTTAAAATATGTACACAATCGAAAGGAAAAAGATGGAGTCTTTATAATAGTATAAAATAACTACAGCTTGAAATAAAAGAGAAGTAACTTAAGCCAAACAGCAGATGACATCTTGCCCGAACCTACTTGACTGGCTTTATAGAGTGTACATTGGCTCGAATCATGCACAAATAAACTCGATTAAATCTATTTTGGTAGTTCAAGGGCCAGATAAGAGTTGCCAATCGAATATGTGGATATATACGCTCTGGCTGCAAATCCACGAAGTTTGCCCCGCCAAGAGGCGCATAATTCGATTCTGATCGAATCCGGTGATATAGGGTCAAATATTATCATCAACGCCTTCCATAATCTTTCAAAACGTACATGACCACCCATCACATATATTTTAGGTACAACATATCCCGCCAGATTGGTATTTTTGCATACACCATCCGTGTAAAGGGAATACACCCGACATGGGTGCGACCGAACAGGTCACAACGCCAACGGCTGAACAATCCCATCCTTAGCGAACTACGTAGGCTCATTATAGCTTGTTACAATCTTTTGTCGAACGCCATCGATTGTGGCAACAAAATATTTTGTAATCAATATGCAATTTTGATTTTGACGTAAAATCGGCCGGAAGCTTCAAAGTAAAGCATAACCTAACAAATATATGAAGCACAAATCCCACAAACATGTTCAAGTCTGTGATACCCGTGAATATGCCGTATGATGCTAAGTTATTGTCTCAAGAGTTGTTCAGTATGAGCATCTCTCTTAAGTTGTGGCTCACTTGTGGATGTGATATCCCGAACCCAACTTCATTTATTTAATCCTATTTTATGAATATTTTTGAAATTTTTAAGAAATTTCGTTTGCTATATATTTGACGGTTTAAGTTGAAACCAATGTTTACGGTCGTAATTTTAACATTTGACGGTTTAAGAAGAACCGATGACGACTACGATACCGACGGATGCCCAAAACTTATCTTTTGTTATCAATTGATCGATATTTGAGTTTTTCGAGATTTTATTTTTATTACGTGTTAAGTCGAGTCGAAACCATGTGTATATTCGTTTTGTGTGTGTTTGAATCATTTAAAAGTATTTTGAGGTAGCCGGGACTAAACCCGACTCGCGTAAATTTTCAAAAACGACTATTAGTCGAATCCCACTCTTTAAAATGGTCGTTTAAATTTTAGGCCAAAAGATTAGCCAAGTTTTCAAAATAAACCCTCCCACCTTTTTACAAAACTACACAAACACAAAAACACACACACAAACACACACTCAAAAATCAAAATCTCTTCCCCCTCTCTCTCCTTGAAACCCACGGCCACCACCCCACCATAGCAAACCCACCACCAAAACTTCATTCTTTGAAAATCTAATCATCATCCCATGTTTCTAACATCAAAGTAAGTGAATCCCACCAACAAAAACACACATGCAATCAAGAAATCTTTTCAAAAATTTATGATTTTTCAAAAATAGGCTTTGATCTAATTAAACCATATACAAGTTTAATTCATGTGTTTATAATGTTTATTCATCCATAAAACAAATTGGGGGCTCATTATTTTGGGTGTTTTGGTCACCAAAACCCACGAAATATTGGGGTGTTTGGTGGGTTCATGGTGTTTGATGAAATGTGTTATAGGTTTGTGTTTATAATGTTGTTTTTGGTGTTTTTGAATGGTTAGAACTAATTGCATGAATGATTTAGGATTGGGTTTTGATTAGGGTTTGATGTTCTTGGTAGTATAGGCTGTTTGGGGTGTTTAGGAATGATTATAAGTAATTAGTATAAGTCTAGGTGATGATAGAATGGATTGGAAACAAGTTTTGTAATGATTTTGGAAGGGTGATTTTAGACCAGATTGTTTAGGTCTTATTTTCGTGGGTTTAACTTTGTAAACAAGTCATAAGCATAGGATGTAGTTGTAGAGCTTTGTCTTAGCTTCGTTTCGGTATAAAGTAGAGCTTACGACTCCAAACGAGTCAAAAGTTATGTAATTTTGAAAATACGTGTACCGGGAGATGAGAATCAACACAATCCGAATTTGTGTTTGGTTTTGGGTCAAATCCCGGGGACCATAGATGGAGTTTGGAAAATGATTGAAAGTTAATTTTTGGTTTCAAACCTGCATTTGTAAGTCTATTTTTAGACTTAGGTGTTGGATTGGTCAATGGTGTATTTAAATGGGTCAAACAAGTCCAACATGGTCAAAGTGCAAAATCAGTCCTAAATGTGTACGTCTAGTAATGTGATGTGTAACGAGTCATAGAAGTGAAAACTTTTCATGGGATTAAATATGGGTTTTATACAGGTCATGAGGTATTTTTGTGAGTTTTCTTGAAATTTATATAGGTGCTTAAGTTATAGCAAACAGCCCGTACTTTTGGTAAGTACCGACAAATATACAAAATGGGAATCAACTTTAATTACGTAGGTAATTGGTATAAGTTTAGTAACAACTACTTGTTTGATTTTGGCGTGAGTTTTCATAAGCATTGAGTGTGTTTGCATATGCGTGTGTTTAGTACAATAATGTACGCGGAGTATTGATTTGGTTTTCGTACCTTGATTTTTAGGTCAAGTGTTTGATTTTCCCGGGCATCCACATCGTCGGTGACATTTCTCGTTACGTCTTCGCTAGAACCACTACTACTACGCAAGGTGAGTCTATAGCCCCGCTCTTTACTTATTTCAAACGTTTTTACCCGCGAGGGGGATGCATGCTATTTAAATGAAAAGAACATAAGTCATGAATGATTGTTGGACCCGAATGTTGCCTTGAATTGTGTTGAGTACCTAGTTGTAAAAGTCCTTAAATTCGTGAACTATTAACTATTGTCTTGCCCTTGTGTGGGTTGGAGATAGCCGCTTATACAATTGATAGTACTATGGGGTTGGCGACCCTATCCGAGACGAGAGCTAGTACGTTGAGTACCCTCTACGGACGGATAACTTGTGATAAGAAATAAGGTATAATTACAACTAATGCCTTTAGAAGGGGCACTAGTTTCATCTTAATCATGACAGTAAATATACGCGGGTGATTGAGTTAACGGATTAGTGTCACGAGCTTAAACACAATTATTAGCTATTGCTAAAGATAATATCCTTAAATAATAGATTGTGAGTACGACAATGCTATTGAATGGTCATGATTGGTTTTAATACTTATGTTCAACTTATGATTTGATAAACCTATAGATTCGCTCAACCTTTGTGTTGACGATTTTAAGCATGTGTTTCAGGTAATCAAGATTGATAACAGCGGAGCATGCGAGGATGGAAGTTGTTGTGGCTTGGCAGACTACTTGTTTTTCCACCCTCATTTAGCACTTAAATATTTTATATTATGTCATGTGAACGAAAATGTACTTTTGGGTTGAGATTCAATGGGGACCAAAACGCGATTCTGTTTCGTATTATCTTTGGGGTTTGGAAAACAGTAGACTTTGTTGTTTTAAACAATCATTAATTTATGTTTAAACTTTTACGTCTCTTTGAGTCGTTTAATATAGCTTATGTGTGATGATAACTACGTAGCACCCAAATGTTGTAGTTCCGCTGCTCATAGCATATGATTTGGGGGTGTTATAGATTGGTATCAGAGCCATGAGTTATAGAGAACTGGGTCATTTTGAAAAATCCTAAACTATAACTTTTGGTGTCGTAAGAAATTGTCCAAGCACACAACTATCCTGCATGGCTCCGGTAAGATTTCTTTAGCATTGCTTTATGTTTTAGATGTATCCCTCAAACTGACACGAATTCCCTAGTATTTAGTAAGTAAATACTATGATATATATTAAGATATATTGTTGTGTACGTGAGTACTTATCATCGTAGTTTGCAAATTCTTGTAAGATTATCTTATATGTTACATGTAATTGGCATACGGGCTACATTGCATTACATGGCAACACTGCGTTGTAATCCTACGTGTATGTAGGAATGATTGTATGTATAAGTATGTATATACTATGGTATTTAAAGGCATTGCACGTGAAGCAATGGTCCTTGCGTGATTATCGTACATTTTACAATGCGGTTTTGTTGAGAATTCAGCCTCACCGCTAATTATCAATCTTGATAATTAATTTATTGTTCGAATAACCGAGTGTGAACCTCGTTTGATACTCTAGATACGTAAATAGTTCTTCGTAACATATTTTATATCGACTAGATTGATCTCGATTGTCGTTATCGCACCGTGATGTGTCATTCTTGGACATCTTCTATTGAAACATAATTTACTTACATATTATTTTATTTCCTTTATTCCTTTTGGGTTTGATATATTGGTTGGCGTAACTATAACATAGACGAAGTATAATCAACGACGCGTACATCGTAGCGGCGAATCATGTGTGTATATTATGAAACGTGATGGAGGCGTATCGCCATTTAATCGTTTTTATCATCCTACTTGAATTTAAATATGCGTTTTAAGGATAGACTAGCGTTGTGATCAAGCGT
Source organism: Glebionis coronaria (assembly GCA_025667525.1). NCBI lineage: Eukaryota > Viridiplantae > Streptophyta > Magnoliopsida > Asterales > Asteraceae > Glebionis > Glebionis coronaria. The sequence goes on from CM046876.1 coordinate 526,254,760, forward strand.
GATAGCTTGAAGTTTGGTTGGTTTGTGTTAATTCTGTGGGGTACGATTTCGAGACTCATCTGAGGCCGATAACAACACTTAGTTGACATACGTATTCTTGCTTCGTTTATTTCATTTTGTTTTTGTTGTTTCATTATTTTCAATTCGATATTATACATGACGAGGTCCGACATTTGTGCGAGTTAAATAAGCATCAAATTTTGTTGATTGAATGATTTAAACATAAAGTGTTTTACATATTAAATAAATGGTGAATAAAACTTTTGGGTAAAAATGATTTATGATGTGTCTTGTAACCAGAAAAATATGTGTAGAGAATAAACGGACAAAGTGAAATTATTTTTCCTTCAACCTTGGTTGGTAAATCGTAATAAGTAATTTGTATTACTCGTAAAATCCTTGTTTTCATATATTAATAATTTGATACTAGAAGCTTGTGATGGATTTGTTAAGATTTTGTTTAATTTACTTTGAGAAAGGAGTTATAATAAAATTAACGATATGACTATCGAGTATATGTAGCTGTGGGCTTGATATGAGTTAATTTTCGGGTCAATATAGCAAACTTTTGGCATAATTTGTAATATAGAACACGAGTAGAAAAATTGGTCATGCGTTTTGGAGCTAGAGACTTTGAAAAATTGGTTTTATTTTAAACATAAGGTCATGTTATATGCATTGGTATAAACTAGAACTTGTCACTCGTTGTAGTAAATAAACTGGGACAAAATCGGAATATACACTTTAAGTGAGAAATTCTAACGCTTGAAACGAATTTTTAAATGTTGATGGAACGTCATTTTACTCTACTGCGGGATGTGTTAATTTTAAAATCGTTTGATAATTGGCTAAAGATTTAAAATTCGAATTTTCTATATTTTGGAATTATTGAAATAAGCATCTTAATTATTTATTATTATTATTATTATCATCGAGATTCAAGTGTCGACTAAAATCAGTAATTTATCCGAAATAATACTACGTGAAACTTCTTTAGCATTTGAGTCGAATCGCGTGAATATGATTTAACAAATCAGTTTTAAGGAAGACATGTGTATAATAAAAAGTCAAAGGTTGATTTTTAAGAGTTAATTGGACTAGTTTGAGTCATGTTGGATACGTGTATATTTGTGATAATATAAGTCGTAATAATAATAACGTAAAACTTTGAAAATTCTTACTATGTACGCTTTTGGTACTTAAGATATGAACATTAATGACATTTTGACACAAGTAGCGAGACTTTCAAACTTAATGATTTTGTCGATTATGACAACCGAGTCACCGCATCTACTAATGTTAATAATTTCCGAGAGATTGAAATTTTTCCAGAAATGGAAACTTCGTAAAGATTGAAAAATGAAAGGTATAGATTCTTTAATGGTGTAACCCAAATTGAAAATGTGCAAATATTCGGTTTTACAATGTACAAGGTAACACTAATTAGAAAATGCAAATGGATTACCCAACAAACGCATACTTGTATTATTTTCTTAAGATGTAATGTTTTGAGTCACGATGGTTCGATCCTACAACATCACTTCTTTGATTTTGCGAGTCTAAATCTGAACTTAGGTAGTCCTTTGATTTTTCGTTATAATATTGTTCATGGTATGAAACCGTTATTTATTTTTAAATTACTACTTCGCTAGTACTTGATAATGAGAGTATGTCACCCGGTGTATTTTTGTCCTCTTCATTGACGTCGTGACTTTTCTTCTTTCGGTTAATGGAACCTAAAATTCTGTATTTACTTGAATGATGCTATAAATCTTCATTAAATTAGTTATTTATTTATATTGAACAAAAGCGAGGAGGCGAAGCCGCTTTACCAAATTATAGAGGTGAAAGAACTCGATCTTCCTGGTGAAATTGTTTCTATTCGACCAAGTGATTATTCTCCTCTCCAGGTATACCCTTGGTGGAATGTGTGTGCAACTCGAGACGATGGGAATTATGATTGTTGTTCTATTTTTGACGCTTGTGTTGATATTCAATATTTACTTCATGTATTCGTAGATTGATGTTGATTATTCTGAAACTCTTGTCATATCTTCAAAGTATCTTCATTTCTAATGTAGTTAATTTTAGTTGGCAATTATATTGCTCGTTTACCTCGTTCGATCTCATTGATTTTTGATTTTATTACTTGTTGTGCTTGCAATGATCTTTAATCTTGAACCACTTACCGTTATTTTGTGAATAGTCTATTTTGAAAATATGTATGAGTGTGTCAAATGGTTCGTTCAACCAAATGCAAATGGTGTCGATTTATTTATTTATTTATTTATTTATTTTCTCATAAAAAGGCAAAGCAAAAGTATGTTTCCAAAGTGGACGAAAAATGTTTGATGTGTTTCTTAAAACGATAGTAACAATATTTTTCCATTTCAAATTCCATTCAAATGATTTAATTATTTTGAAGATTAGGTCGAAAACTTTCGTAGTCATATTTGGTATGTAATAATAATGTTTGCGTTGTCACTCTATCCTCAATTATGCACAGCTTAGCTAACTATGCATAATTCGGGAAGAGTCCTGTTTTGTTGGTTGTCGTTGCTTGGTCCTTAAGTATGCATGATCTAGCTAATTATGCATAGTTTAGGAAGGGCAATGAAGTGTCAAATTAATTGGTCATCTTTAAAACCGGTAGTGTTTTTTTATAGATGTTTGGATGAGAACGTTTTTAAAATGGTGGATCCTTATGCAAGTAATCGTATTTTCTTTGATTCCTAAATTTTTTTTTTGAGTTTTCTTGTATTCCTTGAAATCTTTTCTTTTTGTTTGGCGTTGACTTAGTAAGTCACAGTGACCGAGTAATTTTGGAAAATGTTTTTATGTGTTGAATGTAACATGCGAAGTTCATCGGAATCACGAAAGGTGTTGATGAAATACCAATAGGGCTGGTACTGACACTTGAGAAGAAATTTTAACAAAAATAGGAGCCTACCAAAGTAGAGGAAATCAGAGTTCGAATAACTCTGAGGGAAATGACGAAGACTTCTCCTACATCAAATGTATCGTACTTTATATATTTTCTTTTCTTGTTCTTTTGATATGTCAACGACACGCGATAAACTCTTGAAGTTTACCAACTGTGCATCGGTAGTTGGAAGACAATTCCAATTGTCATCTTCGTTTATTCAAGTGAGGAATCCTCTTTTCTTGACTCAACCATCCTTGATTATCGATGGTTAAACGATGGATAAACATAGTTGATGTTTTTATGGTGAACCCTTGTCTTTTATGTGTTTATGTTGTATGCGATCTAGTCGAGTGATCGAAAGTTGTGAGAACTTAAGACGACATTGTCCAATGACGTCCGGTCATGGAGAACACGTGCCATATAATGTATTTCTAACTGTGAACGATGATACTTATTGAGATTTGGACCACGTTTGGGACGGAAGTAAGATGGTGTTCTTGTATTATATATATATATATATTTTGGGGGTATGGATCTGTGTGTGAGCACCCTGCGATGGCATATGTTTGTATTTTATTTCTTTTTGGATATGCATCCATAGCTAGCAAGCTCGTGAACCTTCTTAAAACTTGCAATTTTCTTTTTGACTGGACTCATCCGAGAATCATCTCAAATATCCTTATTTTATCCTGGCTTGGCTGATTAGCAAGCATGAGTTAACTCGATTGAACTGATTGACTTGGGATGGTTTGGCTATGTTGCAAACATGTCGTAATTTGGTTGTATGTGTTTCGTAATGACTTTTGTGTTTGATTGGATTGTGATGTCTTCGAGAGAGTTATGCATACGTCGAATGATTACCGTATCGATGAATTCGTTTTTGACGAAATAGGTTTGTATGTACATAATATTGCGATTAAGGTGATTTTGTATGATTAGTATTAATTACTTCGTCTTGTATATTCTGAACGTTTTCGATGGGGTTATGTGTGACCCGTGCGATTTTATTTTGTGAGTAATTGTTTTTATGAGATGATGGACTAAGTGAAAGAACGATTCGAACGCTGGAAGACGTGCTCCGAGCGTGTGTGATTGATTTTGATAGCTATTGAGACCGACACTTGCCGTGGTGGTATCTTTGTACAACGACATTTACCATGGTAGCATTGAAGCTGCAGCCTTTGAGGAATTACGTTGATGAAAATATAGATCACTAGTTGGATGGAATGAAGTAGAAAAAAGTCATTTGGATGGACTTGAAATGATTTGAGAGACTACGAAAGAGATGCTGTAGATTTAGAATCACTAGTTGACCGCGAGAAGCTGTGAGAAGAGATGTGTTGATAACCGTAGGAAGACTTTGGGGACTTTGAAGTAAAAATCATGGATCGAGATGCTAGGAGATTGAAGCAAGGTATAATAGTCAAGGTGAAGGTGTGATGGAACCCGAGACGTGAACCGAAGTTCACAACGGAACGTGAAGACCTCTTTAGGAAGAAGTACCCTCATCTTTCTAGTAGTACGAAATGCGAGTATAAGAACCGGAGAGCACCGGGACGTCGCTCCCTTAAGGAGGGGAGGATGTGATACCCGTGAATATGCCGTATGATGCTAAGTTATTGTCTCAAGAGTTGTTCAGTATGAGCATCTCTCTTAAGTTGTGGCTCACTTGTGGATGTGATATCCCGAACCCAACTTCATTTATTTAATCCTATTTTATGAATATTTTTGAAATTTTTAAGAAATTTCGTTTGCTATATATTTGACGGATTAAGTTGAAACCAACGTTTACCGTCGTAATTTTAACATTTGACGGTTTAAGAAGAACCGATGACGACTACGATACCGACGGATGCCCAAAACTTATCTTTTGTTATCGATTGATCGATATTTGAGTTTTTCGAGATTTTATTTTTATTACGTGTTAAGTCGAGTCGAAACCATATGTATATTCGTTTTGTGTGCGTTTGAATCATTTAAAAGTATTTTGAGGTAGCCGGGACTAAACTCGACTCGCGTAAATTTTCAAAAACGACTACTAGCCGAATCCCACTCTTTAAAATGGTCGTTTAAATTTTAGGCCAAAAGATTAGCCAAGTTTTCAAAATAAACCCTCCCACCTTTTAATAAAACTACACAAACACAAAAACACACACACAAACACACACTCAAAAATCAAAATCTCTTCCCCCTCTCTCTCCTTGAAACCCACGGCCACCACCCCACCATAGCAAAACCACCACCAAAACTTAATTCTTTGAAAATCTAATCATCATCCCATGTTTCTAACATCAAAGTAAGTGAATCCCACCAACAAAAACACACATGCAATCAAGAAATCTTTTCAAAATTTATGATTTTTCAAAAATAGGTTTTGATCTAATTAAACCATATACAAGTTTAATTCATGTGTTTATAATGTTTATTCATCCATAAAACAAATTGGGGGCTGATTATTTTGGGTGTTTTGGTCACCAAAACCCACGAAATATTGGGGTGTTTGGTGGGTTCATGGTGTTTGACGAAATGTGTTATAGGTTTGTGTTTATAATGTTGTTTTTGGTGTTTTTGAATGGTTAGAACTAATTGCATGTATGATTTAGGATTGGGTTTTGATTAGGATTTGATGTTCTTGGTAGTATAGGCTGTTTGGGGTGTTTAGGAATGATTATAAGTAATTAGTATAGGCCTAGGTGATGATAGAATGGATTGGAAACAAGTTTTGTAATGATTTTGGAAGGGTGATTTTAGACCAGATTGTTTAGGGCTTATTTTAGTGGGTTTAACTTTGTAAACAAGTCATAAGCATAGGATGTAGTTGTAGAGCTTTGTCTTAGCTTTGTTTCGGTATAAAGTAGAGCTTACGACTCTAAACGAGTCAAAAGTTATGTAATTTTGAAAATACGTGTACCGGGAGATGAGAATCAACACAATCCGAATTTGTGTTTGATTTTGGGTCAAATCTCGGGGACCATAGATGGAGTTTGGAAAATGATTGAAAGTTAATTTTTGGTTTCAAACCTGCATTTGTGAGTCTATTTTTAGACTTAGGTTTTGGATTGGTCAATGGTGTATTTTAAATGGGTCAGACAAGTCCAACATGGTCAAAGTGCAAAATCAGTCCTAAATGTGTACGTCTAGTAATGTATGGTGTAACGAGTCAGAGAAGTGAAAACTTTTCATGGGATTAAATATGGGTTTTATACAGGTCATGAGGTATTTTTGTGAATTTTCTTGAAATTTATATAGGTGCTTAAGTTATAGCAAACAGCCCGTACTTTTGGTAAGTACCGGCAAATCTATAAAATGGGAATTAACTTTAATTACGTAGGTAATTGGTATAAGTTTAGTAACAACTACTTGTTTGATTTTGGCGTGAGTTTTCATAAGCACTGAGTGTGTTTGCATATTCGTGTGTTTAGTACAATAATGTATGCGGAGTATTGATTTGGTTTTCGTACCTTGATTTTTAGGTCAAGTGTTTGATTTTCCCGGGCATCCACATCGTCGGTGACATTTCTCGTTACGTCTTTGCTAGAACCACTACTACTACGCAAGGTGAGTCTATAGCCTCGCTCTTTACTTATTTCAAACGTTTTTACCCGCGAGGGGGATGCATGCTATTTAAATGAAAAGAACATAAGTCATGAATGATTGTTGGACCCGAATGTTGCCTTGAATTGTGTTGAGTACCTAGTTGTAAAAGTCCATAAATTCGTGAACTATTAACTATTGTCTTGCCCTTGTGTGGGTTGGAGATAGCCGCTTATACAACTGATAGTACTATGGGGTTGACGACCCTATCCGAGACGAGAGCTAGTACGTTGAGTACCCTCTGCGGACGGATAACTTGTGATAAGAAATAAGGTATAATTACAACTAATGCCTTTAGAAGGGGCACTGGTTTCATCTTAATCATGCCGGTAAATGTACGCGGGTGATTGAGTTAACGGATTAGTGTCACGAGCTTAAATACAATTATTAGCTATTGCTAAAGATAATATCCTTGAATAATAGATTGTGAGTACGACAATGCTATTGAATGGTCATGATTGGTTTTAATACTTATGTTCAACTTATGATTTGATAAACCTATAGATTCGCTCAACCTTTGTGTTGACGATTTTAAGCATGTGTTTCAGGTAATCAAGATTGATAACAGCGGAGCATGCGAGGATGGAAGTTGTTGTGGCTTGGCGGACTACTTGTTTTTCCACCCTCATTTAGCACTTAAATATTTTATATTATGTCATGTGAACGAAAATGTACTTTTGGGTTGAGATTCATTGGGGACCAGAACGCGACTCTGTTTTGTATTATCTTTGGGGTTTGGAAAACAGTAGACTTTGTTATTTTAAACAATCTTTAATTTATGTTTAAACTTTTACGTCTCTTTGAGTCGTTTAATATAGCTTATGTGTGATGATAACTACGTAGCACCCAAATGTTGTAGTTCCGCTGCGCATAGCATATGATTTTGGGGTGTTATAAAGGTCACACCAAGCCTCCCTTTTTTATCTTACGCCGTCAACCGGCATATTTTCTGGCCAATGAGCTTAGCTCCATCGTCACCCAACTGTCATATCGTCGCGCGTCATGGATAGCGGCAACAAAGACAACGGTGGCATCGAAGGAACATAAGCCAACAACATAACAACATTTTAATATAATATTGGCCATCTCACACACTCTCTTCTATCTAGCAATCAACATACACGAAGAGCAAACTATCAAGGGTGAAACATAACAGTTAACATAAGAAGCAAATAACGTATACGAACACAAACCTATCAAGGCTGAAACATAAAAGTTACGAACCCAGAAGTAAAAAACACGATTCGACCACCAAAGGCCAAAAAAGATTAAGGTTTCCAGCAAACCCCAAAATTAGGTTTCTCAACCAATCATCCATTCATTAATATCAACAGCTTCTGCACATCCAATCGAGATAGCAAAACACCCTCTGCACATCCAATCGATATGGCAAAAGAACGAATCTATCAAAAATACATTTTTGATCCATCATCCATCTGGATTTTGCCATTATTATTGAGCGATTGTATAGTATCCATCATCCATCAGGCTGATAGATGGCCGATCAATTAATTTTTTAGGGTTTCAGAGAGAGAGATTTCATTATTGGGGTTTTGAGAAAGAGAGGGAGAGAGAAAGGTAGAAGAGAGTGTGGGAGATGGGGGAAATAATATATAAAACTTTCGGGTATTCACATATTCACAAAAACATGTCAATGGAGAATGAAAAAAGTGTTGACGATTATCTCGAGGTTAGTCTTTTTGAGTTTCATTGTTTATTTATATCTTCAAATGAACATCATCATCATAAACTTGATTATAACATGCATGAGCTGCGATTGTGATGGATAGATTATTGTTTTTATTACTATTGTTTAAGCAGATATGAAAATGTAATCTATGATGATAATGACAAGTGACGAAATTGATGATCGATGGTAATGATGTTGCATGAATTGGCGATGATTGATGAGGATGATGAAGATGACAATACACAATATTCTAAATCTGTTCGATATAAGAAGAATCAGTTCGATATAAGAAGATGATCAACTATATTGGATAGTCCATGATAAAGTTGATTATATTTCTATTTTTTTATATTTTATGTTAAATTATAAGGATCGTGGCTATGTATTTGTACCACATGCTCTTAGTGCACTAAATGAGAAACATTCTTTTGAAAACTATTTTTGATACAAATTGTTTTGGATGCAAAATATTCGTATCCTTGCTTTACTTTTTTACTTTTGGACGCACTTTAAAGTTTGAATGAAATATAATGTATAAAAATATGGATAAAAGATATGCTTATAATTTATGAAGTGGCATTTATGTAATCGTGGTAGATAAACAACACACTTTGGATAATGACACAAGCACGCATCAAAATACATTTAAAAATACTTTAAATGAAATTTTTTGAGACATATATAGAGTTTGATTTGAGGTTGTGTGAGTTGTGTGATCACATAAAGCCTCAAAGTTTTAATGTCTCAAGATATATATCGCACATTCACACCGTAAATGTTAATGATATAAATATCGTGTACTAAACATTTCTTCAACTCTACTACAAAGTGTTAGAGATAAATGAAGAATTAAAAAACAAAAATTTAGATGCTTGTTATGTATCTTTATCATGATGTTTAGTTATTTATATATTTTTACATAAGGTCTTCGCTAAGTCAGCTACTAGATAATAGAACTCAAATCACATTCATAATTATGATTGGTATTCCAAACACACGAACTATCATTTCTAAAATAAATCTTGAAATTAATAATCTATATTTCTTGAAAGGGAAAAAGTAATAACTAAAATTCCTATAAAGAAACATGTATACGTGAAATAAAAAATTAAAGTCTGTAAACACGAACTGTCAATTAAAAATATTTTAAGAAGGCTTTACTAATACAATCAAACGCGTGGAACACAATAAAGGAATATATTAGTTTTACAGCACAAGAATAATACATTGTATCTCTAAAAACTAAATGTTGATACAAAAGTTGGGTGATCCTTGCTAGCCCCGAATTAGGCTTAATTCGGGTTGGCTGGACTCCGGCTCCTGCACCAAGTGAACTGTATGGTTGGGATCCTGCACACTAAACAACACGCGTTAGGCTTACCGTAGGAATGTTTCCCACGATTAGACTCTGGCGTGAGAGTAAGTAATCGGTTAGGGTTATATGAATCGGATGGGAGTTTAAGAGTGTAGAATGTAATACCTTTGTGGAACCCTTAGGGGTTCCTTATATAGGCAGTGAAACCCTAATGGGCTGTCACTGATGCTTCGGCCCCAAGGAAAGGATAAGTAGCATAATTAGATTGATTGTTATCTTCTAATTATGGTAAGTGAATATCCTCTTCTTTGGGATAAATCCTATTCACAGACAGAATATGATTCTGTCTAACCCTGTACCGGTCATGCCGGGCCGTGGGCCGCACATGTGTGTGCGGTTACTGTTCATCTAAGCCCGTAAGCTCAAATAACATTATTCCCACCCATTCGTGATGGGCCGGATACGGGTAGTACCCGTGGGCCGGGTTCATGACCCGGCTGGGGACTATACGTCATCACGTCCCCCCAGTCTAGTTGTTACAGCCGTAGGCGTAACCTCTAGACTATCAAGATGCTCCCCGGACGTACCAAGAAAGATCCTTTAGGGAATGATAAATATTTAAGATTTTGTTTTGGCCGCACGTGGCTGCCCATCGCAGGAACGTTATTCCAAGAGTACCTCAGCCACACGTGACGACCGAGACAAATTAAATGTAGCATTGAATATGGTCTTACGTAAGACCGCATACCCCGACATAAACGACTGTTCACCTGCCACTTTGACTGACAAAGTGCAAACAGTCAGAACCTCGAGCGGCGTAAACTTCTAAGTCAGAAGTGACCCGTGGGTCCCACCCAACTCTTCACTTGCCACTTACACCCTAACCACACGATTAAGGATAGTGGCAAACACTTGTCACGCATCCAACAGACCATGACCCACAAGGCAACCCTATAAATAAGCCACCCATACGGCTGTGGAAAAACACAGTCTTTTCCTCCATTTCTGCCATTAAAGCTTTTCTTCTTAGCTTCACTTACTCACGCACGGATCCCTTACTCCGCAGGTTAGAATACCACGTCTTTAACTTTTTATTCAGTAATGGCCCAAAGAAACAACCCCACAATTGGATTCGTGCTCAATGTAATGACCCAGGATCAACTAGATCATTTTTGTACCAATTACTTCATCCCTACCAACCTACACCCCTCTCTCCCTGGTGCCGGAGACCTCATAACTGAGGCTCCGTAGGGAAAGATTGGCCTATATACTCGCCTTTTTGATGCGGCAAACTACCGTATCCCTTTCACTCGTTTCCTCATAGATCTATTAGGGTATTATGATGTACATATTAGTCAGCTTCACTGCATAGGCGCATGTAAGATAAGTCAATTCGAAATGCTTTGTCGCGCTAGAAGAATCCCCCCAACCGTAGAACTATTCCGGCTATTTTACACCCCCAGTATAGTAAATGGTTGGCTATCTTTTAAGAAACGATCTCCCAACAGCACCCAGTCCCATAATAAGCCCATGGACTCATTAAAAAACTGGTACGACCACTACTTTTTTATTGATTCAATAGTATGGCCGGCCGATTATGTCTTCAAACATAGGTTGTCTCACGACCCCCTTCCGCACGCCAGTACATATAATCCCCAACATTCCCAAGAAATAGATAGAAATAGAACAGGGTTCCATAGAAACCTTCCCGAATCATTCCTCTGTTTGATAGGAATTAGCCGCAACTATTTCGGCTCGTCCAACAGATATCCCGTGTTTTGGAGAAGGCATGGCGAAGGTAGGTTAGCATCCGTACATAAAAGACATACAATTATATGTCAATGCCTAACATATTTCGTTGTCTGTGACAGAAACGAACTTCTTTGGACTCCTACGTCAAGGCGACCCAAAGCTTGTACCAGAGGGATCCCGTCCCAGACGTGAGAACGAGCTGCCTCTTATTGAACATACCCGAAAAGTGACGGTTGCCCTGGAGGCCGTGCCGGACCCCCACTCAGACGAAGAGGAAACAACGCTCCTGAGAACCCCTGTCGACTTTGATAATGAAGACGGTGATAACATGCTGCTTAAAGGAGAAGTCGGGCCCTCCTCACCGCAAAAGACTACCACCCCCGCATATGGGGAGGAGCAAGGAGACAACATCGAGAGGACCACCTCCAGTCTTCGCCAAATGTTGGGCGATGACGAGGAGGAGATGCAGCAAGTAAATGAAGAAGAAAACGAGGGAGCAGAAAAAGAAGTTGAAGAAGTTGAAGAAGAAGTTGAAGAAGAAGCAGCCCAGCCCGCCCCTAAACGTACCCGCAGAAAAAACAAGCGGGTAAGAAGAGTCGCCCCGGCCGAGATTGGCGAACATAATGCCCCCCCCCCACAAAAAACTTCGTGAGGACCACCCTCTATATCAATCTGTTGGGAGCACAACCCAGGCCTCCGAGACGGTACGGACTGCACATGTGGATCCAGTTACTCAGGTTCCCCCGACTGCATCAGAAGAAGCAGGGAATACCATGTAAGGCTTCATCTTTCTAAGTAAGAACCGCGACCTTCCTTTAATCAATACTCGATATTTATTTAAATGTTTGTTTTTGTAGAGATGAACAAGCTGGTGCCGCTCCTCCACCCGATGCCCCTAAAGAGAAGGGAAAAGAGAAGGAAGTGGAAAGAGAACCTATGCTGCGTACAACCGCAACAAGATCCGGCCCTGCATTCGAAGAAGGTACCCCCACGGCTTCCCAAGACATACCAACGTCCGACCCACCTCAATCGTTCAATCCCGTTTGGAATATTACTACTGCATCACGGATGAGAGAGGCCGAGGAGTGCCGTGAGTACCTCAATAATTGCATCCCACCAGGTTTGGTGCGAGACGTGAATGTACTAAGCCATGCTGACCTGGTGGATGAGTACAACGGCGCCCTAGTGCATCAAATAGCAATGGGCACTTCGATGAGGGTGAGATTTGAAGCCGCGTTAGGGCATGTTGAGTCCCTTAAGAGGAAAGTTGGGTGATAGGTGTGTAAACACCCATCCTTTTACCACTTAATTCTGGCTAAAACAAGACCAAAACACGTATTTAATATCATTTGTTTGGAATTATGCGTGGTTTTTGTGTTTATTGTGTTTTCAGAGCTAACCGGATGAATATTAAAGAAAACATGGGATTGCACGGGTTTTATCAAGGAAAAAGACTAAAGACGAAGTCTATTGTCCAAGAGATGCAAAAGATTTGAAGTCAATGGGCCTATTTGAAGATTTATCGAAGAAAAGGACCAAAGATGTAAGATTTACATATGTCGAAGAAACTCAAGTCTATTTAACGAAGAAATTAAAAGACGAGTTGAATTTAATTGACGACAAATCCCGAATCAGAATCGAAAACGTCAACTTTTCTGAAAAGACGAGAAGACAAGAAGAAAGGGAGAAAGCCCACTCACCAACCAACCACTAGGACTATATATAGTTTCTTCCTTCACATTTTAGGGAGTTAGCTTTCATTTTTTCTTTTCCCAGTTTTCTCTTTGGTTCGTTCCATAACCAACACCATTAGGGTGTTTGGTGATTTTTAATTTTTCCTTCAATCTTGTAAGTGTTTAATCATTACTCTTGTTACCTTTACATTAATCTTTCAATTCCAATCTTTATATTCATCTTGTTCATCTTTCCTTTTTTTTATTGCAAGTTCTTAAGTTTTTATTTGGTTCAAGTTTGATCTTAAAAAGTTGTTGATTTAGTGTTTTTATGATTGGGATTTGTTCCTTGTAGTTAGTAGATGATTTGTGTTTAATTTGGTGAAACCTTTTTGCGTATTCAGCTCGATCTTGGATTAACTCGTGTCCCCTGTTTAACGTCTGTTACTGTTCTTCTTTCCCATGATTATTCCGAATTGGCATCTTGATTCGTCCCCTATTCGGAATATTTTACATATTCCGAATAGCCCCCTAGATTCCTCTTTATTCGGAATATCCTAGATATTCCGAATTGAACTTGTTTTCCGCATAGCCATTTTACTGTTTTTCCCTTACTCGGAATGTTTTGACATTCCGAATTGAGCAGTTATTCCGAATTGAGCCTACATTCCGAATAGGACTTTCTTTCCGAATTGAACCCTTTTTTCCGAATAGGAGATTGTTTTCCGAATAGGGACCTTTTTCCGCATAAGGGTATTTTTTCGAATAGGAGATTGTTTTCCGAATAGGACCTTTTTCCGCATAAGGGTATTTTTCCGCATAAGGTATTTTTCAGTTAGGGCATTTTTCCAGTACTGTTTTGATTTGATTTCTTATTTGAGTTTTACTTTTTAATTGTTTTAAGTGTAAATCTTTATTACTTTATTCTTTCCCCTGTTTTAGTAAAATAGAAAACCAAAACCACTTTTTGTCACCAAGAACAAATCATTCCACTTTTAACTAAGATCAATTCGAGAGGATTCCGAGAATCGAACTTTCAAACGAGCAAAAACCTTATATCAAATGGCGCCGCTGCCGGCTCTTCTCGTTAAGATCAAAAGTTTTTTGTGAGAACTTGGATTTTGGGATCCGTTCCCCGTGAACGTTACTTTTTCACAAAAATTTTCAAAAAAATCCTAAAAAATATAAAATTTTCAAAAATACAAAAAAATTAAAAAACATAAAAACCAAAAATATTTTTGCCTTGTTTTTCTTTGTTCGTTCTTTTGCAGGTGTATGCGCACTCGATCCACGTCTTATCAAGAGCCCGAGCCTCTCGATAACCTAGACATGGCTGGTGTACAAAACAACAATAACATACCACCTCCGAACAACAATAATAACAACAACAACCCACCTTTCAACAACATGAACAATAACAACAACAATGAGCCCCTTCCGGATAATCACCCGATGATTGAACTGCTGCAAGCTCATGTCGATGGCAACACGGATCCAATTTTCATACCTCCAATTGCCGCCAACAACTTTGAGCTAAAATCAGGCTTTATCCAGATGGTCTCCGCTCAACCATTCTTGGGACGAACCATTGATGATCCACACGATCACATCAAGAGATTCTTGCAACTCACCAACACGGTCAAATTCAATGGTGTTCCACAAGAGGTTATCAGGTTACAACTTTTTCCCTTTTCTTTAGAGGGACAAGCCCGACATTGGCTTGCTAAGGAACCGCCACAGAGTATTCTCTCGTGGACGGATTTGGAAACAAAGTTTATCAATTACTTTTTTCCACCCTCTCGTACTACCGCTTTGCGGAATGAAATCATAAATTTTGAACAAAAGTACGATGAGTCGTTCAGTGAATCTTGGGATCGTTTTAAAGATCTTTTAAGAAAATGCCCACAACATGGTTTTACCAAAGTACATCAAATTAATACTTTTTACAATGGTTTAAGCATGAGTGACCAAGATTCACTGAACAGTGCCTCGGGGGGTAATCTATTGGCTAAGACTTCTAATGCTGCTTGGGACATCATTGAGAATAAATCTCGTGTGCAAACCAAGAGTGTTCGGACCAATGTCGCCAGTGCTAGCACAAGTGACAGCGACAAGCGATTGGACAAAATCACTACGCTTCTTGAATCGCTTGTCACCTACACCGTCAGCAACAACAACAGCAACAACGCCAAAAACGCTCAAATTAACGCTGTCAGCCAACCTTGTGAGATATGCGGTGGTCCTCACTCTTACACAACTTGTACCGCCACCCAAGACTACCCTGCTGAGAATGTGAATGCGGCATATGGCACCTATCCTCAACCTGCTTATCAAGCTAGACCTCAAGGTGACCGTAACCTGCTAAGCTATCGCTCCAACAGCTACCTCTCACCACCTGGTTTTCCTCCTACCAACCCAAACCAACAACAAAACCTCAATCGACCTCCTCAACAACAACAGCAACCTCGACAACCATACATCCCTCCTCACAAGCAGCAACAACCACCTCAACGTAACAACCAAGTTTACCAACAACCTGCTTATCAACCACCCGCATACAATGCTCCTCCCAACCAAACCACCACTGCATTACACCAAGAGGTTGCAACCTACATGAGGACCAATGATGTGATTGTGGAAAATCTCCAACAGGAAGTGCGAAACTTGAAAGCAGACTTGGTCAAGCAAGGAAACAATTTGAGAGCCGACATGAGAAACACGTTGGATAGCCAAACTAATGATCTGAGGAACATGATGGCTAGTTTCTTCCAAAGTAATCAACCCTCTTCCTCGGGTACTCTTCCGAGTAACACCGTTGCGAATCCAAGAGGGGAGATGAAAGCAATCACTACTCGAAGTGGCAAAGGTACCAAGGAACCCGAGCTTCCTATACCTCCACCAGTGGTTGTGACTAAGGAGAACGAGTCACCTGCTCCTATTCCTCATCCTTCTCCTTCCCCAATTCCTCCACCTCTTTCTTCTACCCCTCCACCACCCAAGGATGTGAGTGATCCTATTCTTCCAAAGCCTTCCTATTCTTCCAATATACCTTATCCATCTAGGTTGCGGAAAGAGAAGCAAAAGAGCAAGGACGATATTCAGGTTTCGAACTTTCTTAAAATGTTTAAACAACTGAATTTCAATATCTCCTTCGCTGAGGCTCTCGCTCACATGCCTAAGTATGCGAAAATGTTTAAAGATCTTCTGAGCGACAAGGAAAAGCTCCTCGATATTGCCAACACCCAACTTAATGAGAATTGCTCTGCAGTGCTCTTAAGGAAATTGCCAACCAAGCTTGGTGATCCGGGTCGTTTTCTTATCCCTTGCAATTTCCCGGGAGTAGAGAATTGCATGGCCCTAGCCGATCTAGGTGCCAGTATTAATCTTATGCCTCTAAGTGTTTGGAAGCAATTATCTCTCCCAGAGCTAGTCCCCACCAAAGTGACTTTGGAATTAGCTAACCGTACGGTTGCTTATCCAGTGGGGATAGCCGAAGACGTTATTGTAGGAGTCGACAAATTCACCTTTCCTGCTGATTTTGTTGTCGTCGACTACGAGATGGACCCCCGTGTACCACTGATTGTTGGTCGTCCATTCCTGAGGACCAATCGCACTCTCATTGATGTTGAAGCCGGTGAGCTTATCATGAGAGTGGGTGACGATAAAGTAGTCTTCAACATGGGAAAGTTGTCTAAACAGCCTTATTCATTTGAGAGTGTTAATTGCATTGACGTTCTTGATGAGGCTTGTGAATAACACTTTAATGATGCTTGCAAAAGTATTCCTACCTCTCTTCACAATGTTGAGACCGTGTCCTCTATTGATTCATCATTGTCTCTATATGGAGATAGTGATTTATTTTGGAACAATCTTGAAGACACCATGGGAGATGTGAATTTAGCTACTAATGAGTCTCCTATCAATGGGGATGAAGACATGAATTTCTTTGACAGTCTTCTCAACGAAGACAACCCTTCTCCTCCATCTCCCACGGTCATTGCTATCGATACTCCGACTTCGAATACGCCTCCCGTCGAAAATCCTCTGGATTTAGAACTTAAGGAGTTGCCGCCCCATCTCGAGTATGTATTCCTTGAAGAAGAGCAGAAGTCGCCAGTCATCATTGCTAAGGACCTGAAGGAAGAAGAAAAAGCCCGACTTATCACCGTGTTGAAAGATCATAAGAAGGCTATTGCTTGGAAGATTTCTGACATTCGTGGAATTGATCCTCACTTCTGCACACACAAAATTCTCATGGAGGACGACTTTAAGCCCACAATTCAAAGCCAACGAAGGGTGAATCTAAAAATCCATGAAGTCATCAAAACAGAGGTTATCAAACTTCTTGATGCGGGTATGATTTACCCTATTTCGGATTCACCCTGGGTTAGTCCAATCCATTGTGTGCCCAAGAAAGGCGGAATAACCGTTGTTCCCAACGAACACAACGAGTTGATTTCCACTCGTCTCGTTACTGGGTGGAGAGTTTGTATAGACTACCGCAAACTCAATGATGCCACGAGAAAGGATCATTTCCCTCTACCTTTTATGGACCAAATGCTTGAACGTTTAGCGGGTAATGAATATTACTGCTTTCTTGATGGTTTCTCGGGTTACTTCCAAATACCCATCGATCCCCAAGATCAAGAGAAGACTACATTCACTTGTCCCTATGGCACATTTGCTTACAAAAGAATGCCTTTTGGCTTATGTAATGCGCCAGGGACTTTCCAAAGGTGCATGTTAGCTATCTTCCATGACATGGTTGAACAAACCATGGAAGTCTTCATGGATGATTTCTCGGTCTTCGGGGATTCTTTGTCTTCTTGCCTTGCCAATTTGGAACGTATGCTTAAGCGGTGCGAAGACACTCGCCTTGTTCTGAATTGGGAAAATGCCATTTTATGGTAAAAGAAGGCATCGTGCTGGGACACAAGATTTCCAAAGCCTGTCTTGAAGTAGACCGTGCTAAAGTCGATGTTATCGCCAAGTTGCCTCCACCTTCAACCGTGAAGGGTGTGAGAAGTTTTCTGGGTCATGCGGGCTTCTACCGTAGATTCATCAAAGATTTTTCTCAAATCGCTCGCCTGATGACCCACCTCTTGGAAAAAGATACACCTTTTATCTTTTCCAAAGAGTGTCTTGAAGCCTTCAACTCGCTTAAGGATAATCTTACTAAGGCACCCGTCTTAGTTAACCCTAATTGGGAGCTGCCTTTTGAGTTGATGTGCGATGCTAGTGATTTTGCTATTGGAGCGGTTCTGGGACAAAGAGTGAACAAACACTTCCAACCAATCCATTACGCTAGCAAGACAATGACGGGGGCACAATTGCATTATACGACAACCGAAAAAGAGCTTTTAGCTGTTGTCTATGCCTTTGAAAAATTCCGCCCCTATCTTGTCCTTTCCACCACAATCGTGTATACCGATCATTCCGCGTTGAAGTACTTGTTGACAAAGCAAGATTCCAAACCAAGACTTCTTCGCTGGGTTTTGCTGCTCCAGGAATTTAAAATCGAAATTCGCGATAAAAAAGGAGCTGAAAACCTAGCCGCGGATCATCTCAGCAGACTTGAGGATCCTTACCAAGGGGATCATCCGAACAAAGAAATCAATGATTCTTTTCCCTTGGAGACCTTAATGTCTATAAACTCGAAGTCGAATGAAACCCCGTGGTTTGCGGACTTTGCAAACTACTTGGCGGGTGGAATTCTCAAGGAAGGGTTTACGTCCCAACAAAAGCAAAAGTTCTTCACCGACATTAAGACTTACTTTTGGGACGACCCTTACCTATTCAAACAATGTGCCGACCTGATTATCCGCCGATGTGTTGACGGACCGGCAGCGTCTGAAATCCTTGATGCTTGCCACAAAGGACCCACCGGTGGTCACTTTGGTCCCAACTACACCGCTAAAAAAGTGTTTGATTCGGGATTCTATTGGCCCACCATTTACCGTGATGCTCACGAGATGGTTAAACATTGTGACTCTTGCCAAAAACAAGGCAAGATCACACATAAAGACGAGATGCCTCAGAATTTCATTCAAGAGTGTGAAATCTTTGATGTTTGGGGTATCGACTTTATGGGGCCATTCCCTTCTTCTAAAGGAAACAAATACATCCTTGTAGCCGTTGACTACGTTTCAAAGTGGGTTGAAGCTAAAGCTTTACCTACTAATGACGCAAGGGTGGTTTGTAACTTTTTGAAAGCCCTATTCGCTAGATTCGGTGTGCCTCGTGCCATTATTAGTGATCGTGGGACTCATTTTTGCAATGACCAATTTGCTAGAGTCATGGCTAAGTATGGTGTGAATCATCGTCTTTCCACAGCCTACCACCCACAAACTAATGGCCAGGCTGAAATATCCAACCGAGGACTTAAGCGAATTCTGGAAAGAACCGTGGGAGAGCATCGTGCCTCATGGGCTGATAAACTTGATGATGCTTTGTGGGCTTTCCGTACTGCTTACAAGACCCCGATCGGCTGTACGCCTTCTCGTCTTGTGTACGGGAAAGCGTGCCACCTCCCCATTGAGTTGGAGCACAAGGCTTACTGGGTCTTGAAGTGGGCTAATTTTGATATAAACAAAGCCGGTGACCTACGCAAGATCCAACTCAATGAGCTGAATGAACTCCGTAATGAGGCTTATGAAAATTCTTTAATCTATAAGGAAAGGACTAAGCTCATTCACGACTCTAAGATTAAAAACCGAGAGTTCCATGTTGGAGACAAAGTCTTACTTTTTAACTCTCGGTTGAAAATCTTCTCGGGAAAGCTCAAATCTCGTTGGTCCGGCCCATTCACCATTGCCCAAATTTTTCCATATGGTACTCTCGAGCTCGCTCAACCTGATGGACCGAATTTTAAGGTGAATGGCCAACGAGTGAAATTGTACTTTGGTGAGGACACATCTCAGGAGGTGATTCCATCCCTCACCACGTTCCCCATGAACTAATTTTGGGTCGAGTCAGGCTCGTGACTCGGTTATCAAAAACAAGCGCTCCTCGGGAGGCAGCCCGAGTATCTATCCCTTTAACCCCCTAAGTGTAGGGGAGGACCTATTTTGGTCGTTTGTGTTTGTGTGGTGATGTGATTACAGGGATAACTGCAATCTTGGAATCTTTGAAAGAACCGTGCTCCCGTGTTATCCGAAATCCGGTTCTGTCTCTCAACTATCATGATTCAATTTTCTTCATACTCACATTTGAATTTGATCACTTTAGTCGTCTCTTCCTTAACTCGAGTTAACCAACGTGCACAATGTCATAAGTGTAGGGGAGACTTTTCCCACATGCTTAAACATTGAGGACAATGTTTATCTTAAGTGTAGGGGGGACTTCTATCGAAGTTTTAAGTGGACTTTTCCATGAAAATGCCTTCATTTAACCGGAAAATCATATTTTTCAACATTTTTCAAATTTTTTATTAACTTCGGCCATTTAGTTGTAATTTTTAAATTTTTTTTTTTTTATCGTTGCTTTCATATGTATATATTCCACAATTAAGTCAAAAATATTAATAAAGTGGTGTAGCTAGTTTAGAAATCTTTGACATATTAGGCCCGTTGCGTTTATTTTGACTCAACCCGAATAGACTTATCCAAGTTTATTCTAGCTAGTATCTTTAACCATGTAGACCTTAATTGGTTTATTAGGCTAAGTATCCACGAGTCTCATTACTTGAGATTTTAAATTGTGGAGGACGAGAAATGATAGAGTCAATTATAAGTCGGTATTCTTGCACAAGCTCACTTGGTGTAATTATTTGCCTATTCTCCCATCACTTGCTAATAATTTATCTGCAATAAGTAAGGTCGTACGATTTGAAAAGTTACTTAGCTTCTAGCCCAAGATCGTTTAAAAGTTGCTCGGTAATGATAAGAGTTCATAGCCAAGGCATAACTTATGAAGCGGGGCGCGAAGATTGGCGAGTCCGAAAAGGCCCTAACAAGGCATGAGGATTCCATTTTATTGCTAAAGATCCAAAGTGATGTGAAAAGCATTATTCCTAAAGTCAATATGAAGGATCAAGACTCACGACGAAAAGCAATCAACTCCCATAAAGATCATGGAGAAGTCTATCCGAAAAGACCCTAACAAGGTATGAGGATAAATAGATCCAAGTCCGAAAAGGAGGCGGATCGTTGTATCTCAAAATCCCAATTAGAGATTGAAGAAATAATCATGAAGTCGTGGTCAACAAAGTTGGAGTACCCCTCAAAAGTCTCCAAGTGAAGAAACTCTATTATGATGAGAAGACCATTATCTCAAGAACGTCTCTCGAAGATATGAAGTATGAAGTACATGCCAAATATCGGCCCGAGAAAGGTCTCAAATCGTGAAACAAGTTATGCCAAGACATGAACTTTTTGATATCCCGAGAAGCAGTTTTAAGAGATTTTGTCCTTTAGCTAACTATTGATCAAATCGTCCTACTTTGCTTTTAGCCTAAATAAATTATCGAAATAAGTCCAAAAATGCATCTTTATGATCATTCTAAGACAAAAATAAAATATAAGAGATACACCTAGGAATAAGGGAGTTTAAGCATTTAATTAAGCCATGTGTGTAAGTGTTTGATTTGCTAACTTATAATAACAATGATCTCGTTTTTAAGCTTAGTTTGGGGAACGTGAAACTTGAGGGTGATAAATCTTCGCAGCACCAAAGCCCTAATGTAAGTCCTTGATTTCTTTGCAAGTTATTCCCATCCTTTTGTTTATTTTAAAGTTTTAATTTGTCTTAGTATTTTAATTTTTATTTAGTAGTATTTGAATAAGGCCAAGGTTGATTAATTATGAGAAAAGTGTAAAATTGCTTTATCACTAAGCATTGCATGAGGGCATGGCAATGGTTAAGTGTAGGGGATTTGATAGGTGTGTAAACACCCATCCTTTTACCACTTAATTCTGGCTAAAACAAGACCAAAACACGTATTTAATATCATTTGTTTGGAATTATGCGTGGTTTTTGTGTTTATTGTGTTTTCAGAGCTAACCGGATGAATATTAAAGAAAACATGGGATTGCACGGGTTTTATCAAGGAAAAAGACTAAAGACGAAGTCTATTGTCCAAGAGATGCAAAAGATTTGAAGTCAATGGGCCTATTTGAAGATTTATCGAAGAAAAGGACCAAAGATGGAAGATTTACATATGTCGAAGAAACTCAAGTCTATTTAACGAAGAAATTAAAAGACGAGTTGAATTTAATTGACGACAAATCCCGAATCAGAATCGAAAACGTCAACTTTTCTGAAAAGACGAGAAGACAAGAAGAAAGGGAGAAAGCCCACTCACCAACCAACCACTAGGACTATATATAGTTTCTTCCTTCACATTTTAGGGAGTTAGCTTCCATTTTTTCTTTTCCCAGTTTTCTCTTTGGTTCGTTCCATCACCAACACCATTAGGGTGTTTGGTGATTTTTAATTTTTCCTTCAATCTTATAAGTGTTTAATCATTACTCTTGTTACCTTTACATTAATCTTTCAATTCCAATCTTTATATTCATCTTGTTCATCTTTCCTTTTTTTTATTGCAAGTTCTTAAGTTTTTATTTGGTTCAAGTTTGATCTTAAAAAGTTGTTGATTTAGTGTTTTTATGATTGGGATTTGTTCCTTGTAGTTAGTAGATGATTTGTGTT
Organism: Glebionis coronaria; assembly: GCA_025667525.1. Classification (NCBI taxonomy): domain Eukaryota; kingdom Viridiplantae; phylum Streptophyta; class Magnoliopsida; order Asterales; family Asteraceae; genus Glebionis; species Glebionis coronaria. The sequence continues at coordinate 526,277,358 of CM046876.1, forward strand.
TAATTTGGTGAAACCTTTTTGCGTATTCAGCTCGATCTTGGATTAACTCGTGTCCCCTGTTTAACGTCTGTTACTGTTCTTCTTTCCCAGGATTATTCCGAATTGGCATCTTGATTCGTCCCCTATTCGGAATATTTTACATATTCCGAATAGCCCCCTAGATTCCTCTTTATTCGGAATATCCTAGATATTCCGAATTGAACTTGTTTTCCGCATAGCCATTTTACTATTTTTCCCTTACTCGGAATGTTTTGACATTCCGAATTGAGCAGTTATTCCGAGTTGAGCGTACATTCCGAATAGGACTTTCTTTCCGAATTGAACCCTTTTTTCCGAATAGGAGATTGTTTTCCGAATAGGGACCTTTTTCCGCATAAGGGTATTTTTCCGAATAGGAGATTGTTTTCCGAATAGGACCTTTTTCCGCATAAGGGTATTTTTCCGCATAAGGTATTTTTCAGTTAGGGCATTTTTCCAGTACTGTTTTGATTTGATTTCTTATTCAAGTTTTACTTTTTAATTGTTTTAAGTGTAAATCTTTATTACTTTATTCTTTCCCCTGTTTTAGTAAAATAGAAAACCAAAACCACTTTTTGTCACCAAGAACAAATCATTCCACTTTTAACTAAGATCAATTCGAGAGGATTCCGAGAATCTAACTTTCAAACGAGCAAAAACCTTATATCATTGGGCGAAGGGAAAGGATGATCAAGGAGAATGAAGCTCAAATTGCTGCCCTCCAATCCCAGCTTGCCACCGCCGAGGCGACCGTGAAAGAACAATTAGCCCACTCTAACGCTCGTGACCAGCAGGTAGCCGAGCTTGAGGCAAAATTGGAGGCCGCAACAACCAAGGTATGTATCCACAACGCATCACTCTTATTCATAATAATCACAATTCTAAGTAATGTATCTCATATAGGTGACCGCAGCAGAAGCGTCGGCCAAGTCCTCCTCCAACCAAGTATCCATGCTCACCAAAAAACTTGAGGATGCCCAGACGGTAATCCAAAGCGTGGAAAAGGTACAAGAGGAGCTTGCTCACGAGAGGATTATGACCGAACAACTGAGGGAGGCGTCCGCCCAAAAAGACGTGACAGTAGATGTCCTTACCACCGAACGTGACGACGTGCTATGCCCTCAACTACTAGCAGCCATTGCCGGCCGTAGGTGGATGGTGGGTCACGGAGCACGTCTAGCCGTTACCAAGGTGCTGGAAGCCCCTGAATTTGTTCAGCAGTTTGCGAACCTTGTGTCAGATGGCATTGATCACGGCCGTCATGAAGGAATGGTCAAGGCCGTAGAGCTAATCAGAAAGAAGGAAAACTTCACAAGGCACGCTTTCTTTAATACTAGAGCTACTAACAAGATGACTGCTTCCATGGCCGCAATGCGAGATCTACATTACCCATTCTTGGCTGAGCTGGAAGCCACAAAGGACGCATCAAACATGGAGATCATGGAAAAGCTTAGTCTTGGTGCGTTCTCTCAAGATGAGGGTCATTCCCGGGCTTCCTTCACTCCCTCACCCAGCCACCTTACACTTCCTATTTATGAGGACGTAACCAGGCTCGTAACTGATGAGGAACCCTTAAGCGGGGTGCTAGAGAAGAATTCGGCTCAAGCCTTGAAGCGGAGGGAGCGCGGTGAGATGTTGCCTTGCCTGGCTGAAGAACAAGTGGAGATTGGTAGGTTTCTTCCCCCCCCCCCCCCCATGTAGGCTGTCCCTAATTTGTTATCTATTTCAGACAATTTGGTTTGTAACCTTTAAACATTTGTCCGTGGATGTCCACGGTACCTTATGACTGTAAACATTTGTTTTGCTATGTACAAGTCCGTGCGTAAGCACAACAATTTTGATGTTTTGGAAACTTGTTTATATTTTTAGATATCATGTATCTGTGTCGCATGACATGTCATGTCTTACCCAAAATATAACAAAGTCTATAATTTACTAGACGTGCGGCGTGCGTCTTTACTATGCAAAGCACTACGTGAGCGTGGCATATGGAAACTTATCACAACGTCTTGTGAATAAGGTGTCTAGTAAGGATACATGATCCGCGTCACTGGGGTTGCATCCCTCTTATGCGACAAGTTGAATTAGTAGGTTCACTTAATCCTCTTACCCCGCCTGGAGGCGTATAGTACATGTACGGTGTTTGAATGAATGCATGGCATATTATAATAATAACTAAATCAATATGACTAATAGAATATAAAGGATAAAACAATTTTGCACAAAACAAGCCGTGGAGCTAGCTAGGCACCACGGCATTTTATTAGAACGTTTACATTTTTCGTTTTAACAAGAATGAGAAATCCTAAAAAACAAAAAAGAACCTAGACAAAACATAAGAAACAAAACAAAAGGAGCACACAGATCTTCATTAAAGCCAGATATAGCGAAGCGTCCATGAGGAAGCCGTAGCTTTCAAAGATAGCACCTTTTGAGATGGGAAATGTTCCACGTGCGTTCCAGACCGCGGCCATCCATGTCACGTAACTTGTATGTGCCTCGCCCTAAGGCTTCAGTGACCTCATACGGTCCTTCCCACTTAGGACCCAGCTTTCCTGTATTCTCCGCTCGACTTGCCTCGTTAGCACGATAAACATAATCTCCCGGTCGGAAAGACACACCTTTAACCTTGGCATCATAATATGCCTTCATTTTAGCTTTAGACTTGGCCTCGTTGATAGCTGCTATTTCCCTTTTTTCCGCTAACAAATCCAGATTGATCCCGAGTTACTCGTCGTTCGTGACGACATTAACCTCCGCCGTGCGGATGGTAGGCATTCCTATCTCAGCTGGTATAACAGCTTCAGTGCCGTAGGCCAACGCAAATGGAGTGTCCCCGTTGGCTGTTTTGATCATAGTCCTATGTGCCCATAGAACATGTGGCAGTTCGTCCACCCATTTAGCACTTCGTTCCTCTAAGCGTGCTTTGATGCCGTTTCCCAAGCTTCTATTTGCTCGCTCCACCAGACCATTCGTCTGCGGGTGCTTAACAGACGCGAAGCGCCGTTTGATATTTAATGCTGCGCACCAGTCCTTGAATGGATTATCTGCGAACTGCTTTCCGTTGTCCGAGATGATTTCTCCTGGTAAACCAAAGCGGCATACGATGTTCTCCCAAACAAACTTTTTAACTTGTTTGCCTGTGATGGATTTGACTGCCTTGGCCTCTATCCAACGTGTAAAGTAGTCCATTGCGACAATCAAGAACTTGACTCCTCCCGCGGCTACAGGGAATGATCCTGCAATGTCAATCCCCCACTTGTAGAATGGCCATGGAGATGTGATAGGTGTAAGCTCCTGCTGCGGATGCCGCGACACTGGTCTGTGCACCTGGCAATCACTGCATTTGCGAATCATGTCGCGTGCGTCCCTATGCATAGTAGGCCAATAATATCCTATGCGTAGGGATCGAGCCACCACAGATCAGGGGCCCGCATGCATGCCGCATAACCCTTCATGTATCTCACTGATCACGTAAGCAGCTTGACGTGGCCCCACACACCGCAGCCACGGCTGCAAGAAAGAGCGCTTATAAAGGATACCTTCTCTAAGCTCGAAGTGCTGCGACTTCCTCCTAATGCGTCGTGCTGCTTTTTCCTCGTCTGGAAGGGTTTCATTCGTCAAATAGTTAACAATCGGGGTCATCCATGTAGGTCCGTCCTCCTCAACTATAGCATCGACCTCCCCTTCTGTTATAGACTTTTCCTTGAGTATTTCCACCAAGACTTGCTTGGATAGGTGGGCGAAACTTGTAGACGCGATCTTGCTAAGAGCGTCCGCCTTCTTGTTCTCACCTCTTGGTACCTGCTTGATAGAAAACTTGTTGAAAGCCGCGATGAGTGACTTAACTTTCTCCAAGTATCGGACCATGTTATCTTCCTTAGCTATATATCCTCCGAGAATGTGGTTCGCGACAAGCCGTGAGTCCACGTAGGCCTCAAGGTTGCGGACTCCCATTCTAGCGGCGATTTTTAAACCCGCAATCAATGCTTCATATTCTGCCTCATTATTGGTGGTTGTGAACTCAAAACGAAGGGCGTACGTAAACTCCATTCCTTCCGGATTTGTAAGGATGAGACCAGCTCCTGACCCATCCGTACACGAGGATCCGTCCATGAACAGCACCCATGGTTCTGCTGGAACTTCGTCTTGTTTTACAATTGGTCCTTCTTCATCCGGCTTTTCTATCAAGAAATCCGCCAGGATTTGACCTTTAACAGCCGTCCTTGGTCTATAAGATATGTTGTGTTCTCCCAATAGAATGCTCCATTTTTGTAGCCTACCTGCCAAATCCGGTCTAGAGATGACTTGTTTTATTGGTTGGTCAGTAATGACTATAATTGGGTGCGCCTGAAAGTATCGGCGTAACCGTTTTGTAGCAAACACTAGTGCCAAAACCAATTTTTCCATAGAGGAGTAATTCAACTCCGGTCCTTGTAATGTTCTACTTATGAAGTAGACCGGAGTTTGTACCGTGTCCCGATCCGTCATGAGCATCGCGCTTATTGCTCCATGTGTGGCTGATAGATACATAATGAGCTCCTCCTATGGCCGGGGAGCTACTAGCATGGGGAGAGATGCGAGGTGTTGCTTGAGTTGACCAAAGGCTTCCTCAGCTTCCTTTGTCCACCGGAAGTCTCCCTTCTTAATGCACTTCTTGAGTGTTTTGAATACGGGGAGTGACTTCTCCGCGGACTTTGATAGGAACCTGTTTAGTCCGGCCAGCTTCCCATTCAAGAACTGTACCTCTTTCCGTGTCTGAGGGGATGGTAGCTGTATTACTGCGTCTGTTTTTTCTGGGCAAGGCTTAATGCCATTTGGATCAATCATATATCCAAGAAGCATTCCTTCCGTCGCCCCAAACGTGCATTTCTTTGGATTTAGCTTCATATTAATCCTCCTCAGTGTGTCAAACGTCTCTTGGACGTCTCGGAGAAGTGCATCCTCGGTATGACTTTTGATGACTAAGTCATCCACATAGACCTCCAGATTGCGGCCTATTTGTGGATCAAAGGCTTTGTCAACAAGCCGCTGGTATGTTGCCCCGACGTTCTTTAGTCCGAACGGCATTTTTGTATAACAATATACCCCCTGACTTGTATGGAACGCCGTTTTCTCTGCGTCCTCCTCTGCCATCTGGATCTGGTGGTATCCTTTATATGCGTCTAGGAAGCACTTAAAGGGATATCCACATAGGGATTCCACCTTCCAGTCGATCTCTGGCAACGGGTAACAATCCTGCGGACAGGCTTTATTCAGATCCGTGAAATCTACGCACATGTGCCAGCTTCCGTCGTGCTTTTTGACCATGACTGGGTTGGATAACCACTCGTGGTAGTATACCTCGCGCATGATACCTGCATCCACTAGTTTCCGTACCTCGTCTAGTATCGCTTGACTGCGTTCCGGTGCCTGACCGCGCTTCTTTTGTTTGACGGGTTGGTACCCCTGGCGGATCTGAAGCTTATGTTCTGCTATCGCGCGTGGCACACTCGTCATATGTTTGGTCTCCCATGCGAACACATCTAAATTTTCCTTCAAGAGAGAGCACATGGCCCTTTTGCCGTTATCCGAGAGCGTTCCCCCTATGGACACCTCCTGTTCCGGGTAATCAGGATGGATTGCCACTCCCTAATTGGGAGGTGGTGACCCATCCTTAGGTGGAACAGGTGGAACCGGTGTTGCCACGGTATGACACTCGGATGCTGGTAAGATTGTGTTGTAGATGGTTACAATTCCTCCTTCCACAGGGAACTTGATCATCTCGTGTGCCGTGGAGGGTACTACTCGTATGGCTAGGATACCCGGTCTGCCTATTATCCCATTGTATGGAGAATGTGAGCGTATCACCATAAAGTTCATCCACGCCATGGTGGAGTGTTCTTCGTTTCCTATGGTTACAAGCAGACGCAGTTGCCCTATTGGCCAAATGGTGTCTCCACTAAAACCAATGAATGGCGCCGTGGCCGGTACTAATTGACTTCTTATCTCTGGTCGTAGCTGTACAAAACAGTGTTCGTACAGTACTTCTGCTGATGACCCCCCGTCCACATACATCCGGCGAACGTTGTGTGTTCCAATGCTTATCTCAATAGTGAGAGGCGCATCAGTCACGTCGCTTGCTGTGATGGGAGGGAATGCGATTTCTTTGCCGCGTGAAAATTTTTGACCAACTTCCTGCCTTGTGCGGCGCTGTCTGGATTGGATCATATATATCGTTGAAGGTTTGTCCTTCTGGGGATCCTTCTTGTCATATTTTTTGTTATCTTTCCCATCCTTCCAATCCTTGACTAGATGCTTGAGCTTACCTGATTTGATTAGTGACTCAATGTGCTTCTTGAGCTGGATACATTCCTCCGTACCATGGCCCTTGTCGTTATGGAATTCGCAGAAACGATTTCCTTGGCGACGGTCTGGCGGGGTCGTCATAGGCGGAGGCCTCGGAAAGTTAGCCCCTTCCGTCAGTAAGATCTCCCGGTAGGACATCTTTAGAGGGGTAAACTTATCGTCCGGCCGTCCCCCCTTGTTTTGGCTCTTGTAATCTGAGCCCCTGCCGTTGTTCTGGTTGTTTTGACTGCCCGACTGCCTCCTGGATTGGTCGTTTGATCGGTAGTTGTTTCCTTTCGAAGGGTAGGCCGCGGCAACCGTGGTTTCTCATTCTATGAAGTTTCTAACCCTTTCCATGAGGTCATCATACCTCTCCGGACGCTTGTCATTGAGGCGTCTGATTAGTTCCCTGTCTGTTATGGCGTGCATATAGTCGGAAATTTTCAGGAGTTCCAGCATTGTCTTTGTGCGTGTGCACTCATCATTGAAGCGTTCAGTGAAGGCTTCTGTATACTCCCCCGGCCGTTGCTTGACGGTCGCCAATGAGACCGGGTCCCTATTATACTTCTTCCGCTGAGTATAATTATTCTTAAACGCAGTGCGTAAGTCGGTGAAGCTATCAATGCTTCGCGGAGGGAGTCCCTCAAACCAGTCACGAGCATTGCCGATCAAGGTTGAATTGAACATTTGGCACCATATAGGCATGGGCCATCGTTCAATTTTCGCCTGCGTATCAAATATCTTGAGGTGATCGTCCGGATCACCAGTTCCGTCATAAGTCTTGACACATGCCGGCATGCGACGCTTTGTGTCCTCGGAGTTATTCCGTATGCGGAGAGTAAATGGATCTTCCCTGGGATCTGCCCATGGACGAGTGAGACTAGGATCTTCCCACGGGTCACACCACGAACGGGAAAGATCCTCCGCTTCTGCCTCTCGATAATAGGGGCCGCCATAGTACTCATCATTGTTTGGTGGCGGTGGAGGGGAATGGCTAGGTCGGCGACGCTTGGGCGGGTGGTCATCTGAGTCCTCTCCTGATGGACCTGGAGAAGGAGGTGGTGCCCCATCTCTTGGGTGAGGACCGCTCTTTTGAGAAGAGCCAGGAGCCTTCTTCCCAGTATTCATCCTATCCCACACACTTGTGCGGCGAGTGGCTCTGGTCAGTTCCAGATCTGGTCGCTCGGGTGAACCGTCGGACTTCTCTCCCCCTTCTCGAGACTGCATTAGTTCCTGCATGAGGCGATCCCCTATGCGCTCGAACACGTTCCCGGGTTGGGGGGTTTCCTCGAAGAGGTTCCGCTCCTGGGGTCGCGTCGTTCTTTTCCTCTGCTTTTGAGAAGAGGTACCTGGTCCGGCATGGACAAAGTTGAGCCTAGATTGGAGGTCCCTCCCTAGGTTCAACCTTGATGCGATCCCTGGGATGATCCTCTCAAAGTTCTGCGTGAGAACTCGAGTAAGATCTTCCTCGCTGAGTGGTTGGACTTCTACTTCTTCCTCGATCGACGGTCTGCGCGGCTCCTTGTTAGGGGGATTGGGCGCACTCCCTGGATCAGGGTTGTCCAGGGTTAAAGTAGGTGGGGGAGTTATGGAGATCGTGCTCGTCACCCCCATGGACTGAAAACCACTGCGGTTGTTTGGTCCGCCCGCTAGGCGGCTAGGGGATTGATTGGGAATGAGCATCCCTTCCCTTGGGACTTCCGATTTCCAGGATTTGTGTTCCTGGGATTAGCTTGCGGATGCCCCTTCGTCATTGGGAATTCAAGATGAGATTTCGCTCTAGCTTAGTGTAATGGGTCCCACGGATGGCGCCAACTTGTTGATACAAAAGTTGGGTGATCCTTGCTAGCCCCGAATTAGGCTTAATTCGGGTTGGCTGGACTCCGGCTCCTGCACCAAGTGAACTGTATGGTTGGGATCCTGCACACTAAACAACACGCGTTAGGCTTACCGTAGGAATGTTTCCCACGATTAGACTCCGACGTGAGAGTAAGTAATCGGTTAAGGTTATATGAATCGGATGGGAGTTTAAGAGTGTAGAATGTAATACCTGTAATACCTTTGTGGAACCCTTGGGGGTTCCTTATATATGCAGTGAAACCCTAATGGGCTATCACTGATGCTTCGGCCCCAAGGAAAGGATAAGTACCATAATTAGATTGATTGTTATCTTCTAATTATGGTGAGTGAATATCCTCTTCTTTGGGATAAATTCTATTCACGGACAGAATATGATTCTGTCTAACCCTGTACCGGTCATGCCGGGCCGTGGGCCGCACATGTGTGTGCGGTTACTGTTCATCTAAGCCCGTAAGCTCAAATAACATTATTCCCACCCATTCGTGATGGGCCGGATACGGGTAGTACCCGTGGGCCGGGTTCATGAACCGGCTGGGGACTATACGTCATCACTGAAAAACAAAAATATTTTAGGCACGTGTACTTTTATATGTTCTTTGATACATGTTAAGATTTTTTTTCGGGAATTGACTTATCACATGTTAACCATTTGCAATTACATTTTTTAGTTTTCACCTTATATTTTAAACGTTACACGACACACATGCCACAATATTGCATATCGTTATTTCTCTATCGATAGGAACTTCTGTGGGTATTCGTCTATATGATCATATCTACATGTATATTACACTCGTACACGAAAAACTTAGCATGACATCGCGAATCGTTAAATATTTGCCACTACGAATATCCGCAGCTATGCGCGAGTACTCGTCTAGTATTATTAAAGATTCATTAGATATTTTTTTTTTCCAAACCTCCTAACTCCGAAACTATAAGTGCAATCTTGACCACCTGTATCTTTTTTTAATCATATTGATCACCATTGATATTTGATTTGATTGTTAGGGTTGTTCGCAGTAGGCATGGCTAGATCGTACGTACTATTTTTTCTAATCAAACTAATCAAATTTTAATTCGTATCTGTATTTGATTTTTATAATTTGTTTTTGTTACACAACACAGTTTGGTGCACCAAACTCTTTCATCATTACTCGCCAAGGAGGATGAGATAAGTTTTTTTTTTTTTTTTTTTTTTTTTTTTTTGGCTGCAATTAATTAAACGTTAGAGGGTACGTGTTTAGATAAGCTAAAAAGTACTACGTAACTGTTAATAGTAATTCCCCTTCAAACTGGGGGTTTTCATCTTTTTATAGTAGTACTTTTTAATATGTGATTTAATTAATTAATTAATTAATTGTTACTTATTGATTTCATTTATGTTTTTACTAGCCTAGTAGTAATATTTATCTCGCCATTCGTTTAGGCATTTCTTTCACTATCGCAAACTGATTCTCAGGAGACTGATACTCAAACCAAGACTTCAAACCAACCAAGTATGTTCTTCGTCTACTCTTTTTCATCTTGATCGATGCTGCTATTATAATAATATTTATTCATCAACTTGGTCGGTCGCCCTTTGTTATTGGCGGTTCCACAGATCAGCTTCCAGTTCCGCAGAATTTGTACCTGCTCATTCAGAAAGCTCTTTCCCTCGAGAAGCAGATAAAGGACAACAAGGACGGCAACATCTGCACCAGCGATCTCGAATCTAAATTGAATCATGTTATGCACTTCATTGATGCAGTCTCTAGCAGTGGCGGACCTTGAGCAATTTTTATGGGAGGGCTGAAATATCGAAAAACATGTCCTTATATTAGAAATTCAGAAATTTAAAAGGTTACATGTAAAAAGAAAGACAATAAGTCAATAACTAATACATAGGACCCAAAAATTACAACTTTTTAACACTAGAAAATACAAATATGCTTGACGGCATTTAACGGATTTAAATTCGTCGATTATGGAATTCGAATCAAACTTTTCAGTAATTTCTTTTTCAATGTAAATCACCAAGTTATCTGCAAGAAACTGATCTCCCATCTTATTGCGAAGTCGTGTCTTACATATTTTCATTGCTGAAAAACCTCTCTCGATTGTAGCAGTAGAAACTGGAAGTGTCAAGACTAGCCGAATCAATCTGTCAAGTACATAGTATGTCTCACCCTTCTTAGTTTCCACAAGACGTCTACATAAATCTGCAATAGTTGATGCATCTCTAAGCTTCTGGTTATTTTGTATTTCAATAGGGAAAAGCTCCAACTCATGCCTCAATCAAAGTATTTCTTGTTGTGTGAAATCAGTAGGATAATATTTTTCAGCAAGAAGAGAAAGTTGATCAATGTTAAACTTTTCATAATCCTTTTTAAGAACTAAATTAGAGCTGAGAGTTAACAGCTCCATCGCATCATCACTAAATCTATTATTCAACTCATGAATCTGTTTGTCAATGGTAGAAAGAAATAGGTCTACTCGATAATAATGTTCGAAAGTCACATGGTTATCTTTCGATCGAGGGCGATAGCGACTAGATTTATATGGAGCTGTCATATCTGGTATATCAACTTGATGCTCTTGACAAAACAACTTTACCTTACTGAGAAAAGTTTCCCATCCCTCATTTCGGAACTCATTAAGACTTTTCTTTGTTGCCGAAACTAGCTCGGTAGCATTGACAATATCTTGGGACATCTTTTGCAAAGCTTGAGAAAGAATATTCGTCTTCCCCATTATTTCCTTTACCAAGTGCAAAATAAAGACAAAATCAAAAGACTTCACCTGACAATAAACTCCATCAGCATCTCCACGTTGTGAGGGATAAGAAGACGTGTCATCAATTATACCCCAAAGAACAACGAGAGCAGAATTATACATACTAACCAAGTTGCACACAGAATAATAGTGGGAACCCCAGCGGGTATCACCAGCTCGTTTTAAGGTTGTAACTTGATTCGCTCCTTTACCTTTCTTGATTTCACCAAGTTCCAATAACCTTTTCGTCTCATTTACCTTAGCTATTTGTAACTCGTCATGACGCTTACTAGAAGCACAAATTACATTGATAACAGAAGTTAAGTATGTGAAAAATTGGTGAACCGGGATCACTTCTCTTGATGCAGCAACTAGAGCAAGTTGTAATCTATGAGCGAAGCAATGAATATAATACGCATAAGGACAATCTTTAAGAACAAGTGCTTGTAGCCCATTCCATTCCCCTCTCATGTTACTAGCACCATCATATCCCTGACCACGAATTTTGCTAGGATCAAACCTGTATAGCAAAAGTTTATTCCACAAATGTTTTTTAAGGGTTAATGCCGAAGTGTCTCCAACATGTACCGAATCAACAAACCTTTCTCTTATAACGCCTTCCCTATCAACAAATCTTAAAACTATGGCCATCTGCTCTTTTTTTTATTCGTCTCGTGACTCATCAACCATGACACAAAAGTGTGAATTTCCTACTTCACTACGAATATGCTTTCGAACTTTATTTGCAATAATATGAAGGATTTCTTTTTGAATTTTTCCACAAGTGTACTTTTTACAATAAGGAGCATTTAATATAGCGATTGCAAGCTCGTCATTATATGAAGCAAGAAGTTTTAACAGTTCAAGAAAGTTACCTTGATTTTTTGACTTTTTACTTTCATCATGCCCTCGAAAAGCGCAAGCTTGGAATGTTACCCAACGCACAATATCAACTGTAGCTTTCAATCGTCTATGGTTCTCTAGGATCATTTTTGCACATTGCTTGGCTAAGATGTTTCCAATATGTGTTGCTTGGTTCAATAAATTTTCACCAAATGCTATGGCATTTTTATGTTGTGAACCACCAATATGCTTAAGAAATGCACATCTTTTTTCATCGTGAACCTTTTTCCATTTATCAAACCCACCAACTATAAATGTATCAGCGCCTTGTCGCGGATTTGGTTTGTCACAATATAAGAAACAAAGAAAGCAATATGCAGAATGTGTTGTTGGAGAATACTCTAACCAATTAGGAAATATTTTGAACCATGAGTATTGAAACTTGCAAGGATGGTTAGTTGAACCTTTAGCTGGATAATGTTCGAGATGGATTTGAAAAGGTCCTGAGTTAAGATAAGCTCTTCTTACTTCTTCCCTTTCATTAGGCGGATAATCCCACATGGGTTTTCGTTTTCCGGGATCTCTTTCCAACAAACTAGAACCGGTTTCCTCATTATTGGTTATTGGATTTTCAGAAATTGGCGGTTCTTATTGATTTTGATTTTGGTCAGGGTCGTCTATTGTAGCTTTTGCACGTTTGTTCTCTTGATTGACGGGCTTTGGACTACTGTTTTGAGTGGTGTCACCAAGTTTTCTCTTGATAACAAATGAATCAAGTGTTTGGTTTTTAAGTTTTCCCATAGAATGATACTTCCTGTAACACAAATAGGTCCAAATTAATCAAAACCCACATTACCAAATTTTAGTCTTTTAGTAATAACTAATACATAGGACACAAATAGGTTCAATGTAAATCAGACGCTAGGGTGTATTAACAAGATAAAGACTAGAAACATATTTTAGTCTTTTAGATCTCAAATGAATAATGGTCAAAAGATTAATCATGAATAAACCCAAAGCAGTAAAATAAATATGTAATCAAACAAAGCATAAATTCGTAATTAACAAGATAAAAGACTAAATGAGTATTAAATATAAAGAATCAAACCTTGATTAAATGAGTATACACTTTTTTTATATACACTTGCAGTGGATAGATTCTGATGTTTGATATGCACTTCTTTAATTTTGATTGTGAATGATTGAAGAATCATCTACTGATGGTAATTTGGTAAAGTGATAAAAGTAGGTGAGAATAATTGCATAAATATTTTTTTTCCACTATAAACCCCACATGTTGGGAGGGCCCGGGCCCTCTCTTGTCTCAAGTAAAGTCCGCCCCTGTGTGTACATTACGTTCGATAGACATTCTTCGAGCCTGATTTTTAATTAGCTTTCACTTTGTTTTCAACACACCAAATGCTCATTCCACATCTTCCACATTTTTTCTTGTTGCTTCGTGCTTCGTTTTATTGATCATCCATTTGTGATCATTTGACCCCCTGGATCTTTAGTGAACTTAATTAGAATCGACCATCACGTCAATAAGATAATATTCCCTCTGATAATACACATTGTTAGCCGCGAATCCCACGTCTGGTGCTTTACCTGGTTTAAGATCATTGAAAATAAAGGATTTGCGTAAAATATTCACATCGTTATTCATCTTGGCGACACCAAAGAACGCATGCCAAATCCATAAGTTTTGAGAAGCGATCGCTTCCAATAAAGTGAATGGAGTTGACCCATGAGCACCTCTATAAAAATGAGCTTTGTATGTAACTGGATAATTCTCCAACGGCCAATGTGTATAGTCAACAGTTCTATCATCCCAGTAAACCCCTAAAGCATAGAGTTTTCCCATGTCGTTATACGTCCGCTTTCGCAAAAACTCTGTACCCAAAAGTGGTTGTTGTCGCCCATTTGCAAATACTCGTCAAGAGCATCAGGAACGGATCCGTATGCCATTTGACGAATAGCGAAAGTACACTTCGACAATGGCGAAAGACAATCTCGTCCATACAATCAACCGGGTTTAAAAAAAAGAGTGATTGGTTACCTCGCGAAAAATTCGTGTAAATAGTGATCGATCCATTCTATTCCGTGCACGGAATCGTTCTTCTTCATATTGTAGGTCATGAGAAAAATAAACTGTCATTAAACGACTATGAGCACTAACATCTTCATTGGATTCGTGAGTTTGATGCTTCGTAAGTCGCTTTGACAAGCCTCCGTAAATAACGCAAGCTGACTAGTAACTTCATCCTCATCGTCAGAAGAGTCGCCAAAAAATAATTCCTTAGACATTGTAATTTTAAGAATTGTAATTTAAATGTGTGTGAATCTATGGGATTCTGCCCCAGGTGCGTCGATTCGACGTTGACAGAGACTACCTTTTGGGTAATTACTGTGGAATCGAATCACTAATTATTATTCGAGGCTGGCACGGATTACCTTCTGAGTAAGTATTGTGAAATCGAATAACTAACTTAGTAAGTGTCCTAACTCGCCGTTAAAAAAGTGTGTGTAAAAAATTATTGTATAAATGAGACTTTTGTAAAAGTAAAATGTTTAAAACTTATAATTATATATAAAAAAAAATATAATGGTAACATTCTTGCCAAGTACTACAAATCCGCTAGGTGGCTGCCTTCTAGCTGGGAATACAACCACGAAACCGCCCTCTGCCCATGTGCTCAAGCCTCCTAAACCACCCAAGAAGAAGAGGATAATCGTGAGGCTTCCTAGTATCAATGGTGCTCCGTTGAATGAAGAGGAGCAGAAAGTCTGGAGGAAGTTTGAAACGACGAATAGAAAGAAAGCACATCCATTTATGGTTATTCCGACGAAGACGATTCAAGTCAAGCTGACTGATCCTGTTGTTAATTTCATTCTTGATTTCGCCGTTGAGTGCTTCAATGATTCTTACCACAAATATGTTAAAGAAGAGCATGTTGGGGTTTACTTCGTTCCAACATGGTAAAGATAATCAAACCTAGCTACGTACCAAAACAATGGTTACCGGATATCTCTTGAAGTCGTGTAATCACTTTACAAAGAAGATTATTCGACCCTATGCCTAGGTTAACATGAATACCTCCTTGGGATAAAACCAAGATTTAGTTCTTGTTTTAGGCACAAATCAAGAACTCTGTGCGTGTAAGTGTTTCTTGTTTTTCTGTCTATTTCATCATGCAAATATGATCACTATTTATAGTGATTCCATTCCTAAGAATGGAACTTTTGATCAAAGGAATAATGAGTATTAATCGGCCAATTAATCTCATTATTTCCCACATGACTACATAGTGGTTACATGACGAGAATAATGATCACTAAGTCAATCTTAAACCCCTTATGAAACGGTCAAAGAGGTTACAAAGATAACCCACAACTGATGACTTAGCCGCTGACAAAGCAAAGTCAGCCGCTGACAAGGCAAAGTCAGCCGCTGACAAGGCAAAACTAGCCTCTGACAGGAATCATCAGCAACCACTATATTGAGTCCAGGGTGGTCAGGGACTTAATGGGTGTACACTCCGTACCTCCAAACCCATTTACAAAATTTCCAACAGAGCACGGAGGAAGCAAGAATATCACCCAGGTTGTACCTGAAGAGTGCAAATACTATAAAATGACCTCCGAATATCACTTCTACGTGACATTCGATGTTGTCGAGCAAGGGAAACCTGGAGTTTATGAGGTGCAAGTCGAATGTGATCGTGTTACCGGTGCAAGAACACTTAACCATGTTCTTCTTCTTACACCAAACACGATTTAGTATTATGAACGGGAGAGATACTTGGGCCAGGTATTCCGAGTATAAAGCAAAGGAGTATGAAGAAGCTTGGTCGTCTGATTCGGATGAACCTGAAGACTTTTACAAATTTAGTGGAATGGTGCATAGGTTTAACATCACGGGCTGTGGTTTTGACTATCATAACCCGTCATCTGATTTACACAGGTGCATTCTCTATAATGAAGGAAAGCCAGAAGATATTTAAGGGGTGTTTGGATGTGCGGTTAGGAGGAGATTATCTCCAAATCTCAGTTCCAAAATGGAGATAAGTTAAAAAAAATGTTTGGGTAATAAATGGAGATAAGTGATTATTTGCGTTTAGAAGCTCCAAAATGGAGTTTTGAAAAAGTTAGTGGGGAGCTACTTATTTCATTTTCAAACTGGAGTTTTGGAAAATTAAGCTTTCAAAATGGAGTTTATTATCAAATAATAAAATTTGCCAAACACTCAAAAAAGTGATTATTTGATTATTGCGATTTCAAACTGGAATATCAAATCCAAACACAATTTTTTAAAATGGAGTTTTCAAAATGATAATTTTTCAAAATAGAGTTTTCAAAATGAATAATTTATTTTCAATAAGCACATGCAAACACCCACTTAGTGGTAAAGCAGCACCATTTTCTGTCAGCAACAGAGAGTTTTATGGCTTTTAATGTCACTGTTTGCTTTGCTGCTCCTTATATGTATAAATGGAGCTCATTTTCTCTTGATTGGTTGTTGTAAAAAGTGTTTATACTTAAGAGTTTTTCTTTTCGAGTAACATATTTGTGATACGAATCATTACTTGTCTTGTTTTCCTCACTTTTATACGTTTCGGTCAGTCATTATACATTTCCGTTTGTTTTCATCAGTTTTTATACGTGTTCGTCCCTAATACGAAAATATAAACATACGAAAACGTATAGAAGGTATGAAAATGTACGAAACCTAAAAGAACGGACATAAACATACCGAAAACAAAAGAAACGGAAGAAAATAGACGGAAACGTATGAAAACGTAGCGTTAAATACGGACTAAAACGTATGAAAACAGAGGATATTGATAAAAACTTTAGAAAACGCATGAAAACAAACGTAAATGATGGAATGGAAGAAAACGTACAACGGGTAAAAACGTAAGAAAACGTAAGAAAATATATAAAAACTTAAAAAACTGATAAGACGTATGAAAATATAAGAAAAACATAACAAAACCTAAAAAAGCTTATAAAAACTTAAAAATGATAAAGCATAATATAAAAAACGTACAAAACGGATAAAACGTAAAAAAAATGATAAAAACGTATGAAAATGTACAAAAACGTAACAAAATCTTAAAAACTGATAAATACTTAAAAGAATAGAAGTAGAAAGATATTATGTATATAAGGACGACGAGTCTTTGAGTCATATGTACATCACCGAACAGATGTATCTCTATGAGCGGTGGCTATGTGTTGAATCCTAAACTTTTGTGGGAATCCTAGACGTCTTACTTGTTCAAGTCACCCAAAAAGGGCTTTGAAGAAATGATAGATAAGGGCAAAGTAGAAGATATGAACACTGAATCAATCACTTCAATTAATAAAAACAAGTTTGAATCAAAAGATTAAACAGTCACCACAGCTACACTGGTGTGACTCTATTATCTAAATGATAATAGTCTTACAAGAACAAAAACAAAAAGTAAATAAACATGATCTGGGTTACATTTTAAAGAGAGAGTATTTTTATCAAAAACACACACACATAGAAACCCAGATAAGATGACAAAATGAGGAGCGTCTTCTCTTTATCCCCAAAAGCCAAAAAGAGATGTTGCGTCTCTTGTACGCTTGGCTTATTTACCAAGTAGTGCTCCAAGAATCCAAATAGCCACCTTTAGTCCTCCACCTCACCAAGTATCCATCAACACATGTCCAAGTGATAACTGATACAAACAAAAGATACATAATTAGTCCCTCAAGTTAGAAAGTGGTATCTGATTAGGTCCAAATATTTTAACATCCCCCTTAATCAGATACCCAATACAGATTACACATGCCAAGTTTTTTAACAAGAGCATTGTGTTGCAATGTATCCAGTCCCTTTGTGAGGATATCTGCTATTTGATTAGCAGAATCCACCTTACAAGTTTTAACAACACCACTCAGAATTTTTTCCCTCACAAAATGTAAGTCAATTTCTAAGTGCTTGGTTCTTTCATGGAATACTGGATTAGCAGCTATCTTGATAGCTGAGTTACTGTCACAGTACAAAGTAACAGGCAAAAGATTTTCACATTTTAAGTCCTTTAAAATCTTTAAAATCCAGATGACTTCACTGGTTACTGAAGCAAGAGCTCTATACTCTGCTTCAGTAGAGGATTTGGAGAGAGTGTTTTGCTTTTTACTCTTCCAAAAAACAAGATTGTTATTAACAAAAACACAATAGCCAGTAACAGATCTCCTAGTAACAACACACTTAGCCCAATCAGCATCATAATAAGCATTTAGAGACATACCAGAAGTCTTCTTAATGTGAATGCCCAAACCTGGAGAACCTTTAAGATATCTTAATATCTTGAAGGCTGTTTTGAGATGAGATCTCAAAGGAGAGTGCATGAATTGACTCAAGCAGTGAACTGCATAAGATATGTCAGGCCTGGTATTGGTTAAGTAAATAAGCTTACCCATCAGCTTTTGAAAGTCAACAATATTATCAAGTAAAGGGTCATCAATGGTTGCCTCATTAGAAACAACAAGTTTAGTAACCAAAGGAGTGCTAGCAGGTTTGCAAGCCAACATACCATACTCAGAAAGAAGGTCCAAAACATACTTCCTTTGATTTAAGCAAATGCCACAATTAGTATCAATAACCTCAATACCCAAGAAATATTTCAACTTGCCTAAGTCCTTAATCATAAACTTAGTTCTCAGAAACATCTTAAATTTTTCAATCTCACCAACATTGTTTCCAGTAATAATGATATCATCAACATACACAAGCAAGGCAAGAAAAATATTACCAAGAGACTTAGTGTACAAAGAATAGTCAGATTTACTTTGAACAAAACCATTTTCACTTAACACAGCTGTAAGCTTAGCATTCCATTATCTAGGAGCTTGTTTAAGCCCATACAATGACTTTTTTAGTCTACAGACCATGTTATCACCACCAGCAAGATAGCCTTGAGGTGGTTTCATGTAAACAGTCTCATCAAGGTCACCATAAAGAAAAGCATTATTAATATCAAGTTGGAAAACAGGCCAAGAATGCACAATAGCAATGTTAAGTAAGCATCTAACAGTAACCATCTTAACAACAGGAGCAAAAGTTTCATCAAAGTCAATTCCTTCTTTTTGACCAAAGCCTTGGGCAACAACCCTAGCCTTGTATCTCTCAATTTCACCACTAGATTTAAACTTAAGTTTCCAAACCCATTTACTACCTAAGGCCTTTCTACCTTTTGGTAATTCAACAATGTCCCAAGTATCATTCTCAAGAAGGGCTGCAAGTTCAGTGTTCATAGCATTGACCCAATCAGGATTTTGAGAAGCTTCAAAAAAACTCTTTGGCTCACTGTTTTTGTTATGTTGGGTGACAAAACAGAAGTTTTCATGATTAAGTTTAGAATACCCTACAAATTTTTCAAGACCATATTTAACCTTGGAATTAACAACAAAATCATTATAGTTTTTTGGAAAAACAGAAGGTCTGGTAGACCTTCTAACACCCTGAGTAGAAGCACTTGGATTTTGATTCAAGTGACCTTCAGACTCATTATTTTCATCAAGTGTTGCAGCCTCCTCTCCCAACCTAGCTTCAATATCCTCACTGTTATGAGCATCATATCCAATATTTGGAGAATCAACAGTGTCCATATTGTTCCCAAAGTTGGGAGAGTGGCTACCCTCACTTTGTGACTCATGGTCACTATTATGACTACCTGTTACTCTCTCATCATCATTAGGTAGCTCAGGGTTATCTAAATCAAAGAAGTTTAACAAATTTTTATCTTGACCAAGACTAAGGACATTAGACTCATTATGCTTGTCTTTTGAGACAGAATCCTTAAAAGGAAATATAGACTAAAAAAAACTCACATCTCTAGAGACAAAAAACTGATTCCTATCAAGACTAAAAAGCCTGTAACCCTTCTGAGAATTAGAATAACCCATCATAACACATTTTTCAGACCTATTAGACAATTTATCATGACTATTCAAGATAGTAGCAAAGCATAAACAGCCAAACATTCTGATAAGAGAGAGATTAGGACAAGTATTGTAAATCATTTCATAGGGGGACTTTCCATTTAACACAGAAGATGGTAATCTGTTAATGAGAAAGGTAGCAGTTAGAATGCATTCAGACCAAAATTTCAAAGGAATTACCCCCTGAAACATAAGACACCTAGCCACATTTAACAGGTGTCTATGTTTCCTTTCAGCCACCCCATTTTGCTGTGGGGTATAGGCACATGAAGTTTGATGAAGTATGCCATTGTTATTACAAAACTTATTGAAAGTTTGGTTAACAAATTCAGTACCATTATCACTTCTAAAGATCTTAATGTTTCTTTTAAACTGGTTTTTAATCATTTTATAAAACACATCAATAAAAGTGACAACTTCATCTTTAGACTTAATGAGATATACCCAAACAGCTCTAGTAAAGTCATCAACAATGGTCAGAAAGTATCTATGGCCAGTATGACTAGTCACCTTATAAGGACCCCATAAATCAAGGTGAACAATGTCCCCCAAACACTTGGTATTATGGTCACTTAAAGGAAAGGGCTTTCTGGATTGCTTAGCCCTTTGACAAACTTCACAATAGTCATACTTATCATGTTTATCAAGTTTCAAAGTGGCTTTTAAGATATCTAAAGCAGGGTCACCAGGATGGCCAAGTCTACAATGCCAATCATAATAAGATAGAGAACAAACAGGGACAGTTTGACTAGCATTACACTTAATACCTTTAGTATCTAAGTAGTATAAACCACCACATTGATTACCAATCCCTAGAATGTTTTTCAGATTCAAATCCTGATTCAAAAAAAGGCATTTATTTTCATCAAAAACCACAAATATCTTGTTATCCTTGGCTAATTTATGCACAGATATTAAAGTAACACAATACTCAGGAATAACCAACACATCAAACAAGACAAGACCATTTCCCAGTTTCAGATTTCCAATCTTAGATATGAAAGCTTCAGTCCCATTAGGATGACTGACTTTAATTTTTAAGTGAGAAATATCAAACACATTGTCCAGTTCTTTTTCATCATTAGTCATATGTTGGTTAGCCCCAGAGTCAACCACTTTCCCATGTTGAGTAACTTTAGAATGAATATTAGAACAAAAAAAGTTACTAAAGTTATCATTGAAGGCTTTACTGGAATTTAGGTAAGTACCTGCCATATTGGCTTGCACACCCTTCTCACTCCCATTGTTCTCTTTGATAAGAGAGAGTAAAGCAGAAAGTTGTTCATCAGAAAAGACAGAGTTGGGATTAGTCCCCACAGAATTGTTAGAAACATTTTTTCCTTTAGAGTTTTGGCCAGGTCTCTTTTTTCCAAAATCAGCAGGATACCCAATGAGTCTAAAACATCTATCAATAGTATGCCCATTGTACCCATAATTTTCACAAATCACTTCAGAATTCCCATTAGGTCTGTAGGTGTTCCCATTGGGCCTATAGGTATTCCCATTGGGCACATTAGGTCTAGGGTTACTATTGTAGTTGGGGGTAGCATTGAAGTTAGGTCTAAAGCCACCAGAGTTATTACTCTGATTTCTTTGAACCACATTTCTGGTGGGCCCATTTGCAAAGAAAGCAGATGTCTGATTCCTTTGGGAGGAACTAGACACATTGCTAGAGGCAACTCTGTGAGACTCCTCACTAGAGATAATAGCATAAGCCCCTTTGACATCAGGTAAAGATTCCCTAGAAAGAATAGAACTTCTAATAGTCATGTAAGAGTCATCAAGACCCATTAAGAATTGCATTAATTTAACAGACTATTATGGTTCTTAAATTCACTAGTAGCATAACACACACAATTAGGAAGCTCAACCATAGCATCATATTGTTTCCACAAAGCATTCAAGGTATGATAATAATCAGACAAATTGGAGCCATTTTGTTTCAAAGTATTTATCTTATGATGCAAATTAAATATCACAGACCCATCAACTTTATGATAGGTTTCTTTCAAATCATTCCAAACATGCTCAGCTTTCTTAGAAAAAATTTGACCAAGAAACAATTCATCAGAAATAGAATTAAGAATCCATCCTAACACAACAGCATTGACTCTGTCCCATTGTCTTCCTAACACATCATTAGTTAGGGATCTTTTACAAGATCCATTTATGAAACCAGTTTTATTTTTTCCTTCCAATGCCAAAAGCATAGCATTAGACCAGATTTGATAATTCTCAGTTCCTTTAAGTTTAATAGAAATCACAGTCAATGTGGCAGAGTCATTTGGGTGAAGATGCAAAGGGTCACTAATATCAAGCTTACTAATCAAGGTGACAACAGATTCTTCCCCAATCTGGTCATCTTGATGTTCAGTGTCTGTGTCACCATGAACACTAGTCATAGTGAAGAGTCACAGAAACTAAACTCCCAAAAAAAGTGAACTTAATCAAAGTCAACAAAGTTCCCAGGCTTCCAAACCACTCAAGGGTGGCAGGTCAAGGGCAAGACAGTGATTAAGGGTCCAAATAAACAAAATACCCCAACAATCAAAAGCAAGATCAGCAAAAAAGAGAGTAACAAAATATGAGAGAGTATAAACACAGATATCACCCAAAGAACAAGTATGAACGAATAAATAAGCAAGTAACCAAAATAATCAAATAAGAAGAGAGAGCAGAGGTGTTACAATGCATAAACCAAAAGCTCAATCGATCTGTTTCTTCTAGATTCACTTAGTCTAGAGGAAACAGAACCTCCTCACCAAACCCTAATTTGAGAAAAATTAGGGAAAAGTGCAACCACCAACAGATCTATGAAATAGATCTAATATATAACGTCCCTGCACCACGAACAAAGTTAAAACATATATAATATAAAAAACCCCCAAATATTTTGAAACCCTAAAATTAAAAAATCGATTTTAGGATGAATAAAAAACAATGAGAACAAAATCTTTTTAAATCTGACTATCTCAATAGCAGATCTATCCAAAAAACGTTTCAATTTTAAAAAACCCCAAAAATATTTTGAAACCCTAAAAATATATTTCCAACGATTTCAGAGAACCATGGCTCTGATACCATGAAGAAATGATAGATAAGGGCAAAGTAGAAGATATGAACACTGAATCAATCACTTCAATTAATAAAAACAAGTTTGAATCAAAAGATTAAACAGTCACCACAGCTACACTGGTGTGACTCTATTATCTAAATGATAATAGTCTTACAAGAACAAGAACAAAAAGTAAATAAACATGATCTGGGTTACATTTTAAAGAGAGAGTATTTTTATCAAAAACACACACACATAAAAACCCAGATAAGATGACAAAATGAGGAGCGTCTTTATCCCCAAAAGCCAAAAAGAGACGTTGCGTCTCTTGTACGCTTGGCTTATTTACCAAGTAGTGCTCCAAGAATCCAAATAGCCACCTTTAGTCCTCCACCTCACCAAGTATCCATCAACACATGTCCAAGTGATAACTGATACAAACAAAAGATACATAATTAGTCCCTCAAGTTAGAAAGTGGTATCTGATTAGGTCCAAATATTTTAACAGGCTTCAATATACACGGCATACTCAAAGAGTCATCATGGCCGTTTCCGAGCACTTCAAAACTTAACACCTCTCTTTATCCCGAAAAATGCATCATTGGAAAATTTTCGTGGAAAAATCACCTATTCTCCTGTTTCAAGATTAGTTACATTCGAAATCAGGAACCGTTAAATTTATGTATACTAATTACCTTCGTATCTTTAGTATATAAACACAAATAATCATTATTAACATGGTCTGACCATTCATAAAGATGATGAGTAGCCAAAGCAGTAACCACTTTGTTATGTCACACAATCAATATTCATTAAAAAAAAGCTCAAATACATTAGTACAAGAATAGCACACCAATTTAACCAGTTCTGCGACTACACATATGGTGAACTTCATTATCGCCACTCGTGCAATTACTGCTATAGGCTTGATGATTCCACATTTGTGTTCGACCACACTTACAAAAGTGAAACTTGGTCAATGCATCAGGAACTAGCTCAGCTGGTTTCCCTCTTTGCAGCAAATGTTTCTGCAACGAGTAATGGGAAAGCGATTGTTGCATCACAGTGCACCTGGATTGAAACAATTAACATAAATACTTGTCATTACAGCCGTTTAATAAAAAAATGCATTTTTAAGGATGGGTGATAATGGTGAAGAGGATAAAAAAAAAAACCTTGACGGATTTAGCAGAACTGCGTATTTTTCCCCATGATACGGCTTCATCAGGACGAGCACCTGAATCACTACCATCAAATTCTTGGGCTGTGTTGATGAAAACAGCATAATCTGCACCATTACGCATCATATTCGCGTTGCAAATGTGATGTTTTGGCAACCCCCCTCCTAGAATTATCATTCCAGTCTTCCTAGGGTTTGCATGCACAGCCTCACTGTTGATCGCCCTTATATCTGTATAAAAAAAAATCATGAGGATAACATTAAAGCATTGGTAATTCCTGATGTTATTAAAAATTTCAGTAAAATTCAGTTTCAGTTAAATGATATGTAAAAAGGGAATCTTCTGAAATTATAGATTGCATACATATAAGTCGTCAGTCGTCGTCACTTGTAAATGTAGTTTGATAGACCAAGTTAAAATAAGAGAATATGCTCACCTTGTACTACATCGACCACAAGACCTGGATTGCGAAACGAATGGAAATATAACATGTCCCCGAGAGATCCATCTGTCAAGCCGGGACAGAAGACGGGAATATCATTCTGCAGTACATATTATCATGTTATGGTGTAAGCTATGGCCAAAAAAAAACCCCACAAAAAGATAAGAGGATAAACTAAAACAAATATTGTTTAACAGAGTTATTAGTTGTCTTATTTTTAAGCGTCTTAATTAAAAAAATACAAATCCCACCGTAGCAGTACAATGAAACCGATATTTAATTTGTGATGCAAATCAATAATTGTATCAACAATTAAGTGATACAAAATAAATCAGTGTTGAAACCATGGAAAAACAATTTCTAGATACTAGTTTGACATTCAGAAGGAGGCTGAAAGTGGATGTGAGTGCAATGATTTGTAAGATACCAACATTAAGTTAATAAAGTATGAACGTGTGATTACCTTATATGCCCAATATAGATATGAACTCTCATCGTTAATTTCCTTCCCCAAACGCGCTATCACTTTTGACGGTGTCCATAATACATTCTGTTCAACACAAAGCAAATAGACAAATAAATTTCTATGAGACAACTTGCTCAAAGAAGATGTTCAAAATGCATGCTCACAGTTGGTCAGTAATTAAACTTGTTAGCACCAATTATGCATTGTTTCCTACAGAAATTAGTAATAACCATTACCGATAGATTTAGTCTAGCTATGAGAGCCCCCTATTCAGATAAGTGTGGTCGTAAGTTCTTCTTTGGTTAGTTCAATCTTAGTCGCCAATTATGTTGGAAAAGATTCAGAATCTCTGGAGAGTTTATAAATTATAAAATTGCAGAAATGAAACACCCTGAGTGCAAGTATAACAATACCTTTGTTTTTTGTTCTTCCAGCATTTGGTCAAATATTGGGATAATCCAATCCTCAAACTTACAGTAGTTATCATTCGGCACCAACAAGTTACCAATACGATTTAGTCCTTTTGAACGCAATGCAGCGCCAGGTAGAGAAAATTCACCTCTATATGTGTCTGCAAGACATTTTATTAGATCTTCCTCAATCCCGCCAGTTGTCGTCACAATCACTTCCACCTGGATTTAATTATACGAAAATATCAATCAAATACAGTATATTTTATTTAAAACTATTTAAATGGGTAAAACTCACTAACCATATGGTGTTGGACTAGATACCGAATAATGTCTCTGACACCAGAGGAAATGAGGTTTGAAGTGAAGCCAAGGAATATTTTGCACTTGACAGACTCTCTGTATGTTGGATTTTTCTCTTCCTCACTGCAATCTTCTGCTACTTTTTCATGAGAAAGCCTCCAATCTAGCTTCAATTATAAAAATAAAACCCCTCAATACATCAAACAAACAACTAACTCAAAAAAAGCTGTATTCTTGGTCAAGTGAAGGTCTATAATAGGGGAAAGATCTTCAGAAACACGCAGCTAACAATAAAATTAAATGCCTCTCCCGAGTGCCCAAATGAAATGCCTCAATAATAATAATTTCTAGAAGTTAAAACTGATATAATACAAAGCCAGTTCATTTACTCATATATGGGTCAATTGGGGTTTCTTTAATCTCTAACGCGCCAATGGTATACAAACTTACAAAAGTTATAAGTACTACTACAACTCATGCTACTTGGTCTTAAACTTAGAAGTACTAGAAAAGCTGCTGACACATCGAAATTGACATCACGTGTCTTTGGTCAAAGTAGTAACGGACAGCCTGAAAACGGAGTTTCTGCGCTTATTTCATTACAGCAGCAAAAGCATATGGCCCAAACTTCCGATATACATCTGATATTCTGATGCAGTTCCATCATTTGCATGTCATGTTACTAATTATTTGCTGTTTTGCATCTGATATGGTCTGCATTAAGGGGCTGTGGAGAATATGCTACTAGAAAATCATATCCGCCATGACCCTATAATAATTTCACACCGGTGTGTGATGGTACCAGCCCGAAAAGTATAGTGTGTTATGCTTCTAAGACTTTTATAACGGCTGAGAAATTGAAAACTTACTGGTAGCATTCGGAACACAACTTTCAACATTGCGCCATAAGCTTATCATAAAAAGGTTAGCTCTCATCTTGGCGAGCTGTAATCTAACCAGAGGTATGATTAACTAACACCTTAATGTGTCTACTATCAACACTACCGTTACAAGGGCTTAAGTGTTGATTCAAGTTTTGCAAAAAAGTGTTATGATCCCACATCGGCCAAGTATGGGATTGGTCATGGTTTATAATCTCTAGGTGTTCCCTCCTCCTTCAAGCTAGCTTTTTGGAGTGAGTTTTACACTTAGCCTATAAACTATTGATATCAAACTGATTTCGTGAATCGTTCTTCCAGGTAACTCGATTCGCCTAACTGTTTGGTTAACCGTATTTCATTTCTTAAGTGATTTCTAATACGTAGTATATCAAAAAGTTAACTACTCCGTACTTTGTTTGCTATTTTTATAAGTAAGCTCGTTACCTAGTTTCGGCTTATATAGCCGGCTTATGGCTTATTTGGTTTTGGGCTTATGTTTCATAAGCTCGCTTTTTGTGGCTTATTTTGAAACTTTTAAGGGGTGTTTGGTTTGGCTTATATAACGTAAGCCCATTTTGGCTTATATAACACAAGCCCCATTTTTTTTGGCTTATTTAGAGGTTTATGGGCTTATATAAGTTTATCATGATATATAATAAACTTATATAAGCCCCTAAGTCTCCAAATAAGCCACAAAATTGGGAATTATGTTATATAAGCCAAAAATAAGCCATATTTCGTAAACCTCCAATTCTTAAGCTTATTTGGAGACTTGTGAGCTTATATAAGTTAGCTTATGTTATATAACCCGAAATAGGTAATTACGTTATATCAGCTAAAACAAAGAGCTTATTATGTCATAATGAAGTTATATAAGCCGAAACAAACACCCCCAAAACTGAAACAATATCCATCATATACATGAAAATTCATACCAGCTACTGTAATAAAGTTGTGATATGAAAACATTTGTTATATAAAAGCGAATAATAAAGGTAAAGTGGGGGTACCATTTGATTAACAGTATGAATAGCATCACCAAGATTAGAAGCTTGGAAACCAGTAGAAACCATGGACTTAAGAAGCTCAGAATGATTGACACCATTGTTGAAATCATAACCCTTTATTTTGGGACACGTGTCTTCTAAACTCTCTGATTCCTTAAATACAACTGACCGGACATCCTCAATTACATCTGATGTTTCTTTCATGCCTTAATTAATTAATGTTACTGTTTGTTAGCTGCTGTGCTAAGCTAAACACACCAATGGGAAAGGAAGATGATGAAATGGGTTTGGGTTTTATGATATAAGGCCCATTTTTTATATTTATGGGGAGCCCATTTTGTTTTGTATAGTTCTGAGGAGAAATAGGGAAGAGCACTTCCCGTATCAATTTTTTTCTCGAGCATAAATTAATGGATCAGAATCTGATAAATCGGTCCAAATCGCCTTGCCAATAGGATGCCCCAATGCGTTACAAAATTTAGATTTAGCCAGTGATCCAATCAGAGGCATAATTTGAACAAGAGTATCAAACTTCTTAATAGCATTATCAATTAGAAATGCATTTTCCAGCATTTGACTGCGTACCATTGAAGGATTTAGCCGCACACTTGAACGATAACCCAGAAAGTCAAGGGAATGATTGGATAATTGGTTTATATAAATACTTCCTGGTTGAGGCCACAGGTCAAAATAATATTTCCAGAAATTGATAAAGTAATATTTCCATTTATTCATCAAAAGAAACGTCCCTTTTGAAGCAAGAATTGATTTTCCTTGATACCTAACATAATGCTGAAAGGATCTTTGAACAACCATAAATTTGCCCGTATCAAACGAAATTCAGATATCAGTATCAGTAAAGGTATTGGTACAAAAATCAGGTTTTTCCTGTTTTTATCGAGAATTTTTCGATTTGGTACCGGTCACGTACCGAGTTAGTCATCCCGATTTTTCTTACCTTATTTCGTAATCCTAGTACCGTGTCGAATGAGATTCATACACCGGGAATCAGTACAGTTACAGTTCGATTTCGTGATTCGGATCGAAATACTCATCCCTATTCTGAAATGTCCAAAAATCGACTATCTAATTGAAAAACCAAGTTGAATCGATTCACTTGGTTTAATGTTTGGTTTTATATATCGGTTTTCTGTTTTGCTTTGATTTGGTTTGGTTCGGTGAAGAACGAGAAAAAAGTGCTCTTGAACTCTCTTAATCGAATCGGAGTTGTTCGGTTTTAGTCTGAGGGCACATAGTTCGAGTCGCGGTTCATGTTTTATCATTTCTTTGATTTAAACTGTTTTTATTATTATTAATATATGATGAACCTTTGCACTAAATAATTACGTAAAAATTGAAGTAAAAGCGAGATTGTGTTATAATTGAGGTAAATGTCACGAAAAAGTACTCAATTTAAGGGTCATTTTCAATTAAAGTATTATATTTTTTTACATAAAGAGTCATCAAACTTATTATTTTGACTAATTTAAGTATTTTCGTTAAATATTTAACAATTATCCGTTATGTTTTACATTTCAAGTCGACCATCGTTATCACTAACCCAACCATCGTTCCCGTTATCGAGTCTCCTCACCATTATCATTAATTTATAATCAAAACTTGATCTTGCCACTTGACATAATTAGACTACATGATTAATTTTGATATTAATTTTTTCATAAAGCTATGAATTGGTTTGGAACTAGCTATCACCGTGTTCATAATGAGTGATTTTAAGCTTTTTAACACTTTCTGGTATATGACTCCACGAGTTTATTCCTAGAAAGAATCAAAGCTTTAAATTTTTTACACAACGTTAATGTTTTGAAACTCGAGTTTCTTACGCAACGTCAATATCTTGAAATCGGGCCGATCTGGTCGGTTCAACCGGTTGAATCGGCTTCGACCAAAAACGGGTTAAATTGATCCGGGTTTTATATATTCGAAACTCGGTGTGACCTGTCGGGTTTGAAGTAACCCGGTTTGACCCGGTTCGTGAGATCCGGCCGGGGTTTGACTTTTATCGTTTTTTTTTTTTTTTTTTTTTTTTGCGTTTTAATTATATGTATTTGCAATGTAACTTTCTTTTTACATGTTAAACTTTTTACTAAATGGTTTTTAGGCCAGATACATAAAATATATATGATTTTTATATATAGATTTTTTTAGTATTGCAAATATATATATATATATATTTTTATAAAAAACCGGGTCGACCTGACGATCCAACCGATTGAATCGATGACCCGATAGCTTAGCCGGGTCGATTCAAAACCCGAGTTTCAACACATTACACAACGCGAGATTACCAAGATTACCAGGAACATTACCCAGAAATTTTTAGTACCAAAATCAAGTGAAACGTTATTGACCATTAAGAACAGTAAAACTAGATCACATCATTTAATAAGTTATTCCTCACGTTAACAGGTACATATAACTTTAATTACTCCTCATACATGACGAGTTTTAATCATGTAATTGTCATCTTTTTAATATTTCGGCTTGCGGTGATAATTGAGATGGTAGTAGTGATGATAGACTTGAGATATAAATTTTTTAACGAATAATGGTTAAGTATTTAACGAAAATATCTAAATTGGTAAAAACATAAATTGCGTATCTTTTTATGCTAAAAAAAGTTCGATACTTTTATTGTAAATGATTTTTAAGTATAGTATTTTTGTGTCATTTCCTTTTATAATTGTAAATGGAGTTCATGTTCATTTCGCTAGGGAGGTTGGGAGCAAACTTAAATATAGTTTAGGGATTTAAGTGTACTTTGTAATATAGATTAGAAATAAACTAAAATTATAAAGTATTTTTGATAACCTCCTTAAGTTGTTTATAGGAAGATTCCTATTTGACTTAAGGAACCCCTCATCTCTATAAATAAAGATGAGAGGATTCTAGTTCACTGAATTCTTCTTCATCAAGTAATTTTTATTATGGTTATTAATAAAGAGGTGGTTGAGGGTATTCCGTGTGCATATATTTATCATTTTTTTATTCTCTCGCGTTCGCTACTTGTGCTCGATACAACTCGCGATCTAGCGATTCCGTGTTATCGAACTTCGAGTTTATTGTCGGTATCGTACAACACTTAGTTTTACGAGTGAACTGCACCAAAAGTTAGAAGAAAATCAACTTAAATGAACACCGAACCATCTAATATAGCACTTTAGGTTTTTTTTAGGATTGCGAGTATTTTATACTCAGACGTAAATCACCAGGTTAATTTCGGAATCCTATCCGACCCTTCCCTAGCCATCTTTGGGCCCGTTTGTTTAGGTCGTTTGAGAGCTTGGATATTACTTTGGGGTTAAATGTAATCGTTTGGTAACATTTGAAAAGAAAATAAATGGGCTACACACCCAAAGACACTCACTGTTTCCAATCTTGGCTAACATGTGGGTTTACTCATTTTAGGTGGGGCCTGCTATATATGTCCAATCTATCCCACTCAAATTCCAGTGAAATGTAAAAATTTTATTAGAAAAATTATTATTTAATTCTCCACTCACAATATAAAATAATATATTAAATTTAATATCATTTTTTGTTTTTTCCAATAAAACCTAAATCCAAAACCAAATATCCAAATATTAACCCTACTCCTAAACCCACCTGCAAACCAAACGGGCCCTAAATTCACACACCTCATGATGTTTGATGTTTGAACTATTAACTTCTTATTTGAAAGTCATCGACATTATCACTCTAAGCCATTCTATAAGTGCAATTTAATAAAATGTCAAAATTTCAACGACACAAAATCACTAATATTCCATTGACAATGAGCATTGGTTTGGGATCGGATCGGAACGGCTAAAACTGGAGGACCGAGAACCAAAATGGTTGAAACTCCGGACTAAAATGGTCTGGTTCAGTCCGATCCGAGTTGGTCCTGTTCGGTCCGGTTCAGTTTTATTAAGCATGATCGAAGCGATTTTGGTAAGATCGGATCGGACCGAAGACTGACTTGATTCAAAACCCCGGACCAAGTACCGGAATGAAATAATTCGATCTCATTCGAGTTGGTCCGATCAATTTTGGTTTTTCAGTCCGAGTCAATTTTGAGTCTGCCATACTACCAAACTCGGCCCTAATTGACATGACTTGTCCATGGGCTCATATTAGCACACAAACTGATTATGTTTGATTTTTTTTAACGGCGAGTTAGTAGTTAGTGATTCGAGCTTACAGTGACATTCAATTGGGCAGTATGCAAGTCTTAAACCTTCTCCTTAAGGGATAAACCCCACTCCTGCTTCTTAATTCGGGTCTTAGAAGGTTCCTAGTAAGACTCGAACTCGAGACCTCTCCAAGAATACCTCTCCAAAGTTACCTTTGATGGCCAACTGAGCTCATCTGATTAAACTGGTTATGTTAGATTAGGCCAACATTTATTTCAATTTGAAAAAGAACTTTACCCCAGCTTCACGTAAATTTTATCAACTCATGCAACCCTACTACTTTGATTTTGCATTAACTGATAACAAAGTACAGCGTGACCGTAACGAAATTTACGAACGTATATGTGATATCAATACAGTAACTAAATATGCTAGAAAGAAAAGTGAAACAATATCTAATATGTTAGTACTAATATATATGTTTTCATAACAAATACAGTAATAGAAAAATAACTAAGCACCTGAATATAGTAAGAGTGAGTTAGTAGTTACCATTTGATTAACGGTATCGATAGCGTCACCAAGATTAGAAGCTTGAAAGCCAGTAGAAACCATGGACTTAAGAAGCTCTGAATAGTTAACACCATTGTTAAAATCGTAACCTCTTATATTAGCACAAGTTCCTTCTAAGCTTTCGGATCGCTTAAATATAGCCAAACGAGCATTGGCAATCGCCTCGGCTGATGTTTCTTTCATGGCTTTTGCTGTGTGTGTTCTATCAAGTCAAGCTAGCTATTTATAGAGAACACACGAATGGGTATTGTCCCGTTTGTTATCTAGATGTGCATTAACAAATACTAATGATTTTTCTTTGTTGAATAAATTGTATCACATGGTTAATTGATACTAATGATTTTTCTTTGTTGAATAAATTGTATCACATGGTTAATTAATTAATTATCTTAATTGTAAACCGTTTTGTGCATAAAACTAGCATTGTTATCACTTTTGTTTTTTTTTAATAAAACTAAGGCAAACGTCTTTAAATCTTGAAAAAATGCAGCATTATTAGTATTTCAATTTTTACCACCTCATAGCTTAAGTTTTATACTAGTAGTTTTAAGTTTTAACCTTTAACCTCATCTCTAGAGGTGGCAAAATGGGCGGGCGGGCAGGCACGGGCGGCGGGTTAAACGGGCAACGGGCTAACAGACGGCGGGCTAAACGGGCGCGGGTTAAACGGGCACGGGCGAAACGGCCGGACAAAACGGGCGGGCTAAACGGGCGCAAGCTAAAAAAGAAAAAAAAACATATAAAAACATATAAATAAAAAATAAAAATACTTGTTTGAAAGCCGGGATAAAAATTTAATAAAAAATATTCCTCGAGTATACTAATTTGTATTTTACAAGTGCGCCCGTTAAGCTCATTTAGTTTCTTACATATGCGCCCGTTTAGCCCATTCATTATAAAGAATGGGCAAAGAGTGCCCATCTTTTTTTGAAAATTGACAAAAAATACATATATATATCAAAATGGGTAAGATTTGACACCTCATCTCACTCAAATTACCATTACATGACACGTATAAAAAATAATTCGTCATCCCTAAAAACCTTATAATTCGATTTGTTCTCATCCCATGCTATTTTTCCAACTAATTAGTTTTCCCTAATTTGTGACCCGATCAGTTACTTGCAAAGATGTATCCGCTATAAATAGGTTTTCTTTTTTGGTGTATGGTTTAAAGTTATGTTTAACTAATGATTACAGTTTTTTTTTTTTTTTTTTTTTTTTTTTATTTTTATGAAAAGTAACTATTGATAATGTACTTTGGGTATGGTTGTTGTTAGTTTAGCCTCAAAGTTATCAGCCAATTTCTTCTATTGGTGCGCTACACCAAGAGTGGTGCTAAAGTTTTCGGCACCAAATTCACTAACCACGCTAAGCGAACTTTGTAATTTTTTTTTTCCTTTTTAATAATAAAATGAAATATATGTGAATTCATAATACAACATTTATATTTTGACATCACATTTGAAACCCATCAACTACGGCTGAAATTGTAATGTCACCGGTTTCTGATATCAATGACAATTTTGCTTACTAACATCATTTTTCCTTTAGCACGAACTTTTAAAACCCAACGGCTTCCAATACTCTAACACGTTTGTCGTTTGTGTTAAGATTTAATCATAAGTACACATCGCATTCCTTTGTTTCTTTTTAGAAATGGCTTACCTTTTCAAAAAACTAAAAGAAGAAGAGCAAAACACAAAACAATCTCTAAAATAGAAAGCCAATTGAAACATAAAAAAAAACTCAAAATTTTTACCCAAGAAACAAACCTACAACCAATATTCACAATAAAAGTAACAAGATAGATTTAGAACTCAATTCGTGCTCAAAGACTTTTGCGACTCATGTTTGGATAAACAAATCTAGATTACATTCTTATTTAGATAGTTGCTGCACAAATGTTGACGGCATAATATTGCTTGTGCTCATGATTATGCTACTTTTTTGTGTAGTGTTGTGTTTTTTATTTAGCTAATGGAATCTATATAATGAGGTGGCATGATAATCTTTTTTATGAAAGTTATAAGTAACGATGTATTGATGTTTTCAAGTCCCTTAAGGATAATTGAGATGTTTGTGATCAGTTTTCTATTACTCCTTATCAGGACGGAACTTGAACGTGTTTAACGGAGGGCTAATTTAAAAAATATTTATTTTAGAGGGTGATATACACTATGCCTAATATTTTTAATTAAAAATGACTAAAAACATATTTAAAAAGATATAAAATATACATAGAGTCGAATTTTTTAGGGGGCCACAACCCCACTCGGCCCCTTAGAAGTTCCGTCCATGTCCCTATGTTTTAACAATTGTGACAATTTGATAAAAACTTTGTATTGATTTGAAGGTCACTTGCAGAAAAAACACTTATATATGGATTGACGAAATAAGAAGCTTCCAATATATCTCTAAATTTCGTAGTTTGGGATTTACGCTGGTTAATAATAAGTTAATAA
Organism: Glebionis coronaria; assembly: GCA_025667525.1. Lineage (NCBI taxonomy): Eukaryota > Viridiplantae > Streptophyta > Magnoliopsida > Asterales > Asteraceae > Glebionis > Glebionis coronaria. The sequence continues at coordinate 526,312,056 of CM046876.1, forward strand.
CTATAACGAAAACTTCACGTGCTTTATAAAAAGGTAAGTAATGAAAGAAGTAGTCGAAATACATCACAAATTCTCAGGCGAAACGTAAAACACGTGAACTTTGCCAAAATCCTACCTATAGAAACGATTAGGATTTGGTAGTTGGGTATGGGGGGTATCAAAGGCCCATTTGACCCCGTTTGTTATCACATCTTAATTAATTAAATGTATCACATGGTTAATTAATTAATTGTAAATCGTTTTTTGTATTATTGAAAGAAATGATTTGGATTTCGGATGTTTAAATACGTGACTATTTTTATGTTTAAAAGGACGTGGACACAAGTTCAAATATAAATTATTTTTTTTTTAAATATCTAGACAAATTTTCATCATTTATTTTGGTTTGATTTAAAAAGAAAGATTAACCTAAGATTAAAAAAAAACACGGAGATATCATTGTTTTCAAAAAGTTCAAAAGTTTCAAAAATCGGGCGCAGAAATAAAAGTTGTAAATTTTTCAAATTGATTTTATTAATAGTGATATTTCACTGGTAAGAAAAAGAAATATTAATGGTGATAAATTAATTTTATCACTGATATTTCATTTCTTCACTGGTGATATTTCATTATTTTCTTCACGAGTGAAATATCACCGTTAATAAAAATCAGTTCGAAAAATTTACAATTTTAGTCCTCCGCTGATTTTTGTATTTTTTTACATTTTAGCAAAAATAATCCTTCCGTGTTTTTTCAAGGAATTTAATCTTAAGTAATGAATGGCTAAAATTAATCCTCTGACTTGCAAGTAAAAAGAAAGTTACAAAATAACACAACTAAAAGAATGTGTTATTTTTTGTGGTTTGTGAAATTATGAGTCTTTTGTAGTCTTCGACCGATTTTTATTATATATGTTTAGACAGGGGCGGACTTATGTATAAGGTATGTGGCGGCGCTTCCATAGCTTGATCAAAAAGACGATAATATAGTGTATTTTTTCTTTGATTTTGACAGTTTTTTTTAAATGTCTCCTATTTAAAACGCAAATTGCCCTCCACTCACACATTAAAATCCAACTTTTAACACTTTAAAACTTGTTAATTTTCATTTTTAAGTTAAAATATTTGATTTTTATTCGAATTTTAGTTTTTTTTGCCTTATTATTTAAAAAAAAAAATTGCCTTCCATTCTTTAATTTTTTAGATCCGCCACTGATTTAGACTCATAGTTAGACATACTAATTGGGCGCCTCAATCGATTTTCTTTTATCAATATCATTTTTCTTTTTTAATAACGGGTAGTGTATGTATTTGCATTTTACAACAGCGCATAACAAGTATTTATATTCGTGGCACTGCCGCAAAGCACTTATAGACGATTGTATTGCACCATATCGTGAGTGTTACTTTCCAACCTATCACAGCCACAAAGTCGGATTAAACCCATAAAATATCATCTTATTTATTAAAATGTACCGACTTTAAACACTTACAATTTATTCGCTAAATAATACTGATGACGTATAGTCCCCAGTCGGGTCAGGAATCCGGCCCATGGGTACTACCCATATCCGGCCCATCACAGATGGGTGGGAATAATGTTATTTAAGCTTATGGGCTTGAATGAACAGTGACCGCACACATGTGTGCGGCCCACGGCCCGGCGTGGCCGACATAGGGTTAGACAGTATCAGTGGCAGCCCACTAGGGTTCCACTGCCTAGGAATAGGTTTACCCCCAAAGAGGAGGATATTCACTACCATAATTAGAAGATAACAATCATTCTAATTCTGATAGTTATCATTTCCTTGGGGCCGAAGTATCAGTGGCAGCCCACTAGGGTTCCACTGCCTATAAAAGGAACCCGCAAGGGTTCCACAAAGGTATTACGTTCTATACTCCCAACTCATATAAGACCCTAGCCGATTACTTACTCTCACGCCGGAGTCTAATCGTGGGAAACATTCCCACGGTAAGCCTAACGCGTGTTGTTTAGTGTGCAGGATCCCAACCAAACAGTTCACTTGGTGTAGGAGCCGGAGCCCAGCCAACCCGAATTAAGCCTAATTCGGGTCTAGCAAGGATCACCCAACTTTTGCATCAACAAGTTGGCGCCATCCGTGGGACCCATTACACTAAGCTAGAGCAAAACCTTATCTTGAATTTCCAATGACGAAGGGGCATCCGCAAGCTAATCCCAGGAACGCGAATCCTGGAAATCGGAAGTCCCAAGGGGAAGGGATACTTATCCCCAATCAATCTCCTAGCCGCCTTGCGGGCGGACCTGGTAACCGGGGTGGTTTTCAGCCCTTGGGGGTAACGAGCACGATCTCTATAACACCCCCACCTACATCAACCCTGGATAACCCTGATCCAGGGAGTGCGCCCAATCCTCCTAACAAGGAGTCGCGCAGACCATCGACCGAGGAGGAAGTTGAAGTCCAGCCACTCAGCGAGGAAGATCTCACTCGAGTTCTCACGCAGAACTTCGATAGGATCGTCCCGGGGATTGCATCAAGGTTGAATCTAGGGAGGAGTCTCCAGTCTAGGCTCAACTTTGGCAATACTGGACCAATCACTTCTTCCCAAAATCAGAGGAAAAGGAAAACCCGGCCTCAGGACCAGGGCATCTTTGAGGAAACCCCTCAACCTAGGAATGTGTTCGAGCGCATAGGAGATCGCCTCATGCAGGAACTAACGCAGTCTCGAGAAGGGGGAGATAAGTCCGACGGTTCACCCGAGCGACCAGATCGAGAGCTGACTAGAGCCACGCGCCGCACAAGTGTGTGGGATAGGGTGGACACCGGGAAAAAGCCTCCCGGCTCTTCTCAAAAGAGCGGACCTCGCCCGAGGGATGGGGCACCACCCCCGTCTCCTGATCCGTCGGGAGAAGACTCGGATGACCATCCGCCCAAGCGTCACCGACCTAGGCGTACCCCCCCCCCCCACCACCACCAAACAATGATGAGTATTATGGTGGCCCTTATTATCGAGATGCAGAAGCGGAGGATCTTTCCCGCCCGTGGTGTGAACCATGGGATGACCCTAGGCTCACCGTGCCATGGGCGGATCCCAGGGAAGACTCATTCACCCTCCGCATACGGAACTACTCCGAGGACACCAAACGTCGCATGCCGGCTTGTGTCAAGACCTATGATGGAACTGGTGATCCGGATGATCACCTCAAAATATTCGACACGCAGGCTAAAATTGAGCGGTGGCCCATGCCTATATGGTGCCAAATGTTCAATTAAACCCTAATCGGCAATGCCCGTGACTGGTTCGAGGGACTCCCTCCACGTAGCATTGATAGTTTCACGGAACTACGCATTGCGTTCAAGAATAATTATACTCAAAGGAAGAAGTATAATAGGGATCCGGTCTCATTGGCAACTGTCAAACAACGGCCGGGGGAGTCCACAGAAGCCTTCACTGAACGCTTCAATGATGAGTGCACACGCACAAAAACAATGCCGGAACTCCTGAAAATCTCTGACTACATGCACGCCATAACAGACAGGGAATTGATCAGGCGTCTCAACGACAAGCTTCCAGAGAGATATGATGACCTCATGGAAAGAGTCAGAAATTTCATAGAGGGAGAAACAACTGTTTCTGCGGCTTACCCATCCAGAGGAAATGGATACCGGTCAAACGACCAGTCTCGGAGACAGTCGGGTGGTCAAGGCAATCAGAACAATAGCAAGGGCTCAGACTATAAGATCCAGAACAAAGGAGGGCGGCCGGATGATAAGTTTACCCCCCTAAAGATGTCCTATCGGGAAATCTTGCTGACGGAAGGGGAAAACTTTCCGAGGCCTCCTCCAATGACAACTCCCCCGGACCGTCGGCAAGGAAATCGCTTCTGCGAGTTCCATAATGACAAGGGCCATGGTACGGAGGAGTGTATCCAGCTCAAGAAGCACATTGAGTCACTAATCAAATCGCGTAAACTCAAGCACTTAGTTAAGGATTGGAAGGATGGAAAAGACAACAAGAAATATGACAAGAAGGATCCCCAAAAGGACAAACCTTCGACCATATACATGATCCAATCCAGACAACGCCGCACGAGGCAGAAAGTTGGCCAAAAATTTTCACGCGGCAGGGAAATCTCATTCCCTCCCATCACAGCAAGCGATGTGATTGATGCGCCTCTCACTATTGAGATAAGCATTGGAACACATAATGTTCGTCGCATGTATGTGGATGGAGGGTCGTCAGCAGAGGTACTGTGTGAACACTGTTTTGTGCAGTTATGCCCAGAAATAAGAAGCCAATTAGTACCGACCACGGCGCCGCTCACTGGCTTTAGTAGAGACACTATCTGGCCGATAGGGCAACTGCGTCTGCTTGTAACCATTGGGAATGAGGAACACTCCACTACGGCGTGGATGAACTTCATGGTGATACGCTCACATTCTCCGTACAATGGGATCATAGGCAGACCAGGCATTCTGGCTATACGGGCGGTACCCTCCACGGCACACGGAATGATTAAATTTCCTGTCGAGGGAGGAATTGTCACCATTTACAACACAATCGTACCAGCATCCGAGTGCCATACCGTGACAACCCCGGCCCCACCTGTTCCACCCAAGGATGGATCACCACCTCCCAATTGGAAGGTGGCAATTCATCCTGACTACCCGGAACAAGAGATATCCATAGGGGGCGCTCTCGGATAACGGCAAAAGGGCCATGTCCTCTCTTTTAAGTGCAAACCTAGATATATTCGCATGGGAGCCAAAGCATATGACAGGCGTGCCACGTGCGATAACAGAACATAAGCTCCAGATCCGCCAGGGGTACCAACCCATCAAGCAAAAGAAGCGCGGCCAGGCGCCTGAGCGCAGCTGAGTGATACTGGAGGAAGTACGGAAACTGGTGGACGCAGGTATCATGCGCGAGGTATACTACCACGAGTGGTTATCCAATCCGGTCATGGTTAATAAACATGACGGAAGTTGGCGCATGTGTGTGGATTTTACGGATCTGAACAAAGCCTGCCCACAGGATTGTTACCCGTTACCAGAAATCGACTGGAAGGTGGAGTCCCTATGTGGATATCCCTTTAAATGCTTCTTAGACGCATATAAAGGATACCACCAGATACAGATGGCGGAGGAGGATGCAGAAAAACGGCGTTCCATACGAGCCAGGGCGTATATTGCTATACGAAAATGTTGTTTGGACTAAAGAATGCCGGTGCTACATACCAGCGGCTTGTGGACAAAGCTTTTGAATCACAGATAGGCCGCAACTTGGAAGTCTATGTGGATGACTTGGTCATAAAAAGTCATACGGAGGATGCACTTCTCCGGGATGTCCAAGAGACATTCGACACACTGAGGAGGATTAACATGAAGCTAAACCCAAAGAAATGCACGTTTGGGGCAACGGAGGGAATGTTCCTTGGATATTTGATTGATCCAAACGGCATCAAACCTTGCCCAGAGAAAACGGACGCAGTGATACAGCTGCCATCCCCTCAGACACGGAAGGAGGTGCAATCCCTAAATGGGAAACTGGCCGGGCTAAATAGGTTCCTCTCCAAATCCGCAGAGAAGTCATTACCCCTATTTAAGACACTCAAGAAGTGCATTAGGAAGGGAGACTTCCGATGGACGAAGGAAGCCGAGGAAGCTTTTGGCCAACTCAAGCAGCATCTTGCATCTCTCCCTATGCTAGTAGCTCTCCTGCCAAAGGAGGAACTCATTATGTATCTCTCAGCCACTCATGGTGCAATAAGCGCGGTACTCATGACAGATAGAGATACAGTGCAAACTCCGGTCTACTTCATAAGACTCACATTTATCAAATGATTCATCATTGATATTTTCCAAAAGACCTTCACGTTGAAGTTTTTGTATACGAGTCTTCCCAATATGGGCAAGTCTACAATGCCAAAGATAAGAAGAGTAATTGTCAAACTTTCTCTTCTTACTCATGCTAAATATAGATTTATCGTTCTTGGATTCATTATCATGCATGTCTATTTCAAATACACCATTTACAGAAATTGCTTTAAAATAGAAAATACCATTTTTCCAAACAGAAATTCCATTATTATCAATCGTGTGAACAAATCCATTATTTAACAAACAAGAAAAGGAAATAACACCCCTAACAATTGTAGGCGCATAATGACAATCATTTAATCTCAGTACTAAACCCGAAGGTAAAACTAGATCAAACGTTCCTATAGCTTCAACCGCTGCTTGTGCGCCATTGCCCACTCGCAGATATTGTTCCCTATAGGAAAGCTTCCTTTCTAAATTAAATCCATGTAGCGTATTACAAATGTTAATACCGCATCCCGTATCTTATACCTAGGAATTTAATTTGTATTAAATTGAACAGTTCAATCATAAATAAAGTACCTGAAGCTGCAGCGCTCTGCTCGGACTTCTTCTTTGTTTCTCGCAATTCTTTAAGGTAAAGAGGGCAATTCCTCTTCCAGTGACCACTTGCCTTGCAATGGTGACAAGTCTCATCCTATTGAGATTGACTCCTCTTAACAAACTTCTGCTTGGGTTTCGAATAAGTCGCAACTTGTTTGCCCTTATTACCCTTGCCTTTGCCTTTCTTCTTATTCGCTTGCGGTTTTGGCTTACTCACTTTACCCTTTTGTATGGTTAGTATAGAAGGCGTAGCGGTAGATGCCTTGTCTTCTAACCCCTTTTCATAGTCAATGAGCATTGCATGCAAATCATTAATTGTCTTCCCCGTGTAATGCATATTATAGTTTCTAACGAAATCATTGAAGTCCTTGTTAAGGGACCTATTGATCAAGTTCATACCCATATAATGATCATAGGGTTGTCCTAGTGCAATGAGCTGTTCCATATAACCCCTCATCTCCAAATAATGGGCACTTACCGACTTTCCTGGAGCTTGCTTGCAGTTATGCAAAGCATCTACCAAGTCGTAGATCTGCATAGCTTGCGACTTTTCAAACATATCCTTGAGCTCATTAAGCATTCGCTTTGGTGAAAATAGCTCATACTTCTGTTGAAGTGCAGGAGCCATTTTTCCTAGCATTAAGCAAGCCACCTCAGAGTGCTTCTTAACATTAGCAGCGTGTTCAAGCCTTTGCGTATCATATGCTCCTTCAGCAAGATCCTCCAGATAGGGGGTAGTCAAGATATTGATAGTACCCGCTGATCTCAAGACAACTTTTAGCGAGCGGTACCAATCATTGAAGTTTGGGCCAGTAAGTTCAGGTCGTTCAAAGAAACCTTTGAACGCAGAACTTATCGTGTTATTGGTGGGTTGTGTCATTTTTACATAAATAAGTTCAAATATTAGTATTTTCGATAACAAAATACTTTCATGAAAATAAAATCACCCCGGTATTAAAACCATATTACTTTCCTTGAATTCTAGAACTATATTGACATAGATCCATTACATTAGTTGATCTGCTAGTAATGAATGTACTCAACACAGCGACTTGTCGAGCAATTCAATTGACAAACAATTTTCAATTTCTAGATATTTAAGGGATTTACATTGCCAAAAACATTTTGCATTGTAAACATGTTTCATCCCTTCTGAATGCATTAAGTTTTCAGATCTCACTGAGTAACTTAATTAAGTCGTCTAATCTGAGTAACGTAAAACCATCATACGAGTTCTCATTCTACAAATGGTTTTCTCTCCATCACAACATCATCCAAAAATCTCATATGATAACGAAGTAATTTCAAGTGTTCGTCAATTAGGAGCATTCGACTTAAATTTTAAGGGTATAAATTTTGATATCAAAATCAAAGTATGGAGAAGCATGCATACAATCTCCATAGCATAAGTTTAATAAAACATTTAGTAAACTTTTTCATGAGATTAAATTTCTTCATAAATTATGTTGCGGTATTCGTTAAACCAATTAAAGAATTTACCCACAACTCATAACAACGTACTTTGCTAGAACTCGGCTACGCACAAAGCAATACCCTTATTCATTGTGGTTCGGATGTGAATTTGTGGTCAATTACCCTTAAGGTATAATTCAATTAATAATCGTAGGTAATTTCAATTTGAAGCATAGGCGAGCCGGGAATTTGGTCAGCGACTAATGGCATAACACCTCCTTCCTTAACCGGGTACATGACCAGCGGTGCGTTAAACCCAAGTTTGTTAACTAGAGTAGGGCGTTAGATTACTATTGCAATTCACCAATCAACGTAATCTTATGTAATTTAAAATCTCTTAACAAATCATTATTTTTAATATGATTTAGTCCATATTATTTCTTTTCCAAAAAAAACTCTTGTTTTCAACAATTCAACAATCTTATATAAACAAGTAGAAAAAACTAAATCATAAACACATAATAACAATTTATATGTGCAACAAATAAATCAAATAGCCACATGCATACGATTTATTCAGTAATCATCAAATCTAGGTCTTTATATCTCTATATAAAAGTCTTCACTAATTCTAGATTTATCGAATCAAATAATGACGTAGGACATAAAATCATATAAACATATAATTTTACGATCCATGAAAACATGCACGTAATCATGGATTTCCCACAAAACTTAACAATTAAATCTCTACGGATCGTAACCATACATGACATAACAATTAACATGCAATTTAATCTAAAATTATCCCACATGTAATTTATGGTTTCAAAACAATTCTCTTTTTTTATTAAAAAAAAGAGCAAAACCCTAATTTTTAAAAAACAATAACCCTAATTTTAAGAAAAACCTAAAAAACATGTAGTTTTAACTCAAAACAATTATAGTTAAAAAACTTTAGATTTTCGATAATTATAACATGAACGGCTCTCGATGCCACTGAAGGTTTATTAGTATCATAACAATTATATAAAACCCTAAACGAGATCAAAGCACATATAGCGAAAGCGATTTAACAAGATCATAATTAATAACACAATTATAATTAATCGAATTAGGGTTACATACCTTTACGCTAAAGCAATTCCACAAGATGATGAACGAATCACCGATTCGCGTTTATACCGTATATACCAAGATATAGTCTATAGTAAGACTATATTACGTTCTTGTACACACGTAATACAACGAGCTAACCGTGATTCTAGCACGTGAAAACTAAGCTACAACGCTTGTAATTAATCTAACCAACAACCCTAGAGATGGGCTAGGACTAGATTACGTATACAATCGATCAACCAAGAAAAACCAACCAAACACCCTTTATGGTGTAGCCTTGCGATCGACCCAAGAAGAGAAGGAGGGGAAAGATTATTGTTTATTAAATTATGAGGGATTAGGAGTTGTATTTATAGGCCTAAACACCTTATAGCCCAAGATAAATAAAAGGCAACTTTTGCCCCCCCCCCTTGGAGCCCATAACCGACCGACTAAACACCCCTTACGGGTGTTCCGGAATCTTCCAAACTTCTTTACTTTTGTTTACATACTATATATTAATTTTAACGCTCGTTATAACTTAGCTATTAAATAATTAACGATCGTTAAAGTTATATAGTTACTTGCTCGGTTAAATTAATAAATACATAAATATATTTATTAAATAAATTAATAAATACGATAAATATATTTATTAATTAAATTAACTCTTTATGTATTGTGTGCAATCCTGTAATCTCGAGTTCGATCCTATCACACGACTATTAAATATAAGTCCATAAACTTTCATAATACCCTTCTATATGTTCACTTTATTAAACTACTTTCTCGATAAAAATCTGCCGGTACATCCCAAATGTACAAGCTCATTTCCCTAACTTAGACAACTCGGATTTTTATGAAACTTGGTGAAAAACTCAATAATAACCTGAATAAAACTCAGTTTAAATTTCATTCAGTGATTTACATTTTAGAACCACCTGCTCGACACATTTCTAGACTTGAAAAATCGGACAGATTTCAGTACTTGACTCGTGAAACCATTTTGACCAACCTAACCTTTACCACTAGTAAAACCGACCATTGACATTGAAAATAGACTCAAAATGCTAAGTTTAGGGCCTGAGAACAGCCCTTGAACAGTTGTAAAACTCATTTTATAGTCCCCGGGATTCGATCCAAATATCGACAACAAATTCGGATTGTGTCGATACTCGTCTCCTGGTACACGAATAATCAAACTAGCGTAACTTCTTCCTCGTCTTGAGTTGGAAGCTCTGATTTATATCAAATCGAATCTAAAGAAAATCTCTACAACAAGATCTCATCACCTCAGCCTATATTAAGACTTAAGACATCAAAAACGGCCTCAAACCTACTGCCCAAAAACACCTCTTTAAAAATCATACCAAATCACTTTTTCAACCAAATTTAACCTTTTTCACACTTCTAATATTACCCTACTATTATTCCCATCAACTAAACAAACTCCTAAAATACTTTCATGTTTCATAAACAAAAAACATAGACTTTTTATGATCAAAACATGATGATCTTACCATGATCATCATATGCATGATGATCGAAACTCATACCCACCATAAAATCATAAGAAAACTTAAAAGTTGTTGCATGTGTGAGATTTTTGTATCAATGGAATCACCTTTGAATTATAAAGATGGGACTTGGATTAGTTTAGGCTAAAACATGTTAAAAAACAAGATTTTTGGTGGTTTTTGTGTGGTGAGGGTGGCAGAAATTTAGAGAGAAGAAAAGGGGGAGAAAAATCTTCCATTGTGTGTGTTTTTAAATAAAGGTAAATTAAAGAAGTTGGTGAATTTTTTCTTATATAGGGGGGTTAGGGTTTGTTTTGTAAATTTTGCAATCTTTTGGACCTAAAAGTAATTTAATAGTTTAAAGGGTATAAAATGACTATTAGTCAATTTTGAAAATATTTACGGGGCTTGGGTTCCGTAAAAATACTTTTCAAAAGTTAAAATGCATCATAAATATGATAATAAGGTTTTCCGACACGACTTAACACGTAATTAAAATAAAATCGTCGAAAATATTAATTATCGAAACAATCGATAATAAAATGTAAAATATCGGGCATCCGTCGGTATCGCGATCATTAGTAGTTCTCGTTATTCATTGATTTTGAGTAAACTCATTAAAAAATGCACGCGTGTGTTTTTAAATCAAAAACCTTGATTTAAATAAATATGGAAAAAATAAAATAAGAAATTTTATAATACCATATAAAGTATTATCAACGATCAGAAAATACTTGATAGGTACTAATTTATTAAAATTTTCATGATCTCAGGATTTACATATAAGAATACAAGAAAATGTAATACATTGGAAACTTCAAGAAGTACGAATAAAAGAATAAAATAATACCGTGAAAATACGAGTTCTTACAGTCTACCACCCTAAACGAACTTTGGTCCCTCAGAGTTCTACTGGAGACAGAAGATGATGCAACCAAAAGGGGATACATAGTCTAGAACGGATTCATTGTATCCTAGGTAATTTCTGCACCACGGCGTACCTTAACAATTTGAATTCACTATGCTTTAATTTTTTAACTCCTCTTCGAATAAATTTTCAAACTTGGATTAGAATAATGACCTTTCAGTACGGAGAAATATCAGAAGATAAAATGAACACAAGAATTGCTTAAACGGGCAAAGTGCGCTAAAATGAACCAAGATTGTTAATCGATAAAGAATCACAAATCGCGCAAAACTGTAAAACATGACAATTTTAAAACGTAACAATCTGATTACAAGAGAAAATGGATTAGATATGAACATTTAAAATGCAAGTTGTCATAATTTCTGTCTAGGATTTGGTATTACTTTAAAACTCAGTTTATGTGAGACCCCCAAAATCAGGTATGGAACAACTAGGCAGCAAGGAGGTTCCACGTTATGTTACAAGAAACATTGAAATACTATTGACACAAAGTTGACGTAATAAAAACATACGCATTACATCATAAAAGATCAGAGTTTTTATACAAAGGTCCCAGAGTTTTATAAGCGGAAATCTATTATTTCATTATGGTTTTGTAACATATAATTACCAAGAATATATGATAAACTTCTGACAGTTTTTATTAAAACCAAAGTTTAAATATACACAGAAATCTCCAAGTTGCGATCTTATCTTGTGGGCTCCCATCCAAACAAAGCTAAGTAATAAAACCGGAGATTAAACATGTAAAATCGTCAACATAAAGTTGAGTGATATTTATAGGTTTAGCGGTAAAGGTGTGGAACACAAACATTCATTTGTAAACAAAAAATAGGGGAAAATGGTTATGATCATTAACCATAGTCCGAAACATTATTATTGCTGCTTAGTTCATGAACCGAAGCTTAACTCAGTGTAAGTTCCTTTAGTGAGTATTCAGCCTAAATACTCAAGTAACAAATCAAATTTTAAATGTGTCAAGGTAATCAAGACGGGGATTTTCAATCCCGATGGATCCACCCACAACATTCGCGCTTAGCAACACAAGTAAATTAACGGTTCATGATCAAGAGAGGCAACTTAAGGCTATTGACTAAAAGCAATAATATCAATGAAAACTGTTTGAAAAGCATACAAGTCTGGATAGCATACAAGTTCTGGATAGCATACAGTTTTTAAATGGATGTGTTCCACCATGTAAAATCTCACCCTGCGTTTAAAAACAATGTGCAAGTAAAAAGGGGCTATGAACTCACCTTAGCCACGAGGTAAGTGAATCATTGTACTCATAAGTTGAGTAGAAAAAGTAGTAGCATGACGATCCCTGACGATATGGATGCGCGGTAAACACGAAAGTTGCAACCTACCAAATAAGGCGCGCACTTTATTAATAATTGACTCAAGTATAAACCATAATTAGTAACATAAAACTCAAGTTATAAAACCATGACAAACCCGAAAGAACAACAATGCAAGTGATACTACAATACCCTTCTAGATGTTCACTTTATTAAACATTTTCCTCGATAAAAAATTTGTCGGTACATACCAAATGTACAAACTCATTTCCCATACTTAGACAACTCGGATTTTCATGAAACTCGGTGAAAAACTCAATCATAACCTGAATAAAACTCTTTAAATTTCATACAATGACTTACATTTTAAAACCACCTGCTCGACACATTTCTAGACTTGAAAAACCGGACAGATTTGTGTACTTGACTCGTGAAATCATTTTGACCATCCTAACCTTTACCATTAGAAAAAACGACATTTGACTTTGAAAATAGACTCAAAGTACTAAGTTTAGGGCCTGAGAACAGCCCTTGAACATTTGTAAAGCTAATTTTATAGTCCCCGAGATTCGATCCAAATATCGACACAAATTCGGATTGTGCCGATACTCGTCTCCCGGTACACGAATAATCAAACAAGCGTAACTTCTTCCTCGTTTTGAGTTAGAAGCTCTATATAATATCAAATCGGAACGAAAATCTCTACGACAGTATCTTATTAGTTTAACAAGAATCCAAGTTTAAGGTACCCAAAATCAGCCTCAAAGCTACTGCCCTAAACCACCTCTTTAAAAATCATACTAAATCACTTTTTCAACAAAATTTAACCATTTTCACACTTCTAATATTACCCTACTATCATTCCCATCAACTAAACAAACTTCTAAAACACTTTCATGTTTCATAAACAAAAATCAAAACAAAAAACATAGACTTTTTATGATCAAAACATGATGATCTTACCATGATCATCACATGCATGATGATTAAAACTCATACCCATCATAAAATCATAAGAAAACTTAAAAGTAGTTGCATGTGTAAGATTATTGTATCAATGGAATCACCTTTGAATTTTAAAGATGGGACTTGGATTAGTTTAGGCTAAAACATATTAAAAATCAAGATTTTTGGTGGTTTTTGTGTGGTGAGGGTGGCGGAAATTTAGAGAGAAGAAAAGGGAGAGAAAAATCTTACATTGTGTGTGTTTTTAAATTAATGTAAATGAGAGAAGTTGGTGAATTTTTACTTATATAGTGGGGTTAGGGTTTGTTTTGTAAATTTTGCAATCTTTTGGACCTAAAAGCAATTTAATAGTTTAAAGGGTATAAAATGACTATTAGTCAATTTTGAAAATATTTACGGGAATCGGGTTTTGTAAAAATACTTTTCAAAAGTTAAAATGCATCATAAATATGATAATAAGGTTTCCCGACACGACTTAACACGTAATTAAAACGAAATCGTCGAAAATATTAATTATCGAAACAATCGATAATAAAATGTAAGTATCGGGCATCCGTGGGTTTCGCGATCATTAGTAGTTCTCGTTATTCATTGATTTTGTGTAAACTCATTGAAAAATGTACGCGGGTGTTTTTAAATCAAAAAACCTTGATTTAAATAGATATGAGAAAAATAAAATAAAAAATTTTTTAGTTCCAGATAAAGTATTATCAATGATCAGAAAATACTTAAAAAGTATAATTTATTAAAATTATCATGATCTCAGGATTTACATATAAGAATACAAGAAAATGTAATACGTTGGAATTTTTAAGAAGCATGAATAAGAGAATAAAATAATACCAGGAAGATACGAGTTCTTACAAGTAGACAAGCCACGGTGGAATTAATAATTGGTTTTATAAAATTATATTTTTAATGACGTGTACATGTAATGCCAATTAGACATTTTTAGGTCTTGGGAGGGAAGAAATTAGGGTTTAAGAATAGACCGCCATTGTTAGGATTTTTTAGTTAGATGAAGAATAAAATGAAGATGAAAAGGGGGGAGGACGGGGTATAGATTAGGTTAAATGACACCGGGTATATGAAGTTGGACCGGATTTACACAAACGAGTGGGGTAAAAAGTCTAGTAGACAAGCCACGGTGGAATTAATAAACTTTTTAAATAATTTTTTAATGACGTGTACATGTAAACGGTCATATTGGTGATATTGTTACAAAACAAACAAGTTCGTTGGTATTATCTAGCGAATAAATTGTAAGTGTTTAAAGTCGGTATTTTGATAAGTACGATGGTATTTTGTGGCTTTCACCCCACAAAGTCATTATGTCAACACTAACTGAGTGAATATTTTTAGAAAAAATAAATACATAATAAAAGGAAAAACACAACAAACAGCACAAAATCAAAATTTAGAAAACCTTAATAAGTCTTTCTAATATATATAATCAAAGCTCTTAATATACACCAAAGATTAAAAAACACAACTTTATAGAACAATAATTTTAGACAAACATATACATTTTAATAATATTTAACGAAATATTACTTTTAAAGCACTCAAAGTCAACTGAAATTTATACTCTTGTTATTGAGCGGTGTATATTATTTAACCCTTCATAAACAATTTTACTCACACGTTTTCTAAACATTTCTCTCACAAACAAAACTATAGAATAATCTTCGTGTTTTGAAGTCTTTCTATTTGTCTCACTCGCTTTTGTACTCAAGCATGTGTTACACTTTTTTTCCACTGTTCCTACTTTTTAAGTGGTGGGTATATAACATATGTTGTAGTTGGTTAACATGTGTTACTCAGGCATTTGTCTCACTCGCTTTTTTTTTTCCTGAGTATTATTTGCTTTGATTATGTTGATCTCTCTATGGCCGCTCTCTTTGGTGTGTGGTGTTGTTGATCGGTTTGTTGTGGTTACGGGGCCAATTGTCTTATCTCCGATTATGCCGATCTCTTCGTTGCCGCCCTCTGGTGTGTGGCGTTGTTGATAGACGATGGTTATTTATACTCTTGTTATTGAGAGATATATATTAGTTTATTTTGATTTCTTTGTTGCCGTCCACTCTGGTGTGTGGCGTTGTAGATCGGTGGTCTATGGTTGTGCGAGAGTGCATGGGTAGTTACGACGCTAATTGAAACTTTAATTTGTTAAGTCTCTCCTGTTTACTTACGCATGTATTACACATGTTTTTTACTCTTTCTATTTTTTAGGTGGTAGGTATATAACATATATGGTAGTTGGATCCGGATAGTATGTTTTTAGAAACTGTTAACCATCTTCTTCATTCTCATTCTCTTGGTAACATCGTTGTTTTTCCAAGGTTAGTTTTCGTACGTTTCTGCATGTTTAGTTTGTATACTTGTACGCATATGATTATGTGTTGCGAGTAATGTAGTTAAGCCATACTGTTATGATTATGTGTTTCATATAATGTGGTTACTAGGGATCGGTTAATGCTTATGTGTTGTTGATAATTTAGATGAAGTTTATGTGTTGTTTCTGCCCTTTGTGGTGTGTGGTGTTGTTGATTATTTGGTTGTGGTTAAAGAGGCAGTTGTCTTATCTTTGATGATGTCAATCTGTTTGTTGTCGCCTTTTGTGATGTGTGGCAATGTTGATCATGTGACGATGGTTATTTATGCATTCGTTGCCTCCCATTGTGGTGTGTGGCATTGTGATAATTGTTTAATTGAAACCCTAATTTATACATTGTTTGTAATTTGTGTAAGCCACACCATTTTGATTATGTGTTTTCTATAATGTGATTACGTGTTCTGATTACGGCTACCTTGTTACAACTTCACTCTAATCACTAGTAAATTTTGGAATGTTGGGGTTATCATCATTGTCGAACCCTAAAGCTTACATTGATTTTGCGGGTAAAAGAGTAATCAAGCAAGCATTAAATAAAGAAGTACTCGAATTTTTGCAAACAAAGTTATAAACATATTTGAATGTACTCATTTTGCTTAAATAAGATTTTAAATATCTTGATCAAACAAAAAAGCTCCCTATTATAAAATGTATAACTTTTTTGAACTTAGTTACCAAATTTATAGTTGGTTAACCTAAACATTTGTGGTGGTTGTGTGGCATAAAATTCACACAATACCCAATATGCTCACACTTAAATTTTAATGTGAATGGTAGATTACTCACTATTTTTTAGTAATGAAGAGTGTATGTTTTTATTATTATTTATTTAGTTTGTGGATATGTGAGTAGTTAAGGTTGTGCGCATTAGAAGGAATCACGCTCTGTCAACCAACATGGTCTCACTAGGCCCCTTTGATATAACAACATAATCTTCGATCAGTCCGCACTCAAATTAACCCCAAATGGATCGTCTGTACGACGGGTGTCGTGTGAATTTGTGTGTGTGTTTAATTAACAAATATGTAGTTTTCTGGGGTATGTTATTTTTTGTATGTCGTTTTGACGTGCCAGGAGAAATGGTATCTGTAGAAAACTAGAAGGGGGTTGAATAGTTTTCTTTTAATCTTTTAAAACTTTTTGTATCAAATGTTCGTTGACGGGGACATAGTATGAGAGGCATTTGTTTATAGTCAAAGACTATATGAATCAAGTAGCACATTAAGAGATCACAACACACACAAGAAATATAAGTATAAGGATAAAGCAATAAAGTAAAGTAAATGCAAACCGACACAATGATTTATAGTGGTTCGGCTACAAAGACACCTTCCTTACCCTACATCCATTCCTTGAGTCACCTACTCGATAGTTCGACTTCACTAGTAAAAGAATCTTCTTTACACCGGTGGAGAAACCTTCACACATTGGATTACAATATTATACGACATCTAAGCTAGGATTTCGTGTTCTTTCACATGGGTACAACAAGTCCCTTCTACATTGCATACGCTTTATCTGCTACTAAGCTACACACCGGGTCCTTGCACAATGGATAGGACCAACACCCGGGTTCTTACCCACATGTAGAACCAACACAATTTCTAACCTTACAACGTCTGTAGTAACTAATCCAAGTACCGGGTTTACACAAGAACCGACACACCAACATGAAGTTTATGATAGTTTGTGATAGAAAGAGAGAGATGACTCTATGATATGATCTTGCCTAGATCATGGATTACAACGAAGAACAAGTCTTGACATATTCGTAATCCTTATCAACACGAGTCATGAAGCATCAAGATCATAGATCTCATGAAGGAGAAATATGGATCTATACACAAAGTCAACACGCACTTAGCCTTTGGCTTTTTCACTCCTAAGATATATAGATCAAAGATGATAAGTCATGGATCTCGGTTGAAAAGAATACGAGATGTCAAGATCATAGATCTTCGACATGTAAGTTTATGGACTTATTTTTAATAGTCGTGTGATAGGATCGAACTCGAGATTACGGAATTACACACAATACGTAAAGAGTTAATATAATTAATATATATTTATTGTATTTATTAATTTATTTAATAAATATATTTATGTATGTATTAATTTAACCGAGCAAGTAACTATATATCCTTAACGATGGTTAATTAATTAATAGTTAAGTTATAAACGAGCGTAAGATAAACATATAGTATGTATAAACAAAAGGAAAGAAGTTTGGAAGATTCCGGAACACCCCTAAGGGGTGTTTTGGTCGGTCGGTTATGGGCTCCAAGGGGGGGGGTAAAAATTGCCTTTTATTTATCTTGGGCTATAGGAGTTTAGGCTTATAAATACACCTCCTAATCCCTTATAATTTACACAATCATAAATCTTTCTTCCCCTCCTCTCCTTTGGTTCGATCTCAGAGACAAACCCACGAAAGGGTTTCGGTTGGTTTTCTTGGTTGATCGATTGTATACGTAATATACTCCTAGCCCCTCTCTAGGGTTGTTGGGTAGAATAGTTACAAGCGTTGTAGCTCGGTTTTCACGTGCTAGAATCACAGTTAGCTCGTTGTATTACTTGTGTACAAGAACGTAATATAGTCTTACTTTAGACTATATCTTGGTATATACGGTTTAAACCCAAATCGGTGATTTGTTCTTCGTCTAGTGGAATTGCTTTAGCGTAAAGGTATGTTACCCTAGTTCGATAAATTATAATTGTGTTATTATTATGATCTTGTTAAATCGCTTCCGCTATATGTGCTTTGATCTCGTTTAGGGTTTTATATAATTGTTATGATACTAATAAACCTTCAGTGGTATCAGAGCCGTTTTAACATGTCATAATTATCAAAAATCTAAAGTTTTTTTAACTTTAATTGTTTTGAGTTAAAACTACATGTTTTTTAGGTTTTCATAAAATTTGGGTTTTGTTTTTTAAAAATTAGGGTTTTACTCTATTTTTAATTAAAAAAAAGTGAATTGTTTTGAAACCCTAAATTACATGGGGAATAATTTTAGATTAAATTGCATGATTAATTGTTGTCATGTATGGTTACGATCTGTAGAGATTTAATTGTTATGATTTATGGGGATTCCATGATTACGTGCATGTTTTCATGGATCGTAAAATTATATGTTTGTATGATTTTATGTGCTACGTGATTATTTGATTCGATAAATCTAGAATTAGGGAAGACTTTTATATAGAGATATAAAGAACTAGATTTGATGATTATTGAATAAATCGTATGCATGTGGCGATTTGATTTATTTGTTGCACATATAAATTGTTATTATGTGTTTATAATTTATCTTTTTTACTTGTTTATATATAAAATTGTTGAATTATTATAAACACGGGTTTTTTTGAAAAAAAATAATACGGACTAAATCATATTAAAAATAATGATTTGTTAGATATTTAAATTACATAAGATTACGTTGATTGGTGAATTGCAATAATAATCTAACGGCCTACTCAATTTAGACAAACTATAAAGTGGGTTTAACACACCGCTGGTCATGTACCCGGGTAAGGAAGGAGGTGTTATGCCATTTGTCGCTGACCAAATTCCCGGCTCGCCCGTGCGTCAAAATTAAAATTACCTACGATTATTAATGGAATTATACCGTAAGGGTGATTTACCACAAATTCACATCCGAACCACAATGAATAAGGGTATTGCTTTGTGCGTAGCCGAGCTCTAGCAAAGTACGATGTGATGAGTTGTGGGTGAATTCTTTAATTGGTTTAACCAATACCGCAACATAATTTATGAAGAAATTTAATCTCATGAATACGTTTACTAAATGTTTTATTAAACTTATGCTAGGGAGATTGTATGCATGCTTCTCCATACATTGATATTGACATCAAAATTTATACCCTTAAAATTTAAGTCAAATACTCCTAATTGACGAACACTTGAAATTATTTCGTCATCAAATGAGATTTTTTGATGATGTTGTGATGGAGAGAAAACCATTTGTAGAATGAGAATTCGTATGATGGTTTTTTGTTACTCAGATTAGACGACTTAATTAAGTTACTCAGTGAGATCTGGAATCTTAATGCATTCAGAAGGGATGAAACATGTTTACAATGTAAAACGTTTTTGGCAATGTAAATCCCTTAAAAATCTAGAAATTGAAAAATGTTTATCAATTGAATTGTTCGACAAGTCACTATGTTGAGTACATTCATTACTAGCAGATCAACTGATGTAATGGATCTATGTCAATATAGTTCTAGAATTCAAGGAAAATAATATGGTTTTAATACCGGGGTAGTTTTATTTTCTTGAAAGTATTTTGTTATAAAAAATTACTAATATTTGAACTTATTTTTGTAGAAATGGCTCAACCCACCAATAACACTATAAGTTATGCGTTCAAAGCTTTCTTTGAACGACCTGAACTTACTGGCCCAAACTTCAATGATTAGTACCGCTCGCTGAGAATTGTCTTGAGAGCAGCGGGTACTATCGATATCTTGACTACTCCCTATGCGGAGGATCTTGCTGAAGAAGCATCTAATGCGCAAAGGCTTGAACCGCTGCTAATACTAAGAAGCACTATGAGGTGGCTTGCTTAATGCTAGGAAAAATGGCTCCTGCACTTCAACAGAAGTATGAGCTAGTTTCACCAAAGCGAATGCTTGATGAGCTCAAGGCTATGTTCGAAAAGCCGCAAGCTGTAGAGATCTACGACTTGGTAGATGCTTTGCTTAGCTGCAAGCAAGCTCTAGGAAAGTCTATAAGTGCCCATTATTTGGATATGAGGGGTTATATGGAACAACTCATTGCACTAGGACAACCCTATGATCATAATATGGCTATTAACTTGATCAATAGGTCCCTTAACAAGGACTTCAATGAAATCGTTAGAAACTATAATATGCATTGCACGGTGAAGATCGTTAATAATTTGCATGCAATGCTCATTGACTATGACAAAGGGTTGAAAGAAAAGGCATCTACCGTTACACCTTATGTACTACCCATAAAAAAGGGTAGAGTGAGTAAGCCAAAACCACAAGCGAATAAGAAGAAAGGCAAAGGCAAGGGTAATAAGGGCAAACAAGTTGCGACTTATTTGAAACCCAAGCAGAACTTTGTTAAGAGGAGTCAATCCCAAAAGGATGAGACTTGTCACCATTGTAAGGCAAGTGGCCACTAGAAGAGGAATTGCCCTCTTTACCTCGAAGAATTGCGAGAAATAAACAAGAAGTCTGAGCAGAGCGTTGCAGCTTCAGGTACTTTATTTCTGATTGAATTGTTCAATTTAACATACAAATTAAATTCATGGGTATATGATACGGGATGCGGTATTAACATTTGTAATACGCTGCAGGGATTTAATCTGGAAAGGAAACTTTCCTATGGGGAACAATATATGCAAGTAGGCAATGGTGCACAAGCAGCGGTTGAAGCTATAAGAACTGTTGATCTAGTTTTACCTTTGGGTTTAGTATTGAGATTAAATGATTGTCATTATGCACCTACAATTGTTAGGGGTGTTATTTCCTTTTCTTGTTTGTTAAATAATGGATCCGTTCACACGATTGATAATAATAGAATTTCTGTTTGGAAAAATGGTATTTTCTATTTTAATGCAATTTCTGTGAATGGTGTATTTTAAATATGGTTACCACGAAGAAGGTCCATAAGACACCATATGAACTATGGCATGGCAAGAAGCCATATTTGTCTTATTTAAAGGTTTGGGGTTGCGAGGCGTATGTGAAACGTGACTCAGGTGACAAACTCCAACAACGATCTATGAAATGTATCTTTGTAGGATACCCTAAGGAAACTATGGGTTACTACTTTTATTATCCACTTGAGAACAAAGTAATTGTTGCTAGGTATGGAGACTTCCTTGAAATATGATCTTGTTAATCAAGAATTCAGTGGGAGAAATTATGATCTTGAGGAGAGTCATATAGATACATTACCTTCTAAAAACACTAGCGATATAATTCCTGTAGAACCAGAAAGTCTAGCGGTTCCACCAGAATTAGTTCCTCTGCGTAGATCCGCAAGGATTAAAAACGCAAATAGCAATATGTGTCTTAACATAGAGGATGATGATGAGTTAGGGTATCATGGTGAACCCGTTAATTATAAATCCGCCATACTTGATCCTAAAAAGGATAAGTGGATGGTTGCTATGGATGAGGAAATGAAATCCATGAAAGTAAATGATGTTTGGATTCTTGTAGAACCATCACCGAATGCTAAAGTAGTGAGACATAAGTGGTTATACAAGAAGAAAACCGACATGGACGGAAAAGTACAATCCTATAAAGCTCGTTTAGTAGCTAAAGTTATTACTCAAACTTTTGGCGTAGACTACGAGGAGACATTTTCTCCTGTAGCAGACTTAAGAGCTATTAGGATTCTCATAGCTATAGAAGCATACTATGACTATGATATATGGCAAATGGATGTGAAAAATGCCTTCTTGAATGGTCGCTTAGATGAAGACATCTATATGTAGCAACCAGAAGGGTATGTTACTCCTGAGAATCCAGGACATGTGTGCAAACTTCAAAGGTCCATTTATGGTTTGAAGCAAGCATCACGACAATGTAATAAAAGATTTGATGAAGAAATCAAAAATTTTGGATTTATTCAGAATCATGATGAGCCATGTGTATATCGCAAAGCTAGTGGGAGTGATGTAGTATTCCTAGTCCTATATGTTGATGACATATTAATCATGGGAAGTAACATTCCAAGACTTAAAGTTGTCAAGGATTATCGTGGTAAATGTTTTTCTATGAATGATTTAGGAGAAGCTGCATACATTCTGGAAATTGAGATCTATCAGGATAGGAAAAGACAGTTAAATGGTTTATGTCAAGATGCTTATATAGATAAGACTTTGAAGAAGTATAATATGCATAATTCCAAGAAAGGTTCTCAACCTATAGAAGTTAAGCATAATCTGAGTCATGAGATGCACAAGGCTTGGTGTGGCGTTTGCTCAGAACTTGGTAAGTAGATACCAACAGAATCCAAGGAAGCTCCACTGGGTTGTTGTTAAACATTTTCTACAGTATTTGAGGAATACGAAAAGAAATGTTTTGGTATTAAGAGGGTAGCCATACAAATAACTAAATATGGTTTGGATTAGGAAATTTTATTGGAGATCTTGGAATGATGCTTGCAATAAAAACCTAACTGATATGTATTGTGACAATTTTGCCGCAATAATATTTGCCAATGACCCTTGAGTCATGAAAGGCGCCAAACACTTTATGCATAGACATCACTACGTCCGAGAACAAGTTGAAGCTCAGGAAATCAAATTGATAAAATTTCACACAGATGATAACGTAGCATATTCTTTAACTAAGGCTTTGCCTAGACCAAAGGTAGTTAAGCATGCCAAGGCGATTGAGCTGCAACTAGCTAGCGAACTCATGCACTAAATCTGTGATTAGTATTTAGATAAAGGATGTTGTGACATTATTATATAATGAAATAAAGATTGGGTTTCGTTTATTTCTATTATTTAATAAGTGTATCCTATTTTACATGTTTTAATCCATGAATAAATGTTATACTAAATGTCCGTTGTCGATTAATAGTATGAGAATATTATTAAACTAAGACAAATCAAAATAGCGATAGAGTATACTCGAAAGTATATTGATCGATTTTGGACGATATTCGATGAATCAAATATAAGACTTATCCCAACTATATGTTATTAGTTTATGGATCTTTGTCATTAAGTAAAACATAAATAGTTATCCTTAGACATGAGATACCAGAAAATTGTTGTGAATCTAGTGCATCTCTGTGGAATAATTTAACGCTAAACGTAACTGGTATCTATAAGGATTATTTTCGGAAGTGTTGCAAAATTCATAAGTTTTGCTCGTAGTCAATATGGAATTTATTTCCTCTAATTTCGTTTTGGAGTTTAATACAGCTTGGCCCCTCGTGAGATTAGTAAGATGTTTGTGTGGCCACACCCAAATTTGTTTTAGTAATCTTGTTGAATCTGTGAACGAGAAACAGAATGGTTAATGAAAGGAATGACTGAGATCCATATCCTTATTAACATTGTATTAAAAATTAAAGGATAATAATAACGATGCATAATCGTTAAAAGGTTTTGTCCAGGAGACCTTACTCGAGTTGTACTAGAGGCATTGCTAGTGTAACTAGACGTTAGTCAATGTAATTATGCAATTTAATCTAAAGTTATTCACATGTAATTTAGGGTTTCAAAACAATTCACTTTTTTAATTAAAAATAGAGTAAAAACCCTAATTTTTAAAAAACAAAACCCTAATTTTATGAAAAACCTAAAAAACATGTAGTTTTAACTCAAAACAATTATAGTTAAAAAAATTTAGATTTTCGATAATTATAACATGTTAAAACGGCTCTGATACCACTAAAGGTTTATTAGTATCATAACAATTATACTAATAAACCTTCACGACATAATACCATGAGATGACAAGTACAAAAAAACTAGTCTAGATAGAGGTGACACAATGACTTGATGTATTTCTTGTGCTTGAACTTCTTGATCTTGCTTACACATTAAGTTATTACAAACTGAGTGCGAACATTCGCACTCAAAAAAGAATTATTATTATTATAATTATTCACGAATAGCATGAAATGATTTCATAACAAGTCATTATGAGAAATTCGCGGTTACGGGTCGCCCTTCCGCGTTGGTTCGCACCTATTTTTTTATCTTTTGCACGCGGCTATGGTACGTCCATTTGTGTTGGTCTACGCGACCATAATTTTTTGAATACTTGATTAAGTTTAATACTACTAATCGAGTGTAGCACCATTAAACTTGGGGGGCTACCAGGGTATAATACTACCATTGTTTCCGTACGTGTCGCGCAAATCTCGTTGGATATATTCCTTAGCCGCGGATGTTCACCTTCTGTCGGTTTATTCCTCTGCCACAGAAGTATCTCTTCCATTGGCTTATTCATGCGCCATGGAAGTATCTCTTACACTGGCTTATTTATGTGCCACGGAAGTATCTCTTTCTTTGGCTTATTCCTTCGCCGCGGAAGTACTCCTTTCGCGCGCTCATTGTTTTCGCCGTGGAAGTACTCTTCCACGTGCTCATTATCTTTCTTCGTGGAAGTACTCTTCCACGTTCTCATTATCTTTCGCCGTGGAAGTACTCTTCCACGTGCTCATTATCTTTCGCCGTGGAAGTACTCTTCCACGTGCTCATTATCTTTCGCCGTAGAAGTACTCTTCCACGTGCTCATTACCCTTCGCCGTAGAAGTATTCCTTCCACTGGCGCATTGTTTTCGCCATGGAAGTACTCTTCCACGTGCTCATTATCTTTCGTCGTGGAAGTACTCTTCCACGGGCTCATTATCCTTCGCCGTGGAAGTATTCCTTCCAATGGCGCGATGTTTTCGCCGTGGAAGGACTCTTTCCACTGGCTCATTATCTTCGCCACAAAAGTACCTCTTTCGTTGGCTCATTATTCTTCGTTGTGGAAGTACTCCTTCCACTAGCGCATTGTTTTCGTCGTGGAAGTATTATTCCACGTGCTCATTATCTTTCGCCGTGGAAGTACTCTTCCACGTGCTAATTATCTTTTGTCGTGGAAGTACTCTTCCACGTGCTCATTATCTTTCGCCTTGGAAGTACTCTTCCACGTGCTCATTATCTTCGCCACGAAAGTACCTCTTTCGTTGGCTCATCATTCTTCGTTGTGGAAGTACTCCTTCCACTAGCGCATTGTTTTCGCCGTGGAAGTATTCCTTCCACGGGTTCATTCTTTTTGCCGTGGAAGTACATCTTGCGTTGGTTTATATCTTTGTTGCGGAAGTACGCCTTCCGCGGAAATAGCTTGGCCCGACCACATAGTGATTTTTCGAAAGTTTACATTGTTTGACCATAATTAGATGGGGCTTGATCAACTGCGTTTAGTTAAGAGAAAACCGTGGAAATTTTTTGAACTCATTATCAAGTGTCGTGGCCATAAGACGGATGTGAATATCCGCATCACCTTGCAACAGAGGTACGTCTTCTGTTGGTCTTAAGACAAATGCAATATTCGCATTATGCTGCATTATTAGTGGGTATAAGAAGTACGCCTTTAAAATGTTTACGATGCAGCATACGGGTTCCACCTCCACCTTCACAAAACCTTCTTGTCATCCTCACATTAACGATGAACAAGAATTATACCTTGCTAATGCTAGTGTTACCCCGACTATAGAACAAATTTTCTTCTTACGGGGTCCTTACCATCTAATAACGGGAAACCAAGCATTCGAGCACACCCACCCATCTTACGTATATGGGTTCCCCATTTCTTTTGATGTGGATACGCTTACAGGTAGAGGATATGGTGTCGAGTCTAGTAACCTTGGTGAAAACCTCTCATACTAAACTGGGGGACATGATGACATATAGTGGTTGCGCTCACTATTCACATAGTTTTCCCATCATCTTTTTGCTAAAGGTAGTCCACCACGAGTGGAGCCATATGTTACAGGCGACCGAGGATGTCCTAGCAGCAAGCCATACACGGTTATTTAGTGAGCGTGATACATGAATGAGTCTAGCATAACACGGTCATGAATCATATCATACTAGACTGGGGGACATGTCGACGTATAGTCGGTAAAGGGCCCGACTTAATAGGCCCTCGATCCAACATGCCCGCGACCCAACAAGCTCGTGGCCCATACCTTACTTATCCTTCAAGAAACCCTAGCACTATATAAATAGGGGTAGGGTCTCATTCTACATCAGGTTATCTCTCATACTTACACCTCTTTAACTATATATCGTATCGATACTAACTTGACCGTCAGAGGTGGACCCTGGGCATCCGGCCTCGGATCCACTCCTAACCGGTTCTTATATTGTTTGCAAAATCATTCAGGACCGGGAAAGA
Source organism: Glebionis coronaria (assembly GCA_025667525.1). Classification (NCBI taxonomy): domain Eukaryota; kingdom Viridiplantae; phylum Streptophyta; class Magnoliopsida; order Asterales; family Asteraceae; genus Glebionis; species Glebionis coronaria. Next base: position 526,338,970 of record CM046876.1, read on the forward strand.
TGATGAACGACCCAGGAGATTCGTCGAACCGGCTCAACCAAACTATGCTTCAACAACAGCAGACCCATGGACCCTTTCTAGGTGACGGACCCTTGGTTAGAGGGGTCCGACAGGGTCCGTCTTTGTCTGTAAATAAATTATTTGGGAGTGAAAATTTTTGTTAAGGAAAGAGGTTGACAACGACATTAGAGACACTTGAAGATAGAAATTTTTCTTTGGCTACTTTGCTAACAAGGAAGAGGAAGCATATGAGAAAGAATGACAATTTATGATTCGCAAATTACTTTAATGTTTCAGATGAAATAGTTAAATTTATCAATAAGTAAAGGACGTAAGATGATAGAAGAAATATTTAAGATGAAAAGTTATAGAAAGAGATATGACATCAAGGATGAGATTTCATCATCATTGTGGTTTGAGTGGTAGAGACTGAGTCGTGTTGACAAGACAACAAGGTTTGACATAGATTCGGAAGCTTTGGGTATGAAAGTAACAGAGATGATGCCTAAAGATTTGACTTCTACTGATGAGAAAGTGGAGGACTCATAGAAGATTTAGGCTTTATGAATGTGCATTTGAACTATGTCAATAAGTGCATAAATTTGATCAAGTTCTTTGAGGCGACATTTCCTAGAACGAGATGGAATGACACTAAAGAGTGAGTGTTGTGAATAAGGTTTCATGGTTGGTCCATATGAGGTAGTGAAAGGAAAAGGATGTTTGTGGAGTGCTACTATAAGTAATATGTGGGGCATTGGTGCAAGAATGGAGCTACAATGCCAAGAATTAGAAAAATAAAGAAGGAAGGACAAACAGTGGATCACAAGGGGTCCGATGGGGTCCATGACCTTTTGAGACAGACGGAAAAGAGAGTGAAATGCAACCCAATATCTCAATGAGTGTGTTACTGATATGGTGGGTATAGGAGAGCATTGATCTTTTACTGGATGTGGTAGAAACCAAGGTAATGGATCCATGGTTCAAGGTGGCAAGGCCTTATGATTACTAAGATGAGAATGATAATAGGTTGGGTATATGTTCATGGTTTGAAGGGATGCATTTGGAAACAAGACGTATTTCATCACGAAATTCATTTGGCTTTTGATATCACAAGAAAATGTGTTAATGTGTGTTGGGTTGTGGATAATTTGGATAGTTTGATGGTTACTTTGTTTGAAAAGATGACATTATGAATGACTCAATGTTTTGTAACACAAAGAGATTTGACGAGAACATTTGAAGTGTTGGACATGATGACATTTAGTGCGAAGGCGGAATTTGATGATCAGATGGAAGAAAAAGGAAGGCAAGTTCTTGAAGATGTGAAGAAGAGCTCCTAAGGGCTTTTGGTTTGTATGAAAACGAATTTTAGAGATAGATTGGACATGACTTCAAAGGTTGGTTTTTTCCTAGTGGGGTTAGAGAGATGATACAATGTAGTTCATGGTCATTTTTGCTGAAAATGGGAATGATGGTATGAGTTTTGAAGTGTTTGGTTGTTGGTTATGACTTGGAGAACTTCTCCAGCATACCACAGACCCTTATGAGGAGGGGTCTGACGGGTTCTGTCAACCTCTGAGACAGACAAAGAGAGTCGGTGAAATGAGCATAACTTAAACTAGATGATGTTGTTGATCGTCCTACACAAGTTGAAATAAGTTAGTCTTTCACATGATACAAGCAAACATTTCATGATACTACAACAATTTATTTCAACAAAGATGAGCATAGATATGCAAATTTGATAGAAGTGGCAGAAGTAGGCACATATGAACACAATATGTTCTCAAGTAAACACATAAATAGAAAGACCCACAAATTAGGCATATAGGTAAAATGATGTCACACCTTAACTTAGTGTCATTCTAGAAGGGTGACGGATACATCAACTTGTTAAGTAAGTGGCTTTAGTCAAAATACCATTTGCACTGACAATGGTCTTTGCGACAAAGATATGACTATCGTAGAGTGACAACAAGTGATTGAATAATCCAATAAAGCAAGTATGCTAGTCACAAAAAATTTCATAAGATGGCAACACATTCATCAATAAGATACAAGATTGCAACATAGCAACATTCATGTATGATGAGATAGATTTGTCATAAACTTATTAGACACACAACGAAAGTTTATGGACTTATATTCAATAGTCGTGTGATAGGATCGAACTTGAGATTACGGGATTGCACACAATACGTAAAGAGTTAATTTATTTAATAAATATATTTATCGTATTTATTAATTTATTTAATAAATATATTTATGTATTTATTAATTTAACCGAATAAGTAACTATATAACTTTAAAGGTCGTTATTTAAATAATAGTTAAGTTATAACGAGCGTTAAAATTAACATATAGTATGTAAACAAAAGAAAAGAAGTTTGGAAGATTCCGGAACACCCCTAAGGGGTGTTTGGTCAGTCGGTTATGGGCTCCAGGTGGGGGGGGGGGGGGCAATTGTTGCCTTTTATTTATCTTGGCCTATAAGGTGTTTAGGCCTATGAATACACCTCCTAATCCCTCATAATTAAACACAACAGAAATCTTTCCCCACTTTTCTTCTTTGGTTCGATCGCAAGAGGGAAACAACAAAGGGTTTCGGTTGGTTTTTCTTGGTTGATCGATTGTATACGTAATCTAGTCCTAGCCCCTCTCTAGGGTTGTTGGGTAGATTATTTACAAGCGTTGTAACTCGGTTTTCACGTGCTAGAATCACGGTTAGTTCGTTGTATTACGTGTGTACAAGAACGTAATACAGTCTTACTTTAGACTATATCTTGGTATATACGGTATAGACCCAAATTGGTGATTCGTTCTTCGTCTTGTGGAATTACTTTAGCGTACAGGTATGTAAACCTAATTCGATTAATTATAATTGTGTTATTAATTATCATCTTGTTAAATTGCTTCCGCTATATGTGCTTTGATCTCGTTTAGGGTTTTATATAATTGTTATGATACTTATAAACCTTCAGTGGTATTGGAGAGCCGTTTTAACAAGTTATAATTATCGAAAATCTAATTTTTTAACTATAATTGTTTTAAGTTAAAACTACATGTTTTTTAGGTTTTTCATAAAATTAGGGTTTTGTTTTTTTAAAATTAGGGTTTTGCTCTATTTTTAATAAAAAATTGGAATTGTTTTGAAACCCTAAATTACATGGGGGATTATTTAAGATTAAATTGCATGATTAATTGTTATGTCAGGTATGGTTACGATCCGTAGAGATGTAATTGTTAAGATTTATGGGGAAACCATGATTACGTGCATGTTTTCATGGATCGTAAAATTATATGTTTATATAATTTTATGTGCCACGTCATTATTTGATTCAATAAATCTAAAATTAGGGAAGACTTTTATATAGAGATATAACGATCTAGATTTGATGATTATTAAATAAATCGTATGCGTGTGGCTATTTGATTTATTTGTTGCACATATAAATTGTTATTATGTTTATGATTTAGTTTTTTTACTGGTTTATATAAAATTGTTGAATTGTTGTAAACAAGGATTTTTTTTAAAAAGAAATAATATGGACTAAATCATATTAAAAATAATGATTTGTTAAGAGATTTTAAATTACATAAGATTACGTTGATTGGTGAATTGCAATAATAATCTAACGGCCTACTCAATTTTGACAAACTATAAAGTGGGTTTAACTCACCGCTGGTCATGTACCCGGTTAAGGAAGGAGGTGTTATGCCATTAGTTACTGACCAAATTCCCGGCTCGCCTATGCGTTAAATTGAAATTACCTACGATTATTAATTGAATTACACCTTAAGGGTGATTTACCAGAAATTCACATCCGAACCACAATGAATAAGGGTATTGCTCTGTGCGTAGCCGAGTTCTAGCAAAAGTACGTTGTGAATAGTTGTGGGTAAATTTTTAATTGGTTTAACCAATACCTCAACATAATTTATGTAGAAATTTAGTCTCGTGATAAAGTTTACTAAATGTTTTATTAAACTTACGCTATGTAGATTGTATGCATGCTTCTCCATACATTGATTTTGACATCAAAATTTATACCCTTAAAATTTAAGTCGAATGCTCCTAATTGACGAACACTTGAAATTACTTCGTCATCAAATGAGATTTTTGGGTGATGTTGTGATGGAGAGAAAACCATTTGTAAAATGAGAATTCGCATGATGGTTTTACGTTACTCAGATTAGACGACTTAATTAAGTTACTCAGTGAGATCTAGAAACTTAATACATTCAGAAGGGATGAAACATGTTTACAATGAAAAATGTTTTTTTGGCAATGTAAATCCCTTAAACATCCAGAAATTGAAAATTGTTTGTCAATTGAATTGTTCGACAAGTCGTTATGTTGAGTACATTCATTAGTAGCAGATCAACTTATGTAATGGATCTATGTCAATATAGTTCTAGAATTCAAGGAAAATAATATGGTTTTATACCGGGGTAATTTATTTTCTTGAAAGTATTTTTTATCGAAAATACTAATATTTGAACTTATTTCTATAGAAATGGCTCAACTCACCAATAGCACGATAAGTTCTACGTTCAAAGCTTTCTTTGATAGACCTGAACTTACTGGCCCAAACTTTAATTATTGGTACCGCTCGCTAAGAATTGTCTTGAGAGCAGCGGGTACTATCGATATCTTGACTACTCCCTATCCGGAGGATCTTGCTGAAGGAGCATGTGATGCGCAAAGGCTTGAACACCCTTCTAATGTTAAGAAGCACTCTAAGGTGGCTTGCCTAATGCTAGAAAAAAGGGCTCCTGCACTTCAACAAAAGTATGAGCTATTTTCACCAAAGCGAATGCTTGATGAGCTCAAAGCTATGTTCGAAAAGCCGCAAGCTTTGGAGATCTACGACTTGGTAGAATGCTTTGCATAGCCGCAAGCAAGCTCCAAGAAAGTCTGTAAGTGCCCATTATATGGAGATGAGGGGTTATATGGAACAGCTTATTGCACTAGGACAACCCTATGATCATAATATGGCTATCAACTTGATCAATAGGTCCTTTAACAAGGAATTCAATGATTTCGTTAGAAACTATAATATGCATTGCACGGGGAAGACAGTTAATGATTTGCATGCAATGTTCATTGACTATGAAAAGGGGTTGAAAGAAAAGGTATATACCGCTACGCCTTCTGTACTAACCATACAAAAGGGTAGAGTGAGTAAGCCAAAACCGCAAGCGAATAAGAAGAAAGGCAAAGGAAAGGGTAATAAGGGCAAACAAGTTGCGACTTATTCGAAACCCAAGCAGAACTTTGTCAAGAGGAGTCAATCTTAAAAGGATGAGACTTGTCACCATTACAAGGCCAGTGGTCACTGGAAGAGGAATTGCCCTCTTTACCTCGAAGAATTGTGAGAAATAAAGAAGAAGTCTGAGCAGAGCGCTGCAGCTTCAGGTACTTTATTTATGATTGAATTGTTCAATTTAACACACAAATTAAATTCCTGTGTATATGATACGGGATGCTGTATTAACATTTGTAATACGCTACAGGGATTTAATCTGGAAAAGAAGCTTTCCTATGGGGAACAATATCTGTAAGTGGGCAATGGCGCACAAGCAGCGGTTGAAGCTATAGGAACGTTTGATCTAGTTTTACATTCAGGTTTAGTACTGAGATTAAATGATTGTCATTATGCACCTACAATTGTTAAGGGTGTTATCTCCTTTTCTTGTTTGTTAAATAATGGATTCATTCACACGACTGATAATAATGGAATTTATGTTTGGAAAAATGGTATTTTCTATTTTAATGTAATTTCTATGAATGGCGTATTTGATATAGACATGCATGGTAATGAATCCTAGAACGATAAATCTGTATTTAGCATGAGTAAGAAGAGAAAGTTTGACAAAAACTCTTCTTATCTTTGGCATTGTAGACTTGCCCATATTGGGAAAACTCGTATACAAAAGCTTCAACGTGAAGGTCTTTTAGAAATTATCAATTATGAATCATTTGATAAATGTGAGTCTTGTATCTCTGGAAATATGACCAAGAAACCTTCTAATAGCAATATTGAAAGAGCTACTGATCTACTTGGACTTATACATACTGATGTGTGTGGACCACTTAGACATACGTCAAGGAAAGGTGCTAGCTACTTCTTAACATTTATGGATGATTATAGCCGTTATGGTTATGTTTATTTACATAAGCATAAACATGAGGTATTTGAAACATTCAAAGTGTTTAAATCAGAAGTAGAACTGCAATTAGGGAAGAAAGTTAAAGCTCTTCGTTCTGATAAAGGTGGTGAATATTTAAGTCAAGAGTTTATAGATTATCTAAGTGAGAATGGAATTGTTCAGCATCTTACTTCTCCCTATACTCCATAACAAAATGGTGTATCCAAAAAGAGAAATCGTACATTATTGGATATGGTACGATCTATGTTTAATCTTACAACTTTACCTTTATTCTTTTGGGATTATGCTCTAGAATCTGTTGTTCGCATTTTAAATATGGTTCCAACGAAGAAGGTCAATAAGACACCATATGAACTATGGCATGGCAAGAAGCCATATTTGTCTTATTTAAAGGTCTGGGGTTGTGAGGCGTATGTGAAACGTGACTCGGGTGACAAACTCCAACAATGATCTATAAATGTATCTTTGTAGGATACCCTAAGGAAACTATGGGTTACTACTTTTATTATCCACCTGAAAACAAAGTAATTGTTGCTGGGTATGGATACTTCCTTAAATCTGATCTTGTAAATCAAGAATTCAGTGGGAGAAATTATGATCTTGAGGAGAGTCATATAAATACATTACCTTCTGAAAACACTAGCGATATAATTCATGTAGAACCAGAAAGTCTGGCGGTTCTACCGGAATTAGTTCCTCTGCGTAGATCCGCAAGGATTAAAAACGCAAATAGCAATATCTGTCTTAACATAGAGGATAATGATGAGTTGGGGGATCTTGGTGAACCCGCTAATTATAAATCCGCCATACTTGATCCTAAAAAGGATAAGTGGATGGTTGCTATGGATGAGGAAGAAATCCATGAAAGTAATGATGTTTGGATTCTTGTAGAACCAACACCGGATGCTAAAGTAGTGAGACATAGGTGGATATACAAAAAGAAAACCAACATGGACGGAAAAGTACAATCCTATAAAGCTCGTTTAGTAGCTAAAGGTTTTAGTCAAACTTTTGGCGTAGACTACGAGGAGACATTTTCTCCTGTAGCAGACTTAAGAGCTATTAGGATTCTCATAGCTATAGCAGCATACTATGACTATGAGATATGGTAAATGGATGTTTAAACTGCCTTCTTGAACGGTCGCTTAGATGAAGACATCTATATGTAGCAACCAGAAGGGTATGTTGATCCTGAGAATCCAGGACATGTGTGCAAACTTCAAAGATCCATTTATGGATTGAAGCCAGCATCACGTCAATGGAATAAAAGATTTGACGAAGAAATCAAAAAGTTTGGATTTATTCAGAATCGTGATGAGCCATGTGTATATCGCAAAGCTAGTGGGAGTGATGTAGTATTCATAGTCCTATTTGTTGACGACACATTAATCATGGGAAGTAACATTCCAAGACTTAAAGTTGTTAAGGATTATCTTGGTAAATGTTTTTCTATGAAGGATTTAGGAGAAGCTACATACATTACGGGAATTAAGATCTATCCGGATAGGAAAAGACGGTTAATTGGTCTATGTCAAGATGCTTATATAGATAAGATGTTGAAGAAGTATAATATGCATAATTCCAAGAAAGGTTTTCAACCTATGAAAGTTAAGCATAATCCGAGTCATGAGATGGATGCATCAACTCCTGAAGAGGAGGCATACATGTAGAAGGTGCCTTCTGCTTCGGCTGTAGGATCTATAATGTATGCTGTTAGATGCACAAGGCCTGATGTGGCGTTTGCTCAGAACTTGGTCAGTAGACACCAACAGAATCCAAGGAAGCTCCACTGGACTGCTGTTAAACATATTCTAAAGTATTTGAGGAGTATGAAAGATATGTTTTTGGTATATGGAGGGAAACCAGACACATAACTGAATGTTATAGGTTTCTGTGATGCGTCCTGGCAATGTGATAAAGACGATACGAAGTCTCAGACGGGTTACGTTTTTGTTATAAATGGAGGAGCAGTTGACTGGAAGAGCAAGAAACAGAAAACAATTGCAATGCATGCTACTCAATCTGAGTACATGGCTACTTTAGAAGCTGTAATGGAAGCTGTTTGTATTAGGAATTTTATTGAATATCTTGGAGTGATGCCTTCAAGTAAAGAACCTATAGATATGTATTGTGACAATTCTGCCGCAATAATATTTGCCAATAACCCTGGAGTCATGAAAGGCGCCAGACACTATATGCGTAGACATCACTACGTCCGAGAACAAGTTGAAGCTCGAGAAATCAAATTGATAAAAGTTCACACAAATGATAACGTAGCAGATCCTTTGACTAAGGCTTTGCCTAGACCAAAGGTAGTTAAGCATGCCAAGGCGATTGGGCTGCAACTAGCTAGCGAACTCATGCAATAAATCTGTGATTAGTATTTGGATAAAGGATGTTATGACATTATTATATAATGAAATAAAGATTAGGTTTCGTTTATTTCTATAATTTAATAAGTGTATCCTATTTTACATGTTTTAATCCATGAATAAATGTTATGCTAGTTCGTTTTTGATTAATAATATAGGAATATTTTTAAACTAAGACAAATCAAAATAGCGATAAAGTATACTTGAAAGTATATTGATCGATTTTGGATGATATTCGATGAATCGAATATAGGACTTATCCCAACTATATGTTATTACTTTATGGATCTTTGTCATTAAGTAAAACATAAATAGTTATCCTTAGACTTGAGATACCAGGAAACTGTTATGAATCTAGTGCATCTTTGTGGAATAATCTAACGCTAAACATAACTGGTAGCTATAAGTGTTGGGTCAAAAAGTTGATGTGGCATGAAGATATTGTCTAAGCGTTGTCAAGAGCAATTCAAGCATTGACAAGAACAAACTAAGCGTTGTTGGCTCAAGAGTTGTCATGTACAATCTAAGCATTGTTACATGTAATTTAAGAGTTGATAGAAACGTATACAAGAAGCTTATGGAAGCTTCTATTTAGATAAACATGCAAGATTTATTCTGCATAAGTTTATTTAAATAGAAGATTTACTTGTTTATTTGATTTTATCTCTTGTAAACCCTAATCCTTACACTATAAAAGGAACCAAGGGTCTTAGGTTTTATTCATAAGTACATTCACAATGTAAACCTAAAGCGTGTGTCGACTAGACGTGGGATTCAATGTATACACATCTAGTGATTGTTCGTTATTAATATAATGAGCGATCCAATTGTTTTAATTCATGTTCTTGTGCCCTAAACACCTTGTTAATGGTTGTTGTTCTAATTCCGCTTTGATTATGTTAATCATATGAACAATGATCATTCCTAGTAGCTTAAAAGATCTGGAAACCAAGGTTTCCACAATTGGTATCAGAGCCTCGTGGCTCGTGATGCTAGGACCAACAAGGTGTTCGTGTATGGTGAAGAAAAGAAAAATCCGTCTATGGTTTTTCTGGACGTTTTTATGTGCGCAGCAGTATTCAGAAGGTCATAACTTTTTATTGGACCGTTGGATCGTCACAAAATTTTATATGTGTGTTCTACATACATATATCTAAACATCCACCGGAAGGATTGTCGAGTTTATCTCCAATCAAAAGTTATTAAGCGTCGAAGTTGGCTGTAGAGGTGATTTTCAGTTTTTCAGCTTTTACATAAAATCATGATTAGGGTTTTCACAAACTGATACAAGATTTTGCCTAGTAAGAAAATTATCGTTCTAGTGGTCTAATCGAATTGATCTAGGTTCTATGTGCGACTCTGTTGTCTTTGGTGGAAATAAATGTTGTGTCGTTGTAGTAATTAAAATGTGCAAAACAATTAAAGTAAAAGTGCAATAATGTAAATCTAGGTCTAATTAAAATAAAAGGCAAGTATTTAAAAGCGAGGCTAAAATTAAAGGGCACTAAAATAAAATAACGCAAACTTAAATCTAAGTAAGGTAAACTTAAAACGCAACTAAAACTTAAACTTAAACTAAGGCAAGGCTGAAATAAATCTAAGGCAATCAAACTTAAAGTGCGAGTAAGGAAAAAGGCGCGAAAAATAAAGCTGAAAATTAAAAACTGGAATTAAAGAAACCTAAAAATCAACTCTATTCGGAATAAATCCCTATCCGGAATATATTCCTATTCGGAATAAATTCCCCTATTCGGAATAAATTCCTTACCCGGAATATTTGGCCAATCCGGAATGTTTCCCTATTCGGAATATTGTCACCTATTCGGAATAAGTTGGCTGTTCGGAATGTCCTGCCTATTCGGAATGTTCAGACTATTCGGAATATTAGCCCTATGCGGAATAAGTTGCCTACTCGGAATACTCAGCCTATTCGGAATATCCGCCCTATCCGGAATCTTGGGACTATTCGGAAAATCTTCCCTATTTCGGAATATTGAATATTCCGAATAGAGTACTGTGGTCAATACCTTGATACGGAACAATCAAGACGATCCTTCACTCGGAATGATTTTCCCTGGGAATACAGTAACAACAAGGCCGAAGAACAAGGAAACAAAATATAGCACAAATCTAATCAAACTTAAGCAAAATCAACCACAAGATTAAATCAAACTAACAAATAAACATCTATTAATGATAATAAAGCAATCCAAAACAACAAAACTAACAATAAAGATCAAGATAATCAAAACCCACTTTGATCAAAATAAGAACATAAGAACATGAACATGAACATAAATAATAAAAATCAAAGATTAAGAAAGGTAGAATGAGAGATGAACAATAAAGATAAAGATTGACAAGAATTAAAAGAAAAACTTACTTGAAATTAAATGGTAATTAAGGTGCAAGACAAGTATTTAAATTTGACAAGTAATTAAATGACAAGGTAATTAAAAGTGGAAGAACTAATTGTCACTATTAGCCAACAAAATGAAAATGATTAAGATCTAATCTATATATAGGGGAGGATTAAGGAATGCTTAGGAAGCTTCCTCTCCTCTTTCCTTTCTCCTTAATTGCATGCTTAGTCCTTCCTTCTTAATCTCTTTGTTAATTGCACCATTAGTCCTTAAGCCTTTAAATCTTCTTTAATCTTGGACTTTAATGACTTTTGGCTCGGGATTTCTTTGAACTCGTCTTTTAATTCTTCAATAAATTAGACTTGAGTTCTTCGGCTTTAAGTAAACTTCCGTCTTTTGACTTTTTCTTCGATAAATCTTCAGAATTGGTCTTGGACTTCCGTTCTTTTTGCATTCTTGACTTCTCGACTTCATCTTTCGTCTTTTTCTTCGATAAAAGCCCGTGAATGCCCGTGTTTTCTCCACTTTTCACCTTTTCGTCCTAAATCACAACAAAAACACAAACCACGCATAGTTCCGACATAAAACATGGGTGTTTACACACCTATCAAATCCCCTACACTTGACCATTGCAATGTCCTCATGCAATGCATTAGTTACAAAGCAAGATTATATTTTTCATCACAATCAATCCATAGTGGCCTTTATTAAAGAGATAGAAAACTATAAACATTCAAAGTAAAGAAATCAAAAGCATACCTTGGGTTTTGGAAATGTCATGAATAATCATCATCCTCAAGTTTTCACTTTCTCCAAACCAAGCTTAAAAACGAGATCATTGTTATTATAAGTTAGTAGACTAACACGAACTCATGTGGGCCAATTATTCACTTAGACTCCCTTATTCCTAGGGGTATCTCTTATATTTTATTGTTGTCTTGAATGATCACGAAGATGCATTGTTTGACTTATTTCGATAGTTATTTAGGCCGAAAATAAAGTGAACGATTTAATCAATAGTTAGCTAAAGGACAGAATCTTTTAAAACTGCTTCTCGGGACCTCATAAAGTTCATATCTTGGCATAACTCGCTTCGCGATTTGAGACCTTTCTCGGACCGATATTTGGCAGCGACTTCATACTTCAAACCTTGAGAGACGTTCATGAAATAATGGTCTTCTCTTCATATAGGAATTTCTTCACTTGAAGTTTTGAGAGATTCATACTTGGACCACGACTTCTTCATTTTTCTCCAATCATTATTTTGGACTTTGATATACAACGATCCGCCTCCTTTTATGACTTGGATCTATTTATCCTCATACCTTGCTAGGGTCTTTTCGGATACACTTCTCCATGACTTTTGGGGAGTTTTTGCTTTTCGTCGTGTGTCTTGATCCTTCATATTGATTTTCGATAAATGATTCTTCACATCACTTGGATCTTTAGCAACAAAATATAGTCCTCATACCTTGTTAGGACCTTTTTAGACTCGCCAAGCTTCGCATCCCGCTTCAATAAGTTATGCCTTGGCTATGAACTCTAATCCATACCGAGCAACTTTTAAACGATCTTGGGCTAGAAGCTAAGTAACTTTTCAAATCGTACAACCTTATTTATTGCAGATAAATTTATTAGCAGGCGATGAGAGAATAGGCTTATAATTAACTCACATAAATTCACGAAAGAATACCAAACTTATAATTGGCTCTATCATCTCTCGTTCTCCACAGTTTAAAATCTCAAGTAATGAGACTCGTGGATGCTTAGCCTATTAAATCAAAGTTTTGGGTTTTTGAGTCGCCTATAGGATCTTGCAAACTCTCAGACTTTTTCAAGTTTAGAAATCGCATTTTAAAGTTCCCTTGATAAACGACTCTCTAGGATCAATTATAGGAACTTACGAAAAGTTCTAGTTCTTAACCCGTGAGAGTTAAGACTTTCGCGTTTTATAGCTCCCTATATAAAAGCCTAGCAAAACTTGATTTAAACACGTTAAGGATACTAGCTAGAGTAACTTAGATAAGTAAACTCGGGTTGAGTCAAAAAATTCACAACGTTTGAAATTTAAAACCACTTTATTCAAAGTTTATTCTAGCAAAGAAAGAAAATAACTATACAAAGGTAAAAAAACTAATGGGCCAAAATAGATCAAAAATTTTGAAAAATGTCGAAAAATTGATTTTCCGGTTAAAATGAGGACAAATACAAGGAAAAGAGCCACTTAACTTCGATAGAAGTCCCCCCTACACTTAATATAAACATTGTCCTCAATGTTTAAGCATGTGGGAGTAAACTACCCTACACTTAGGACATTGTGCACTTTGTTTAAATCTCGTTAAGGAAAAGACAACTAAAGAGATTCCTATTTTAATATTGAGAAAATATAAAATAGTGAATCGAAAAGAGTTTAGGATAGAACCAGGAAGAAGGGAACACGGAATCACGGGTCGTCAAGAATAATCAAGAGTGGATCATTGAAGCTCGAATCCCTGATTAAGAAAGGAGAGGAAAGCAAACCAACGGGTCTCCCCTAGAAAGCTAAAAGATAGATGCATGGGTTGCCTTCCAAGAAGCGCTTGTTTTTGTTACCGAGTCGTGAGCCTGACTCGACCTTGATCATCATAGGAAGAAGCATGAAACATATCCACCAGGATCAAAGACATAGTTTTCGTCCATCAAATAGCACAAGCTTAAGGCGAACAAGGCAAGCCAAAGAAGAATAGGCAAGGTTGCCTTAAGCAGCGATGGAGCACGGTGGGAGCAAGTATGGTGAGGTGCAAGCATGTCTTCAAAATTTCCAAAGATTTTTCCTTTTATTTCCCCGGCAGCGGCGCCATTTGATACAAGATTTTTCCTTGTAAGAAAATTGTCGTTCTAGTGGTCTAATCGAATTGATCTAGGTTCTATGTGCGACTCTGCTGTCTTTGGTGGAAACAAATGTTGTGTCGTTGTAGTAATTAAAATGTGCAAAACAATTAAAGTAAAAGTGCAATAATGTAAATCTAGGTCTAATTAAAATAAAAGGCAAGTATTTAAAAGCGAGGCTAAAATTGAAGGGCACTAAAATAAAATAACGCAAACTTAAATCTAACTAAGGTAAACTTAAAACGCAACTAAAACTTAAACTTAAACTAAGGCAAGGATGAAATAAATCTAAGGCAATCAAACCTAAAGTGCGAGTAAGGAAAAAGGCGGGAAAAATAAAGCTGAAAATTAAAAACTGGAATTAAAGAAACCTAAAAATCAACTCTATTCGGAATAAATCCCTATCCGGAATATATTCCTATTCGGAATAAATTCCCCTATTCGGAATAAATTCCTTACCCAGAATATTTGGCCTATCCAGAATGTTTCCCTATTCGGAATATTGTCACCTATTCGGAATAAGTTGGCTGTTCGGAATGTCCTGCCTATTCGGAATGTTCAGACTATTCGGAATATTAGCCCTATGCGGAATAAGTTGCCTACTCGGAATACTCAGCCTATTCGGAATATCCTCCCTATCCGGAATCTTGGGACTATTCAGAAAATCTTCCCTATTCGGAATATTGAATATTCCGAATAGAGTACTGTGGTCAATACCTTGATACGGAACAATCAAGACGATCCTTCACTCGGAATGATTTTCCCTGGGAATACAGTAACAACAAGGCCGAAGAACAAGGAAACAAAATATAGCACAAATCTAATCAAACTTAAGCAAAATCAACCACAAGATTAAATCAAACTAACAAATAAACATCTATTAATGATAATCAAGCAATCCAAAACAACAAAACTAACAATATAGATCAAGATAATCAAAACCCACTTTGATCAAAATAAGAACATAAGAACATGAACATGAACATAAACAATAAAAATCAAAGATTAAGAAAGGTAGAATGAGAGATGAACAATAAAGATAAAGATTGACAAGAATTAAAAGAAAAATTTACTTGAAATTAAATGGTAATTAAGGTGCAAGACAAGTATTTAAATTTGACAAGTAATTAAATGACAAGGTAATTAAAAGTAGAAGAACTAATTGTCACTATTAGCCAACAAAATGAAAATGATTAAGATCTAATCTATATATAGGGGAGGATTAAGGAATGCTTAGGAAGCTTCCTCCCCTCTTTCCTTTCTCCTTAATTGCATGCTTAGTCCTTCCTTCTTAATCTCTTTGTTAATTGCACCATTAGTCCTTAAGCCTTTAAATCTTCTTTAATCTTGGACTTTAATGACTTTTGGCTCGGGATTTCTTTGAACTCGTCTTTTAATTCTTCAATAAATTAGACTTGAGTTCTTCGGCTTTAAGTAAACTTCCGTCTTTTGACCTTTTCTTTGATAAATCTTCAGAATTGGTCTTGGACTTCCGTTCTTTTCGCACTCTTGACTTCTCGACTTCATCTTTCGTCTTTTTCTTCGATAAAAGCCCGTGAATGCCCGTGTTTTATCCACTTTTCACCTTTTCGTCCTAAATCACAACAAAAACACAAACCACGCATAATTCCGACATAAAAGACATAAAATACACGTTTTGGCTCGGTTATTATTGTAATTAAGTGGTAAAAAGGATGGGTGTTTACACACCTATCACAAACCCTCAATCAACTTAAGGTTGAAAAACTGGAGGATTGTGGCTGTTATGATTCAAGATCTAAGGTTTATTTACAAACCCTAATTAGGGTTTCGGTGCTTAACTTTTGAAACCCTAGATCTATGACAAGAACAAGAACAGTAGCTCATCCATGGTACAGCAGTCTGTGTTGATATATTGGACGTATGTTGCTAGCACACACTTTGATTTTATGTGTACTTGATCTATTGGAGCTTCATGCAAGTACCAATATGTTGTGATCCTATGATATATGGTGTGTTGTTAATGAGACGTGAGTTACTGTATGCATCCATTTGATATTAAACATTCTTCTTTGTGGATCATGTGGGGTATGGATGCACGAATTAAAGAAAGCAGATGGAAACTAATATGTGGATCACGTGAGGTTGACTAAGATGCGTCTACAAAGAAAAAGAAGATAACTTGTGATCCAAAGCTTACTGTGACATCAGTAAAATAATATTAATTCACGTGAAAGCAGGATGGAAATCAATGAAAGTATGGTATGAATATTATATCCATCTATAAATTCAATATCTACGTGCATTGATATTACTAAGTTACGGATATGCATGTGATGTGCTTTATTAGTCAATTAGATGTTTGCAAATATCTTGATAGGGAAGTTTGCATAGGGACGTTTGCAAATATCCATGTGCTGTGCTTTCTTGATAGGGACGTTTGCAATATCTTGTCTCAAGGATATTTGGGAAGTATGGTTATCACGTGAGTTAGACGTGATGAATTTTGGGGTAAGATCTGTTTTAGGCGCTGACGTTTGTAATTTTGACGCTGACGAGAATAAGTTTGACGCTGATAGAAATAGGCGTTGACATGAGTTGTCCGAGAAACGCTTGCTCAAGCGTTGATAGGTTTTGTCCGATATCTGACAATGAATGCGACTAAGATATTGGACAATGAAGGTTCTCGGATAACAAAAGAATAACTGCTGTTGAGAAAATTGGTACGTTTTGAGCACACAAAAAGGAGGAAATTACACACGAAGGTACATGGAATCTCCGTTTTAATTTAGAATATCATGTTGATATTTATGGCTCGGATATTTTTAAACGGAATTAATGATCTTAAAGCGAGTTAGAAACAATTCATGAGATAATGAGAGTCTTCATAAAGAGGGGTTAGCTTAAGGGGAAGAATTCTTATGGTAAGTTTGATGATTGAAGAAGATTTTCGCGAGTTTGTGTTTTATCATATTGTTAAGTTGTGGATGTCAGCCATTGACTTAACAATAACTTGTTCATGCTTTACATGGTTGGTGATGAAGACTTGTCATAACACTTGAAGGAGTTACATTATCGTGCTCAGTGTCTCACAAAGGATGAGAATATTGACAAGAGATTGAGGTCTGCTTATACTTTACGTTTTCATATAAGTTCTTCATCACATGGATAGTACAAGACATGGAATACAAGGTTGGGTTATTCTACTTCTACATCAAGAATACTTTATTTATTTTTCTTCAAGATCATTACATAGAGCTACATTTGGAGAATCTTCAAAGATTGCATACATTGTTTACTTCCTTGTTGATGTGACAAAAAGGGGAAGAAATACATGCTACACTTTAGGGGAAGCAATTTGAAGATCATGTACAACTTACAAGAGATACACATAGAGTTTTACCGACATCAACTAGGGGAAGATTGTTGGGTCAAAAAGTTGATGTGGCATGAAGATATTGTCTAAGCGTTGTCAAGAGCAATTCAAGCATTGACAAGAACAAACTAAGCGTTGTTGGCTCAAGAGTTGTCATGTACAATCTAATCATTGTTACATGTAATTTAAGAGTTGATAGAAACGTAGACAAAAAGCTTATGGAAGCTTTTATTTAGATAAACATGCAAGATTTATTCTGCATAAGTTTATTTAAATAGAAGATTTACTTGTTTATTTGATTTTATCTCTTGTAAACCCTAATCCTTACACTATAAAAGGAACCAAGGGTCTTAGGTTTTATTCATAAGTTCATTCACAATGTAAACCTAAAGCGTGTGTCGACTAGACGTGGGATTCAATGTATACACGTCTAGTGATTGTTCGTTATTAATATAATGAGCAATCCAATTGTTTTAATTCATGTTCTTGTGCCCTAAACACCTTGTTAATGGTTGTTGTTCTAATTCCGCTTTGATAATGTTAATCATATGAACAATGATCATTCCTAGTAGCTTAAAAGATCCGGAAACCAAGGTTTCCACAATAAGGATTATTTTCGGAAGTGTTGCAAAATTCATAAGTTTTGCTCGTAGTAAATATGGAATTTATTTCCTCCAATTTTGTTTTGGAGTTTAATACAGCTGGGCCTCTCAGGGGATTGGTAAGTTGTTTGTGTGGCCACACCTAAATTTGTTTTGGTAATCTTGCTGAATCTGTGAACGAGAAACAAAATGGTTAATGAAAGGAATGACTGAGATCCATATCCTTATTAACGTTGTATTAGAAATAAAAGGATAATAATAACGATGCAGAATCGTTAAAAGGTTTTGTCCAGGAGACCTTACTCGAGTTGTACTAGAGACATTGCTAAGTGTAACTAGACGCTAGTCAATGTAATCACAATATTCAAAATATGTCCAAGTGGAAGCTGAAAGTTTATGGACTTATATTTAATAGTTGTGTGATAGGATCGAACTCGAGATTATGGGATTGCACACAATACGTAAAGAGTTAATTTAATAAATAAATATATTTATCGTATTTATTAATTTATTTAATAAATATATTTATGTATTTATTAATTTAACCGAGCAAGTAACTATATAACTTTAACGATCGTTAATTAATTAATAGTTAAGTTATAACAAGCGTTAAAATTAACATATAGTATGTAAACAAAAGGAAAGAAGCAAGGGGTGTTTGGTCAGTCGGTTATGGGCTCCAAGGGGGGGGGGGGGGGGCAATTGTTGCTTTTTATTTATCTTGGGCTATAAGGTGTTTAGGCCTATAAATACACCTCCTAATACCTCATAATTAAACACAACAATAATCTTTCCCCTCTTCTCTTCTTTGGTTCGATCGCAAGAGGGAAACAACAAAGGGTTTCGGTTGGTTTTTCTTGGTTGATCGATTGTATACGTAATCTAGTCCTAGCCCCTCTCTAGGGATGTTGGGTATATTATTTACAAGCGTTGTAGCTCGGTTTTCACGTGCTAGAATCATGGTTAGCTCGTTGTATTACGTGTGTACAAGAACGTAATATAGTCTTACTTTAGACTATATCTTGGTATATATGGTATAGACCCGAATTGGTGATTCGTTCTTCGTCTTGTGGAATTGCTTTAGCGTAAAGGTATGTAACCCTAATTCGATTAATTATGATTGTGTTATTAATTATGATCTTGTTAAATCGCTTCCGCTATATGTGCTTTGATCTCGTTTAGGGTTTTATATAATTGTTATGATACTTATAAACCTTCACACAAGTTGGTTTATAAAGTAATTAGATTTTTGCATACATCTTGCTCTAATTGACTCTTTCTGGTTTGCATTGACCATTAGTAATTAGCCTAGAGTGACTCAACTATCATGTTTCATAAAATCCTAATCAAGCATAGAGATTGAGTAAGAAATCAAGCAACATATAGAGGCACAAACAAGAAAGAGTCAATTAGAGCAAGATGTATGCAAAAAGGTATATAAAGTAATGTCTATGTAGAAGAAATCTTTTTAAGAATGCACCATTGCATACCTTTTGAGAAATGACAAATTATGGTTACTTACCTTAGTTGTTCTTGTGAAATAAAGAAAAGAGTTGGAAACCTTAAGTGGCCAATTTTACCAAACGAAACTATGATCATGTTTTCTACTAAATTTGACTCATGCCAAAGCGTGTTTCATTTCTCAAAATGATTCACAAAATGTTTATGTAACCTTTTATTTTGAGTTAATGCCTATATGAAATGTGACACACAAACACACAAACTTAATGAGAGGAATATAACATAAGTCCTATTAAGCATAATCAAAAGACCGGTGATGAACAAGTACGACACATGGTGTTTATGAAAACATTCATGTTAGTGGAGAATAGATTCACACAATGTTTACAGATACTATGTACTTATTGTACATGGGTTGATGTCGGTTCAAGTTATTTCATAAAACAACTTTTTGAAACAGTGCAGGTCACGGACCCTTTGTAAAAGGGGTCCACGGGGTCCGTGCACCTCTAAGACAGTTTTTGAGGAAAACATAATTTTTAACCCCAATTTAGAAGATAGACTCGAGGAGTTGTTCAACAACCATGTTCCACATGTATACGCTGTAGAAGCTAAGGGTTAAGAGATTGTACCTTTGTAGGAAGCACATTCATAGCATATTCGAGTGGTAAGCATGCTATTATGGCGTTATCATCAAGGATAACATTACCTCTTTCCGTGGATTATCATGTGCTAAAGAGGTTCCCATTACCCGTCATATGTCTTGGACGACAATTGTTCTTGATCCATTAGTTGGGCTCAAGTCCCGTATTCAGGCATACCTGTAAGTCATGAAACTTAAGTGTTTAGTCTCCATTGTCTTATGGGTCCATTTGGATTAATCATACCTCTCATACTAATTTGAGTGTTACCGATCATACCCCATGAAACTAGATTTCTTATTGAAAACCGATTTCAACATGTCAACACGAAAACACAAATGCATATAGAATAAAAGACAAATAGAAAACACATAAGCATATAGGTGTAATGCAATGGTTATCTAAGAATGAGAATGTACTGATATGCAAGTAGAAAAAGTACTCATATAAGCATACAAGGTTTGACACAAGCAAGATGTTTATATGCACAATTATCCATTAGCACTTAACACAAGGAAAATCCATCGGGTTCTTTTTAACATTATTGTTTTATCTTAACCAAACACCCCTTTTCAAGAACACTATATGTTTAGAGAATAACCAAAGGTGGTGTACTTGACAAGTTTACTTAGTTCATATTTCTAAGAGACTTACTAGGTTCAAGTAAGAGTATAACGTATGCGAAGAGAGTGAGCTAAGTCTATAAGAAAATTGAAAGACAAATTTTCCCATCTTAGTGCACGAAATACTATTGTGTATAATCATGTAGTTAACAAGCAAGCAAGTGGGTATCATGACAAGTTTGACACATATGTATCACAAGTATAAATAATCTCAACTTGCAATGATCAAACAAGATATATGCAAACTCATAAACTAAAGCAAGTAATATTTAACATACAAATATTTTTCTTCGCTTTGTGTTTAACTATGACGATGTATACCAAACTTTATTAGTTTCCTTTGTATGACAAAATTATTTGTTATAGAATGTAAACACAACCTCATTCAAATACAAACTAATTTGATGTGTCTGACTTAAGAGAAGTAAAATAAAACGCTAAAGTAAGTTCATAATTTTAGACATTTTATTTCTTTTTGACTTGTTTCACTATCTTATGGATCTAACCAGCACTTAATAATTTTATATGAAAGTAGACTCAATTACCTTTAAAACGATAGGTGGCACGATTTCTACGGACTTACGATTAAAAAGTTATGGCACTATTAATTTGGCTGAAAAACTACAGTCATAGAGGGTCACGAAACCCGTCGGACCCTTTGCCCAGGGGTCCGCCGGGGTCCGTGGGTCTGAGAGACAGACTGCAATTTTTCCCTAAAAATTGTGTTTTGACATAGCGAAAATACATAGGACTTACTAGACTTGATAACAACCATATAGTACACTTCTTAAACATTATTTTTACTTATGAGACTTATCTATGAGTTTACAGAAATGATTTTTCCATAAAATTAAGTGTTGTGACAAACACTCATTTAGAAGCCGTATTTTGTAAGTTTTCTGTATGGACACACGACGACACTCACCAATCTTTTTAAAACATCTTGTTTTATGTTTCATGGAAACCTTCAAGCTAATATATCAAAGTATACTAAACAATAAAATTTGCAAGCAATTAAACAAAGAAACGCTTCTCATATTTTATCCCGCTTCAAAGGTAATTTGATACATGGATCGTGCCCTGTTTTAAAAACCATTTGTTTTTAAGAAATTAGAGCTACCCGTTCTAATACCAATTGTAGAAAACTAGATGGAGGGTTGAATAGTTTTCTTTTAATCTTTTAAAACTTTTTGTATCAAATGTCCATTGATAGGGACATAGTATAAGAGGCATTTGTTTATAGTCAAAGACTATATGAATCAAGTAGCACATTAAGAGATCACAACACACACAAGCAAGCAAGTATAAGGATAAAACAATAAAGTAAAGTAAATGCAAACCGACATAATGATTTATAGTGGTTCGGTTACAAGGACACCTTCTTTGCCCTACATCCACTCCTCGAGTCGCCTGCTCGAGAGTTCGAATTCACTAGTAAAAGAATCTCCTTTACACCGGTGGAGAAACCTTCACACATTGGCTTGCAATCTTTTACGACATCTAAGCTAGGATGTCATGTTCTTTCACATGGGTACAACAAGTCCCTTATACATAGCATATGCTTTATCTGCTACTAAGCTACACACCGGGTCCTTGCACAATGGATATGACCAACACCCGAGTTCTTACACACATGTAGAACCAACACAACTTCTAACCTTACATTGTCTGTAGGTACTAATCCAAGTACCGAGTTCACACAAGAACCGACACACCAACATGAAGTTTATGATAGATAGAGAGAGGTGACTCTATGATATGATCTTGCCTAGATCATGGATTACATCTTGAAGAACATGTCTTGACATATTCGTAATCCTTATCAACACGAGTCATGAAGCATCAAGATCATAGATCTCATGAAGGAGAAATATGGATCTATACACAAAGTCAACACGTACTTAGCCTTTGACTTTTCCGCTCCTAAGATGTATAGATCAATGATGATAAGTCATGGATCTCGGCTGAAAAGAATACGAGATGTCAAGGTCATAGATCTTGGACATAATACCATGAGATGACAAGTACAAAGAAACTAGTCTAGATAGAGGTGACGCAATGACTTGATGTATGTCTTGTGCTTGAAATTATTGACCTTGCTTACACCTTGAGTGATCTCCATATCTACAAAGATAAACACTAAGTAAGAAGAAGAACAATTGTAGATCAAAGATCTACATGTTAGAGAGAAGAGTGATCTGATAAAGGATCAGATATAGAGAGAAGAATATGGTAGAAAGGTGTGAGAAATGAGTGAGCAATTGGTCTCTATTTATAACCAAAGCTCAGGTACCAACGGACCCCGCCAGACCCTTTACCAAGGGGTCCGTCAGAGTCCGTCTGTCTGTAATAAAATCAACAATTTAATATCGCAAATCTTTTGTTAAGTTAACCCCTAAAACTTCTTTATGATCAGATTTTCTTGTTTAGGTTTTGCACGACTTTTACCAATGATGTAAAAAGTATTTCTCATTATTTTTACAAAGATATAAATGTGTAGATATACACGAAATATGATTACGAGTAACTTGTACATTTTACGTTATGTATTAAAAGTTACATGTTTGTCAGCAACAAAACAAACAAGGACATATCGTTTAAATATCGTAATATTTGCACTAACAGTATCGAATTTGGTCACTGATGTAAGTAGCCTAATAAAATACATATTTTATGTAAAATAAGTATTTTAACAAATGATACACAACTACACAATTAGTAGGGCTGAGCGTCAGGTCCGAACCGAACCGAAGACCGAAATGATGCAAAATTTCGAACCGAGGATCGAACCAAAATGGTCCGGTCCGAATCGATCTAATCCGATATGATCCTATTAAACATAATCGACCATTTTTTTTAAATCGAACAGGACCAAACAAAAGTCGAAATGGTCTAAACACAAGACCGAGAACCGAAAAGAATTGTCCGACCCGGTCAAATTTTCCCATCCAATCCATATCAACGGTCTAAATGATCACCCTTACTCGATATCATTCCATCCAGCCTTAACCAACGGGTGTGGTTGATTGTGTTATAAGGAATCACAATGGGTAACGGTATGATATAAGGTGGAATAAGAATAAATGTGTCGTTTTTAATATTTTTGTTTGCTATAATAGTATGATATGGGTATTAGATTTTATAAGATGAGCTTATTACTATTTTTAAGCAAAATTTTAAATATAATAATAATATTTATTTCTTCTAGTGGTGGAAAATGAAGATAAAAAAAAGAAAGAAGTACAAAATACATCCATGTGGTTTACAAAAAATGTGAATTACATCTCTTGTCAATACTTCGGACACAATACATCCAACCGTTACATATTTTGTGCACGATACATCCCTTGGATGGATAATGCAAATATTTTTTTCGTTAATTACTAACAAGGGTTTAAATAATGGTATTCTTATTTTCTTGCGTATAGAGGGATGTATTTTGCACTCAATTAAAAAAATTAACTTTTTTTGAATTTTTTTATTTAAATATAAAAAGAGTAATTTTATTTTTTTTTTCAAAAAAAAGTTTGACTTCTTTCCGAAAAAAGAAGTTTAAATTATTGGAAACCATTTTTTTAAAAGAATAAAGTTACATTTTCATCGGAAAAAAGTTTTAAATATTACAAAAAATTAATTATTTTTTATTTAGTTGCATTTTTTAAAAAAAAGTTAAAAATAACTAAAAAATTGTAACATTTCATTGTTCTTTTAACATTTTAATATTTTTTTAAGATAAAAAGTAGATTTGTTAAATTTTAAACGTAAAACATAAATTCTTTTTAAATTGTTTTTACTTTAGACAAATATTAAGAAAGATAAAAATGTATACAAATATTTAAACAATTTCAAATTTTTTACCTTTTTTGGAAGAAAAATTTATAGCTATTTTTAACCATAAAAAAATTAAAAAATTAGGTCAAAAATATTACTTTTTTACTGTATAAAAAGTTTTTAACTTTTTTCCAACATCTTTTAACTTTTTGAAAATGTAAAAAGTATGGTTTTGAGAAAAGTAAAAAAATTCTTTTTTTAAATAAATTTTTTCTTCTAAACGTTGTAAACCTTTTTCAAAGGAAATATAATTTTATTTTCTCAAAAAAGGTGGTTTTGAAAAATTAAACTTCTTATTTCGAAAAAAAAACATTTTTGTTGTAAAAAATAAAATTATTTTTTTCAAAAATTATATTTTGATACATCCCTCTATAAGTAAAAAGACAATAATACCCTTCTTAATAAAACTCGTTAGTACTTATCGAGAAAAATATTTGCATCATCCGTCCAAGGGATGTATCGTGCACGAAGTATGCAACGGTTGAAGTATCGTGTCTAAAGTATTGACGAAAGATGTAATCCACACTTTTTGTAAATTACATTGATGTATTTTGTACTTCTCTCTAAAAAAAAATCTACGAGAATAATAAAAACCCACCATTTCTCACTAAAATAAAACTACACTTTCGGTGAGTATCATTTTTCATAGTTTCATTCCAATATCTATCAACGAAACACACCAATATTCGTTTATAAACATTAGAACAAGATAGGGAGAAATATGAGAAGGACGCAGGACTCGATGTTTTAAACTCGGTTTTTTAATTGACCCGATCAAGTCGTCAGTTTACCAACTCAACGGTTCAACCGCCGGATCAAACCGGTTCCTTTAAAAAACAATTATGTATGTTAAGCTTAAAAATGATTTACATAATATTAAATACAAAACATATAATGACATAAACTTTACACTTGGAATATAGGATAAATGTTTGATAAAATATTCGAAGTTAAAATCAATCTGGTGGGGTATATAAAACAAAGAGAGAATTACTAAAATGGACTATTTAGACACTTATTTACGAAAATGGACTGTGTAAAACCTGTAAATTTCAGGTTTTGACTATGTCAACATTTTGTACGTCACCTCATGATATCTATATATATTTATTCTACCACCTTTGCATGAAATCCTTTGAACAATATGCATCACATGAGCATACATCATTCTAATCATCTGAACAGGGAAACAACTATATCACAATTTTTATTGTGACTATGAGTATTTTGATCATAAAAGCATGACCACATTTGTATGACTATATTTCAATAGCATACTGGACAACAAATGATCTATTGTAAAGGACTTTAAGTCATCTGAACATATGATCACTTGCATACATCCCATTGATTTTCTAAAAATCCAACGTCATGATCACAATTAATGACTGGCTATTTATATATATAAATATTTTTAAGTTGGATAGTTTATATATATTTTTCACACTATAATTGACTTTAAACTACGATGACAATTACTTTTACACATGAACACTACAATAAATCATTTTATATTTCTTTTATATATTTTTGTCATAATAAAATCACCTAAGGACCATACTTTCACCAAAGGCCCTAAACGTAACCAAAATTACTTAAACTCAAACGTACTCACATATTATTATAACCTTAACTCACTTAACACTCACCTGGACACGAAAATTAAACACAAGCATACCCTAGACTTTTATTAAACCGTATATATTCATATATATACTTAACCATAACCTTTTATACCAAAACTCTTACCCTCCTTACCAAGTATCTAGACTATACACTAATTATAACACCTATGTATACACATTACATGAATTTTACTTTCCTTGACGAGAAAACTATGAAACCGCCGGTTTCATTAGAAAACTATGGGGACTTGTACATTTTTTTGGGCAATTAAGGTTAGTACTAGATACACTATTTGGGAACTATGTCACACATCCATTCTTGTCACCCCTTAGACGTGTGAAGGGCATGAGCCACACACCAAAGCCTTGTACAACATGCCATTAAATGGAAACACTCAAAACTACCTTTTGTCCCTTTTGAATCCTTGTATGCGACGGCTAAACAAGACACACCTAGCAACATGTACATCTTGGGCATTTATGAGAAGTCCTTGCTAAGTACCATGTCAAAATACTCACAATCTCTTTTCCCTCTTTCTTGCCGTGTCCTACCCCAAACCACATTTCCCATTCTACTCTTGGATATTTATGAACTAGCTACACTCATTCACCCTCACACCATAAATTTCGGATCAAGAACACTCCCATATAACACCTTGAGTTAACCAAAAATCCTCCATCTCATTTACTACCAAATCTTTGTACTCCAAGCATTGAAGTCTATCATTCAAGACTCCTAGGACTCGTCTAGAAGCAAGCCGACGCCAACACCACTCCCTTTGTCACCATTTTGATCAAACAAGTAAGTAAGTCTACCTTGGACCTATTTCCATCATTCTTTTACTTTCCATCTCACGACATGCATGTAAAAACTTAGGAAATGGACCTAGGTTGCCATGCATACATAAAACCTCCATGAAATGCCATCCATATGACTTATAAGCCACGGCTTATATAATGGATAAACATTTCGTGCCCTAGAATCCTTAACCACGTCCTAGCATGTTGGACACCTTGCTTAAAACCCTAGAAGTAAACAAGTTATAAATGAGCACCTTAAAAATGTGTATATTGTAAAATAAGCCGAACCATTAATCATATATAAGCCCATATTGTTATATAAGCCACGTCATTTAAGCCTTAAAACCTATATAAGCCGAAGTTAGTACTAGAAATAAGCTAGCTTTAACATAAACTTAATATAAGCCGAGACTTGGTTGGCTTATTTAAGCTTTTAGGAACTTAAGCCTACATATATAAGCCATGCAAATATAAGCCGAATCTTATAAGCCTTAGAATAAGCCCATGAGCCCTCAAAACATAAGCTTAGGATTAACTAGTAAGAAAATATAAGCTTTAGTCAAAAACAATAAACTTATATAAGCCATAAAAATAAGCCGAGAATATATAAGCTTACCACTACACTAGTTTTGAAACAAAACATAATATAAAGCCCACATAATGAGATTAGTTAAGGCCCATAGTAAGTAATTGACATTTACTAATTACCTTAAGTTTTTACTAAGCCCATTAACACCTTTTTACCCTAACCGGACCCTAATGGGCCGTATAGCCCAACACTAGTATTATCTAAGTACTTTTCGTGCCAAAAATGTCAAATGGTGAAAGTTAGGTCCGAAACTGAAAACTAGTAAAACTCAGTAAACATTTTCGTGACTATTATATAGTCCAAGGGGCGTTTGTGTCATTTTCGAAACTATATGGTAACCTAAACCCAAACCGTGAGCCATAAATAAACTACAAGGACCTTTTGTGCCACTTTCGAAACTCATAACAAGCCCTAATCCCACCTTATATAAATGCCGTGGGATTGGAGGGGGTATTTGGTCATTTCTTGAAAGTTTACCAAGCCCTAGGGGGCGTTTTCATAAATTGGAATAACCAACAAGGACTAACGGTGTAAGAAACTTAACGGATGAAAACCTAAAGCTAATTTTCTAAACAATTATATTTACAAAGATTTATTATAGTTTTATTTAATTAAAAGAAGTAATAAAACTTGTCATTGGTAAAATAAATCATTTTAGTTATTTACAAACTCTACAAAATTGACAAACCCCGTTAACCATTTTCCTTTGAAACTTTAAAACTTAATAAATCGTAATTTATTTCTTTATGATAAATTAAATAAGATATGGTTACTTATTTAATTTACGACCCCTCTTTCCTTAAGCAAATTTATATACATTTATATATATATATTTTACTTGAACAAAAATATATATGTACATACCTTCATTTCACTATGAGAACAAACACTTAAACCAACGTAACAATTCATAAATACTGATCATGCATTTTCATATGTACCATTCATCATGCATATTTATTGTTGCATTCACTGAGACATTTAAATTACTTAGGTAATTTCTCCAGTCCGTGACTATACTGTGACATCATCCTCACTACCTCATTATCACTAAGGTGAGTTCATGACCCCATCTTTACTGTTTTATAACTGGGGGAGAAAACATACAAAAACTATTTATATACAAGCATGCACAGACAACAACAATTTATTTGCCTACTGTTTGCTCCATTCCCGTAGACTGTATTAGTTAATAGTGTAGCGCGAAATGTATGGATAGATCTATTCGGGTATTGACAACACCCGGCCTGTCGTGATCAGCTGTCACGTATTGCTTAGGCCGAGCAGTAGGTTTATGTCATTGTCGGATTAAGGGAAACCTCAATCAGGATAGACCCAAATGGGCTTACTGAGAATCATGTCTAGCTTCTATTACAGGACAGTAGGAACTACTGTAGCGTTGGGCTGTGATGTCCTGCTACCTTCGTGGTGTTTTGCATATTGATACTTATTTAATTAATTAAACCTGTGAATTCACCAACCTCGCGTTGACCCCCACATTTTACTTTTATGTTTTCTCAGGAAAGTAAGCAGGTTCATGCATTGGATTCCAGCATTTTAGGAAGCATCATGTTGACCATCGGGCTGGGATATTTATTTCTGTTTTATAATAAATGTGGTTTAAATTCGGACAAGATACTAAATGTGTACGATTAATTCATGTAATATGTTTCAAAATGATATTATGATCATTGCTCTATATGCTATGTGCTATCGATCCACCCAAGTAACACCCCAATTACTATTCCGCTGCATTTGACCAACTTGGGGGTGTTACAGAAATGGTATCAGAGCGCATAGTTATAGAGAACCAGATCAAAAACTTAAAAATTTTTAAATAATAAAAAAAAATTAAACTGGACTATAACTGAACATAAAAATCAGTCTAAAGAAAAAATTGATTTTTGGGGAACCTATAAGTTAGTCATATGGCATTATAGAGCATGCATATTATGTGAACTAACTTCACATTGATTTATTCCCTCATGGTAAATAAATCACATAAGTATCTATTTATACTTTTGACATCATGGTTAAAAGCTTTAAAACCACATCGCATATGCATCATGAAAACTTTTTAAATTGTGTAAGTTGAAAACTTGCTCATCTTTAAAATGTTACTTTCAGATATCATGACGACGCCCACTATTGTTACTACTTTCGAGGAGCTTATGGTTCCTACCATCACACCTTTGTCACCGACGTCAGTACTAGCTGGACATGTATCTGATACAGAGTCCAGAGATGACCAGCAGGACGGGGTCATCGTACTCACAGATTCACCTACTCCTTCACCACCCACTGCATCTCCTACTACACCACTACTTGTAGTACCTGCATCCCCTCCTAGAGAGGTGGACCAGGTCGTACCTTCTCTACCATCCTTACCACCACCTTCTGTACCTAGCACTTACCCCAACAGTGTCTTGCCACCTCGTAAGAGGAGACATGACGCTATCCCGGACTCGACCTATGAGATTGGAGAGGGATCAGGAGCCGGGCAGGCTAGACTTGGCGCCCTTCAGGCACAGGTCGATGCACTCACGGCCCGACAGGCACATGACACCACCCTTATCCACTCTCTACTACAGGCGGACCAGCAGGGTCGCGCCATGCTCCAGGAGAGACTTGACTCTCTCTATTGGGGCATAGCCGGGGAGTCGTACACCACCCGGGAGACCATACACTGGTTATTGGATGAGGTAGCTTACCTTCGTTACCGCTTAGCTTCACTGGAGAGTCATTCCTACGAGACTCGAGCCGCCATCTACACACAGGAGGACACCTTTAGGACCTTCGTGGAGTTGACAGATCTCCGTCATCAGGGGATCACTACAGAGACGGAGTAGTTACGGAGTGCCGACACTGCACGTCAGCAGCAGCTACTAGAGGCTTTGAGATACACCAGAGAGACCCGGAGTGTCGTGATCCGTATGCAGGACGAGCGTGCACCACCAGCTGGACCATCTGCACCTGCAGGCAGCCATACTAGTGTAGGGTAGATTTTTAGTTGTACATCATGAGAAGCACTGAGTTGCATCTCAGCTCGCATGATTTATCTCTTTTTTGTATTTGTATTCCTTTCAGTTGTATTCGTAGTACCTAACCTTAGTAGGTAGGATATCTTTTGGTTGTATTACAAACATATGTACCACTATTTCAGAAAGGTTGCTATGACCCTGTCTTAGATCGGTTGTACTTGTACTATACTGTTGTTTGCCATAAATAGCATGATACCGTCCACTTGTTTGTTTACATTTATATCATTATGAACTCTTAACGGATTATCAAATTTGTTGTGAATTCTATGCATAAACATTACCCATGCAGTTTAATATAACCATCTTTTATCAGCTAACAAATCTCAGTTTTTCTTATTAATATAGAAGAATGCCACCAAGACGCGCACGCCCAAACCCCGCAGAAACACCTGCGACGACTATATCTGATGCACAACTCAGAGTATTGATTGAGCAAGGCATTACTGACGCCTTAGCTGCCAAGGAAAACCGCCCCAGCGGAACCCATGGAGACAGTGAAAACTCTAATAACCGAAACCACGAAGCTCGAGGATGTACTTACCCTGACTTCCTAAAGTGCAAGCCCGGCTATTACAAGGGCAAGGAAGGGGTAGTCGAGCTCATGCAATGGTTTGAGAGGACTGAGACCGTGTTTCGTATTAGTGACTGTACTGAAGAGAACAAGGTGAAATTCGCCACTTGTACACTTTTGGAACATGCACTCACGTGGTGGAACTCACAAGTTGCTACCCTCGGACACGATGGAGCCTATGGGATGACATGGACTGCATTAAAGGAAAAGCTTACCATGAAATACTGTCCACGTAGTGAAATCAAAAAGCTGGAGATTGAATTATGGAACCTCAAATGCATCAACTTCAATATTACGGGTTACAACCAGAAGTTGCAGGAACTAACTTTGATGTGTACCCGTATGTACCCAAAAGTGTCAGATAAGATAGAGAAGTACGTTAGTGGACTTCCAGACTCTGTTCATGACAGTGTGCTTGCATCTCGACCTACTACCATCGAGAGTGCCATTGAGTTTGCCACAGAATTAGTGGACAAACGTGGTCGTGATCATATGATTAGACAAGCAGAGCACAAGAGGAAAGTCGATGATAACTACCGTCATCATCTCCAGACTCAACAGCCCAAGAGGCAGGGCTTAGATCAAGTCTGCAGTGCTGTTTCCTCAGGATCACCACCATACGTGGGAAACAAACCAAAATGCTCAAAGTGTAACTTCCATCACTACCCCACTGTTGAATGCCGAAGACCAGAGCAGGGCAGTGCATATGTTCCGATCAATAGGAACAACTTCAGTGCCAACAATAAGCCCCACAACGGCAACAGGCAGAATTCCCGTGGAAGTGGATACCAAGGAAGTCGCCAGCTCACTGGCAGTGGAAACATGGCTCGTAAGGAGATCCGTTGCTTTGGTTGTGGAGAGATTGGACACATCAGACCTGACGGCCCAAAGCGTAAGAATGAAAGCCAAAGCGGAGCATCCGCCAGAGTTTATGTCATAGGAGAAAACAGGACCAACCCCGACTCCAATGTAGTTACTGGTACGTTCCTTCTGAATAATCGCTATGCAAATATTTTATTCGATACGGGAGCCGATAGGAGTTTCGTATCCACAGAGTTTAGTAGCTTACTAGAAATTTTACCAACCCCATTAGATAACTGTTACAGAGTCGAATTAGCAGACGGAAAGATCATTGAAACTAATACCATCATAAGAGGATGTACTTTAAACCTTCATAATCACCCATTTGATATTCAATTAATACCCATAGAACTAAGTAGTTTCGATGTCATCATTGGTATGGACTGGTTAGCCAAATATCATGTAACCATTGTGTGTGACGAGAAACTAGTCCGTATACCATGGGGAAACGCAGATCTAATTATCCGAGGAGACGGAAATTCGGATAAAACAGACACTAGGTTGAGTGTGATCTCGTGCACCCAAGCCCATAAATATCTACTAAAAGGATGTCCTATCTTTTTAGCGCATATTTCTAAGACAGACAAAGGAGAAGAACCCAAGGAGAAACAGATCAAGGATGTACCCATCGTCCGTGATTATCCTGAAGTCTTTCCAGACGACTTGCCAGGATTACCTCCGACTCGTCAAGTTGAATTTCAAATAGACTTAGTGCCAGGAGTTGCACCTGTAGCTAAAGCACCCTACCGTTTAGCACCTACCGAGATGAAAGAACTCGCGGATCAACTCAAAGAACTGTCAGACAAAGGCTTTATCAAGCCCAGTTCCTCACCTTGGGGAGCCCCAGTATTGTTTGTCAAAAAGAAAGACGGTTCTTTCCGAATGTGTATCGATTACAGAGAACTGAATAAGTTAACTGTGAAAAACCGCTACCCGTTACCACAAATCGACAACCTATTTGACCAGCTACAAGGATCAAGCGTGTACTCCAAGATCAACTTATGATCCGGGTATCACCAGTTGAAGGTCAGAGAAGAAGATATACCAAAGACCGCTTTCAGAACACGCTACGGTCATTATGAGTTCTAAGTCATGCCATTTGGACTAACTAATGCACCAGCCATATTCATGGATCTCATGAATCGAGTATGCAGACCCTATCTGGATAAGTTCGTGATAGTGTTTATTGATGACATCCTCATCTATTCCAAGAATGAGCAAGAACACGGAGAACATCTGGCTTAAGTACTAAAACTACTTAAAGAAGAAAAGTTGTACGCAAAATTCTCAAAGTGTGATTTTTGGATCCCTAAAGTACACTTTCTCGGTCATGTGATTGACGACAAGGGAATCCAAGTTGACCCCGCGAAAGTCAAATCCGTGAAAGATTGGGCATCTCCCACGTCGCCGAAGGAAATTCGTCAATTCTTAGGTCTTGTCGGTTACTACCGACGATTTATCGAAGGTTTCTCTAAGATTGCTAAACCAATGACCAAGCTCACCCAGAAAGGTATAAAGTTTGTGTGGGAAGAAAAAGAAGAAGCTGCATTCCAGACCATCAAACAAAAATTGTGCAGTGCATCTATTTTAGCCTTACCAGAAGGTAACGAAGACTTCGTTGACTACTGTGACGCCTCGCACAAAGGTTTGGGAGCTGTGTTGATGCAGAGACAGAAAGTGATTGCTTATGCTTCAAGACAACTGAAGAAGCACGAGCAGAATTACTCCACACATGATCTAGAACTTGGATCCGTAGTTTTCGCCTTAAAAATCTGGAGGCACTACCTGTACGGGACCAAGTGCACAGTTCATACTGATCACAAGAGCTTGCAACATATCCTAGATCAGAAAGAATTAAACATGAGGCAACGTCGTTGGATAGAATTACTCAGCGACTACGACTGTGACATCAAATACCACCCAGGAAAAGCAAACGTAGTTGCAGATGCACTAAGCCGAAAGGGAACTGATCCTCCCATGAGAGTTCGAGCCTTAGTCATGACCATTAATTTGGACCTACCCAAACAGATATTAGAGGCCCAACTCCAGGCACAGAAGCCCGAGAATATCGGAAAGGAAGACATAGGAGGAATGCTTAGGACGGACCTAAGCAAGGAAAAGTTAGAAGCTAGAACGGACGGAACATTGTGTCTACACGGAAGAAGCTGGCTACCATGTTACGGAGACTTGAGGAACGTGATCATGCACGAATCCCATAAGTCCAAGTACTCCATACATCCCGGATCCGAAAAGATGTATCAAGACGTGAAGAAATTATACTGGTGGCCGAACATGAAAGCAAACATTGCCACCTACGTGAAGAAATGTTTGACTTGTGCTACAGTTAAAACAGAACATCAGCGACCATCAGGTTTGTTAGTTCAACCCGAAATACCAAAATGGAAATGGGACAATATCACCATGGATTTCATTACCAAACTTCCTACATCGTCCCACGGTTACGATATAATTTGGGTAATCGTTGACCGCCTCACAAAATCAGCTCACTTCTTACCCATCAAGGAAAATGATTCTCTGAGCAAATTAGCCAAAACGTACTTCAAGGAAGTTGTGACGAGACACGGGATACCAGTCTCAATCATCTGCGATAGAGATGGAAGATTTACATCAAACTTCTGGAAAGATTTTCAAAGAGCTTTAGGGACAAACCTGGATATGAGTACCGCATACCATCCACAGACAGACGGTCAGAGTGAACGGACAATCCAAACACTAGAAGATATGCTGAGAGCATGTGTGATCGACTTTGGAAAAGGATGGGTCAAACACATTCCATTAGTGGAGTTCTCCTACAATAACAGCTACCATGCCAGTATTAAGGCGGCACCATTTGAGGCCCTCTATGGCCGCAAATGTCGTTCACCAGTATGCTGGGCAGAGGTGGGAGAATTTCAACTGACGGGACCCGAACTGATCCAAGAGACTACTGACAAGATCACCCTCATCAAGCAACGAATTCAGGCTGCCCAGGATAGACAAAAGAGTTATGCCGACAGGAAACGTAAACCTAGGGAGTTTGCTGTAGGTGATCGTGTCATGCTGAAGGTATCACCTTGGAAGGGTGTTGTACGGTTTGGGAAACGGGGGAAGTTAAATCCACGTTATGTAGGACCTTTCAAGGTAATTGCCAGAATTGGAGAGGTCGCTTATCGCTTAGAGTTGCCCCAGCAGTTGAGCCGAGTACACCCTACGTTCCACGTCTCAAACTTGAAGAAGTGCTACGCAGATGAACCATTAGCAATGCCATTGGAGGGAGTCTATTTTGACGACAAACTTCAATTTGTAGAAGAACCAGTGGAAGTCGTGGAGAGAGAAGTTAAGAAGTTGAAACGAAGCCAAATCTCGTTAGTTAAAATACGATGGAACTCTAGGAAAGGTCCCGAATTTACTTGGGAACACGAAGACTCGTTTAGAGCTAAGTACCCGCACCTTTTTACCTGAACAGTGACGTCATCTTAAGCTTTGAGGACAAAGCTAAAATAACGGGTTTATGCTGTAAAACCTGTAAATTTCAGGTTTTGACTATGTCAACATTTTGTACGTCACCTCATGATATCTATATATATTTATTCTACCACCTTTGCATGAAATCCTTTGAACAATCATATGCATCACATGAGCATATATCATTCTAATCATCTGAACAGGGAAACAACTATATCACAATTTTTATTGTGACTATGAGTATTTTGATCATAAAAGCATGACCACATTTGTATGACTATATTTCAATAGCATACTGGACAACAAATGATCTATTGTAAAGGACTTTAAGTCATCTGAACATATGATCACTTGCATACATCCCATTGATTTTCTAAAAATCCAACGTCATGATCACAATTAATGACTGGCTATTTATATATATAAATATTTTTAAGTTGGATAGTTTATATATATTTTTCACACTATAATTGACTTTAAACTACGATGACAATTACTTTTACACATGAACACTACAATAAATCATTTTATATTTCTTTTATATATTTTTGTCATAATAAAATCACCTAAGGACCATACTTTCACCAAAGGCCCTAAACGTAACCAAAATTACTTAAACTCAAACGTACTCACATATTATTATAACCTTAACTCACTTAACACTCACCTGGACACGAAAATTAAACACAAGCATACCCTAGACTTTTATTAAACCGTATATATTCATATATATACTTAACCATAACCTTTTATACCAAAACTCTTACCCTCCTTACCAAGTATCTAGACTATACACTAATTATAACACCTATGTATACACATTACATGAATTTTACTTTCCTTGACTAGAAAACTATGAAACCGCCGGTTTCATTAGAAAACTATGGGGACTTGTACATTTTTTTGGGCAATTAAGGTTAGTACTAGATACACTATTTGGGAACTATGTCACACATCCATTCTTGTCACCCCTTAGACGTGTGAAGGGCATGAGCCACACACCAAAGCCTTGTACAACATGCCATTAAATGGAAACACTCAAAACTACCTTTTGTCCCTTTTGAATCCTTGTATGCGACGGCTAAACAAGACACACCTAGCAACATGTACATCTTGGGCATTTATGAGAAGTCCTTGCTAAGTACCATGTCAAAATACTCACAATCTCTTTTCCCTCTTTCTTGCCGTGTCCTACCCCAAACCACATTTCCCATTCTACTCTTGGATATTTATGAACTAGCTACACTCATTCACCCTCACACCACAAATTTCGGATCAAGAACACTCCCATATAACACCTTGAGTTAACCAAAAATCCTCCATCTCATTTACTACCAAATCTTTGTACTCCAAGCATTGAAGTCTAGCATTCAAGACTCCTAGGACTCGTCTAGAAGCAAGCCGACGCCAACACCACTCCCTTTGTCACCATTTTGATCAAACAAGTAAGTAAGTCTACCTTGGACCTATTTCCATCATTCTTTTACTTTCCATCTCACGACATGCATGTAAAAACTTAGGAAATGGACCTAGGTTGCCATGCATACGTAAAACCTCCATGAAATGCCATCCATATGACTTATAAGCCACGACTTATATAATGGATAAACATTTCGTGCCCTAGAATCCTTAACCACGTCCTAGCATGTTGGACACCTTGCTTAAAAACCCTAGAAGTAAACTAGTTATAAATGAGCACCTTAAAAGTGTGTATATTGTAAAATAAGCCGAACCATTTAGCATATATAAGCCCATATTGTTATATAAGACACGTCATTTAAGCCTTAAAACCTATATAAGCCGAAGTTAGTACTAGAAATAAGCTAGCTTTAACATAAACTTAATATAAGCCGAGACTTGGTTGGCTTATTTAAGCTTTTAGGAACTTAAGCCTACATATATAAGCCATGCAAATATAAGCCGAATCTTATAAGCCTTAGAATAAGCCCATGAGCCCTCAAAACATAAGCTTAGGATTAACTAGTAAGAAAATATAAGCTTTAGTCAAAAACAATAAACTTATATAAGCCATAAAAATAAGCCGAGAATATATAAGCTTACCACCACACTAGTTTTGAAACAAAACATAATATAAAGCCCACATAATGAGATTAGTTAAGGCCCATAGTAAGTAATTGACATTTACTAATTACCTTAAGTTTTTACTAAGCCCATTAACCCCTTTTTACCCCAACCGGACCCTAATGGGCCGTATAGCCCAACACTAGTATTATATAAGTACTTTTCGTGCCAAAAATGTCAAATGGTGAAAGTTAGGTCCGAAACTGAAAACTAGTAAAACTAAGTAAACATTTTCGTGACTATTATATAGTCCAAGGGGCGTTTGTGTCATTTTTGAAACTATAGGGTCACCTAAAACCAAACCGTGAGCCATAAATAAACTACAAGGACCTTTTGTGCCACTTTCGAAACTCATAACAAGCCCTAATCCCACCTTATATAAATGCCGTGGGATTGGAGGGGGTATTTGGTCATTTCTTGAAAGTTTACCAAGCCCTAGGGGGCGTTTTCATAAATTGGAATAACCAACAAGGACTAACAGTGTAAGAAACTTAACGGATAAAAACCTAAAGCTAATTTTCTAAACAGTTATATTTACAAAGATTTATTATAGTTTTATTTAATTAAAAGAAGTAATAAAACTTGTCATTGGTAAAATAAATCATTTTAGTTATTTACAAACTCTACGAAATTGACAAACCCCGTTAACCATTTTCCTTTGAAACTTTAAAACTTAATAAATCGTAATTTATTTATTTATGATAAATTAAATAAGATATAGTTACTTATTTAATTTACGACCCCTCTTTCCTTAAGCAAATTTATATACATTTATATATATATTTTACTTGAACAAAAATATATATATACATACCTTTATTTCACTATGAGAACAAACACTTAAACCAACGTAACAATTCATAAATACTGATCATGCATTTTCATATGTACCATTCATCATGCATATTTATTGTTGCATTCACTGAGACATTTAAATTACTTAGGTAATTTCTCCAGTCCGTGACTATACTGTGACATCATCCTCACTACCTCATTATCACTAAGGTGAGTTCATGGCCCCATCTTTACTGTTTTATAACTGGGGGAGAAAACATACAAAAACTATTTATATGCAAGCATGCACAAACAACAACAATTTATTTGCCTACTGTTTGCTCCATTCCCGTGGACTGTATTAGTTAATAGTGTAGCGCGAAATGTATGGATAGATCTATTCGGGTATTGACAACACCCGGCCTGTCGTGATCAGCTGTCACGTATTGCTTAGGCCGAGCAGCAGGTTTATGTCATTGTCGGATTAAGGGAAACCTCAATCAGGATAGACCCAAATGGGCTTACTGAGAATCATGTCTAGCTTCTATTACAGGGCAGTAGGAACTACTGTAGCGTTGGGCTGTGATGTCCTGCTACCTTCGTGGTGTTTTGCATATTGATACTTACATAATTAATTAAACCTGTGAATTCACCAACCTCGTGTTGACCCCCACATTTTACTTTTATGTTTTCTCAGGAAAGTAAGCAGGTTCATGCATTGGATTCCAGCATTTTAGGAAGCATCATGTTGACCATCGGGCTGGGATATTTATTTCTGTTTTATAATAAATGTGGTTTAAATTCGGACAAGATACTAAATGTGTACGATTAATTCATGTAATATGTTTCAAAATGATATTATGATCATTGCTCTATATGCTATGTGCTATCGATCCACCCAAGTAACACCCCAATTACTATTCCGCTGCATTTGACCAACTTGGGGGTGTTACAGACTGCGCATAAGATTTTTACTAAAATGGATCTTTTTATTGTAATCGTTGGATCTAATCATCCTAGGGCTATAACCTCAAGCGCACAATAATAAGTTGTGCATCTTATTTTGGTGCATTTGGTGCATATTAACATTCGCAAGTGCGCCGTGATGCAACTATATATGCGCCTAGATGCACAAAGTGAAATTATGCACTTAGATGCACAAGCTTTATGCCCCTGGTGCACAAGGTGAAATTGTGCGCCTAGATGCACAAGGTCTAATGCACAAGTCTTACGCACTTGACGCACTAACTGTGCGCCTCATGTGCACCGTGATGCATAACCATAACTTTATGCACCATGATGCATAATACTTGTATGCAAATTATGCACCATGATGCATACTACTTGTGTGGTGCACATCAATTATGCATACGAATATGTTGATGCATAAATCTTATGCGCCATGATGCATACAAAATGAGTGGTGCACCATGGTGCATGAAGCTTATGCGCCATGTGTAAAACCCCAAAATTTGGGCTTTTAACACATCACCCGCTTCATTATTATTATCGTTCATTATATACTATGTAATATTTTAACGAACCACCCTTACAATATATCATCACAAGACTTATTACGTACAAAAATCACGATTTTAGTAGTGAAGTATTTTAACTTAATATTGTATAAACACTTTTACCTTAATGAATATCGTCGTATTAAAATACAACTTATAACTACACTCAATTTATATTTAATTATTCTAAAGTATTTCGATAAAACGATTAATAAATCGTTTAATATTTCATTGTAAAAATGTACGAATAAATTTAATGAGAAGTTATCGAAACGATATACTTATTTTTATTAAAACGATATACTTATTTTTACGATAAATGATATACTTATTAAAACGATAAATAATCGTCATTTAAATGAGCAAACACATTATTCATAAATAAAAGTCGTATAAATACTCTAATTTATTGGAGAAATCATTTTAAGAAAAAGGGAACAAATTTCATAAAACAAATCGAATTTTATCGATCTCGAACGAGCCCCGAACCAATTATTAACGAAAGTTATAATAAAATTTGCACCCTAGTCCCTACGTTATCAGGAACCTTACACTTTGTTTTATCAAAGTTTTATATATAGGGAAAAAGTAAGGTATTATCTCATCCCCACAAACCCTAAACCTAAATAATAAAACACACACCCCTCCTTTCTATTTAACAGCCGTCACTTTTCTCGGCCAAGATTCTGGTCACCGGAAAAAAAATCTACCACCACCACTTCTATTTATGGAGGGGATAAATCTATGATATACACCACCATATCCACCATACGCCGACGTCTCTTCACCACCACGTGGCCTTGACCACGCAGCTACTATCACCACTGTCTTCAAACACTCGAGCCTGTTGCTATCATCACCATTACCACGATCGTGGAATCCAGCCACTCCAGTCACCAACCCGCCAGAATCCACCACGCCTGCTGCCATCACCTTTCGGGTACACCACATACCCGACACCTATATATATATATAGATCTATTCAGTATATCTTTCCAGCCACCACCTTGTGTCCACATTCATCACACCACCAGCTGTCACTTGTTCTCCCACCCCACGTGCTTCCAGCCATCATCACTGAAACCACCACTAAGTGGTGATTCAGAATGTTGTTGGTTGTTACTATTAACCACCAGAAACCGCTGAGGTGGTGTCGTAACGTCACCAGCCACACCCAAAAGGATGTCGAGCTGGTGGTTACTGGTGTTGTTCTTCACATTCATTGTTCCTGATTTTTGGTATAGATCCGAATTATATAAGAGTGTTTGGATTCGGGTTTAACAATCCATAAGGGTGTGTTCGTTTCTGAGTATAACAAGAGCTACGCGGGTGTTTAGATCTGCTAGTTTACCAACCGTAAGGGAGCGTTTGGAATCTGCTGATAAACAATAGATTAGGGGGTGTTTGGATCTGTTGATTTGAGCAGCAAGAAAGGGGTGTTTGGATCTGCTGTTAGGACGGAACGTTTGGATCTGCTGATGACGACGAGTGAACGTAAGGTTGCTGAGTTTCGGTTGTGACATAAATCTACATTAGGTAAACTCAATACCGTTAATTCAAACTTACCACCGTTAGCCTTAAAACTCCCACTGCTAGTTATAAACTCCCACTGCTAGTTATAAACTCCCACTGCTAGTTATAACCTCCCACGGCTAGTTATAACCTCCCATTGCTAGTTATAACCTCCCACTGTTAGTTTAAACCTAGCCACTGTCTCTTTATTATAGCCACTGTTTTCATAAATATACCCACTGTTTTCTTAACGTACCCACTGTTGGCTTGAATAGACACTGTTGGTGTACGAGGGACGATTTTAACAACTTTTAGAATAGATATATTATGTTTTTACCAACGGGAAAACATGTTTTGAATCCGGATTAATAATTAGTAAATTATTATTAATTATGTTGGTTAATTATAAAGGGTTCATAGATACAAAAGTTACTAAAGTTTGGCCAAAAGTTCGATTTGGTTACTAAAGTTTGAAACCTAACAGAGAGGTTACCCAAGTATTGTAACCGGGTGTTTCGGTTACCACTAACATTGTTACCTATTGCTACCGGTTAACTGAGTACGTGGCATATTACGTGTCTTTTTTTATTTACTAAATTTCTTTTTTACAAGTCAACGATATACTCCCCCTCTCTTTTACTTTCCCCAATTCACAAACCCTAAAATCATTCTTCATTTCCCCCAAATCACACATAGTTCTTTCAAAAACATCACAATCAAATTAAATAAATCCAAAGTTTCGAGGGTTTTCGTCTTCCTAGATAAAAGGTAACAAAATGTTGAGTAAATTAATCCTCTATTCTTGGATCTTTCCTGTCTTTCTTTAAACAACAATAAAATTTGGGGCTTTCTTGTTTCTTTAATTTTCACAGTCTTTGTCAATTGATTAAATTAACAATGTTGCTATTTGGGTATTTTTTAATCAATAATAATTTGGGGTTTTCTTGTTTCTTTAATATTTACAGTCTTTCTTTAATCATTAATCCAATTAGGGTTTCAATTAAATTAAATTAATAATCATTTTATTAAATTAATGATCTTTGTTAATTGATTTGATCACAGATGGCAGCGGATTCTCAACAATCCAAGATCTTGTTGAGGGTTCATCGTGGTGGTGCTTTTGTAAGAGACCCCCTTTCATATGAATATGAAATTATGTCTGAGCTGCCAAGCATAGATATAGGTTCATTAGATTTAGCTGGTTTCTTTAATCTTTTGAAAACTCAATTTAGTACTGGTTTGAAGTTTGCTTACTATTTGGTTCTTGGCTTAGAATTTAAGATAGGGTTGAAACCTTTGAAAACTGATAATGACTATCAAGCTTTTGTCCAAGGTGGTGCTAATGAACATCTAATAGATGTTTATGTTTCAAACAGTGTCTTTAAATTAACTCCATCCATTGACCAAAATCTAGGAGATAATTTAAGATCTAATGAAGAACCAAATGTAGGAGCAGTTGAGGATAGTGGCAGTGACCTAGATGATGAGGACAATGTTTATGATTATTTTAGTGAGGAAGATAGTGACACTGCTTCCATAGATCATTTCTCTGATGGTGAGGAGGAAATATTATATGTTAGAACAAAGAAAGCCCAGCCCGCTCCTAAGAAAAAAGCAAGTAGGATGTTTGATGAAAACTTTCTTACTAGTGTTTTCAATGGTCTGCCAAGGGATGACTTTGATGACAGTAATGACATTAAGGTAGATGAGCAAGATATAATAGGTGATCACTTTCTTTGTCATGATCCTAATATCAAATGGAAGCTTATCAGATGAAAGGTTTGAAGGTCCTGAGCAACTAAAAACTACTTTGACTTACTATGCCTTGGCACATGGTTACAAGCTGTATTTTGAAGTCAACAACTCTAGGAGATTAGTTGCTAAGTGTTCAAAAGACAATCTGAAAAACAAATGTCCATTTAGGTTGTGGGCAAGTTGGATGCAAAGTGAGAAATCCTTTCAAATAAAAACTTTGGTAGATGAGCATATTTGTTCTAGGACTTATGAGTATGGTACATTGATAACTAGTAATTGGATTGCTAGGAATTATGCAAAAATATTATGGTTAACCCTCTCATAAAACCTAAGGAACTAATAGCTATGATCCTTAAGAAATACAAGTGCAAGGTAACTATCAGTCAAGCTAGAAGGGGTAAGCTTAAGGCTTTAAAGCAATATGAAACTTGTCTTGAGGATCATTATGGTATGCTATGGTCCTATGTTGTTGAAATTTTAAATTCCAATGAGGGATCTACTTGCAGGCTTGGGATTGAACCTGGATCTGATGGAAAGCTCTACTTTAGTTGTTTATATGTCTGTTTTAAGGCTCTTAGGCAAGGCTGGATAGAAGGGTGTAGGAGGGTAATTAGGCTTGATGGGTGTTTTTTGAAAACCATTTGCAAGGGACAACTTTTATCAGTCGTGGGTAGAGATGGTAATAACCAGATCTATCCAATAGCATGGGCAGTGGTTAATGTTGAGAACAAGGAGAATTGGAGTTGGTTCATGAAATGCCTTATTGATGATTTGGAGATTGTTGGTGGTGAAGGTTTAACCATCATATCTGACCAACATAAGGTACTAACCTTTCAATAGATGTGTTATGTTTTATTAATTAAATGGTCTTACAACATTAAATTTGTATTTTCAGGGTATAACTGAAGCTGCCAAGGAGGTGA
This sequence comes from Glebionis coronaria, assembly GCA_025667525.1. Taxonomy (NCBI): domain Eukaryota; kingdom Viridiplantae; phylum Streptophyta; class Magnoliopsida; order Asterales; family Asteraceae; genus Glebionis; species Glebionis coronaria. The sequence goes on from CM046876.1 coordinate 526,382,776, forward strand.
TGCCATTTGCAGAGCATAGGCAATGTGCTCGGCACATATATGCTAAATTCAAGAAGAAGTTTACTGGAGTACAATTTAGAAGTTTGTTTTGGCAAGCAGCAAAGGCTACCTACCCTGCCAAGTTTGAGAAAGTAATGAAGGAAATTGAAGCACTCAGCAAAGATGCACACAAACATCTTATGGAAAGAAATCCTACAAGTTGGAGTAGGGAATACATTAGAACAGACAGAGTGTGTGATGCAATTGAGAATGGTATAAGTGAGTGCTTTAACTCACTTATAGTTGAAGCTAGAAGAAAACCAATTATAAACATGATGGAGGACATAAGAATAGGATTAATGGAAAGGATGCATAAGATGAGAGAAAAACATGAGAAATGGGGTGATGTTATCTGTCCTAACATTAAAAAGAAGATTGAAAAGCTGAAAGATCAACACAGGTAATGCATTCTGACTTGGAATCATTTTTACATTTTTACTTAGAATAATTTTTAATCAGTTTGTCTTAGTGAGTTTATTTAATGTAGGAATTGGAAAGTTGTGCCTAGTGGTGAGACTAGATTTGAAGTTAGGAATGGGTATGAGGGTTTCAAGGTTGATGAAAGGTTAAGAACTTGTACATGTAGGGCTTGGCAACTAGCTGGTATTCCATGTGAGCATGGGTTTGCTGTGTTGTTTAATTTACACAAAGAATCCTATGACTATGTGTCACATTGGTATAAGAAGGATAGATTTGTGGCTGCTTACAACCATTACATAGAAGGCCTTAATGGAATGGATCAATGGCCTTCCACCACTTTACAAAAACCATTGCCTCTACTTAGTAGAAGAATGTCTGGCAGACCAGCACATAAGAGAAAGGGGGATGCCTTTGAGAATGATGGGAACAGGTCTAGGCTAAGTAGGAGAGGTCAAGTGAACCATTGTACTATATGCGGCAATAGGGTCATAATAAGAGGGCATGTAAAGATGAAGGTGGATCAACAGCTGGTAGTGGTGCTAATACCTCAGCAGGTGGTGTTAGTACCTCTGCAAGAGGTGGTAGTACCTCTGCTAGAGGTGCTAAGACCTCTTCAAGAGGTTCTAAGTCCTCTGCAAGAGGTGCTAGTACCTCTGCAAGAGGTGCTAAGACCTCTTCAAGAGGTGCTAGTACCTCTACAAGAGGTTCTAAGACCTCTGCAAGAGGTGGTAGTACCTCTGCAAGAGGTTCTAAGACCTCTGCAAGGGGTGCTAAGACCTCTGCAAATCCAAGGGGTGATTCAACTGGTATAGATGGTTATTTAGACATGGTTATAGGTGGATCAGGGTCTGCAAGTGGTGTTTTGTTACCTGTTAGAGGTGGATCAGCTTATAGAGGTAAAGGAGGTTCAATAATTGGTAGAGGTAGAGGTTATACACCATCAATACCAGCTGCAGGGTTTGAAATGAATGAATCTATGGGTGTGAGAATGACTAGTAGTGGGGTCAGAGTTAGGGGAGGTTTCAGTGTTAGGGGTAGTCCTAACAGCCCTACAACAAGGAGTATGTCTAAAGCCAGAGGTGGTGGAAGTTCTGTTAAGAAGATAGTGAATGGGAAAGAAGTTAGAAGGAGGGGAAGTAGCTCCGGAGTCAATCCTATAGGATATGGTGTATCTTGGGACCCAAAAGATGGACAACCAATGCTTGGAGTAAGTATTTAACTTTCATTCTATTTTTTGGCATACACAATTTATATTAAATTACTAACACATTCTGTTTTGGTTGCAGGATACCATGGGCATTTCTAGACCAGCATGGCCAGAAGGAATTACACCAGAAGATGTTAGGCTACATGCTTAGTCTCAAGTTAAAATCCTACTCACTAGCTCTCAGCCAATACCATCACAAGAAGTATTGGATGATGAAGAACAACCAGTGCATAGGAGAATCTCAGAAAGGATCAAGTTGAAGAATTATAGAAAGCAACCAGAAGATGGTCCTGGATTAACTGAAGATGATGCAATCAATATTGAGTAGTATCATATGCTACACTTTAAATGGCTAGACACATGTTTGGCACTTTTGTATATCAGCCATAACCACTTATTAACTTGTTAGTTTATGTAATCTATGAACATGATGGTAACTTGTTAGCATGATCCTATTGCAGTATACCTGCTTATGTTTTGTAACATTAAATTAAATTTGATGAATGGTATGAATCATGCTTGCATTGGTCTTTTATTTAAGCTTTTCATTTTTGTTTCAGTTAGTTTAGCTATAAATTTGTAAGAACAATGAAAATACAAAATATCATAACATTCATTACTTGATAATAAAGAGTTACATAATCCCAAATGGGTAAAAAGAGATACATAATCCCAAATGGGTAAAAACTTGCATAGCATATACATAATCCCAAACAAAAGCTACATCATAAAATTCAAGACTTGCATAGCAGATACAAGACTTGCATAGCAGATACATAGTCCCAAATGGGTAAAAACAAAAGCTACACCACCATACTACCCAAACAACTAAAAAACCTAATAACCAAGATCAACACAAATAGCAACAAGAACACCCTGTTGTAGAATCAAGTTCTTGAGCATCCGTTCCTTAGTTGAACAATGAGTTCTTGAGCCTCCATCAACTGAACATGGTTCTGGTACATCCTATCAACATACCAACGATTTGGTAAGGGCATATCAACCCATCTGAAAAAGTTGCAATTCAACAATGGATCTAAGTAGTTAGGACATCCAAGAAATCTCCTTCCAGGATTGTATGGTGTCCAAGAGGTACGACATCTAGCAAACTGACCACAGCCACAAAGGATCGAGTTTGACATTGTGAAGGAAAGAGATTTGTGTTTTGAAGATGGAAGATGGATGTGTAATGAGAAAATGTGTGATGAAGATGGATGTGAAAAAGATAAGGTAAGTGGGGGGTTTGAGATATAATAAATTCCCAACGGTTAAAAATAAGAAGTGGGCCCAGTTTTATCCAACGTGGCATCAAAACCGGGTACTCAACCAGTCACCCATCAAAGAAGTAATGGCGGGATAACTTTTATATATGTTTAGTAAACCTAAAAGAAAAACCCGTATACTTGGGTAACCTCTCTGTTAGGTTTTAAACTTTAGTAACCAAATCGAACTTTTGGCCAAACTTTAGTAACTTTTTTGTCTATTAACCCGATAATAAACTATTAAATAAATTTAATAATTTATCAACGAAGACTACAAATAGGTATATCTTTTTAACCATCGAGGGTACACGTAAACAGTAAACGAACAACACGCACATATAACCTTTGTCATAACAGTATATATAAATAATTTAATATACTGTGACCTATTAATAACGTGAACGAACGTATGAGTAATTAAACTGCATATATTTATTATTTGTGCATATACTGAGACCTACTCAATTACTTAGGTATTTGATGTATTGTGTGCACTATGACTTGAATACTTGATCATCCTCGAGCTGTATTATACAGGTGAGTTCATAGCCTCGCCTTTCACTACTATTTATGTTTTTACTAACCCGCGAGGGGGAGACATGCTATAACTTGTTTTGACTATACGATTTTTATATCGGATCGTGGCCCCACACTTATACTTAATAAACTGTTGATCGAGGAGACGCAAACTGAACAGTTACCCTTAATTACATTTGCCTATTGTAGATGAACCCGATTGACCCGTGCATCTGAAACTGTTAGAATTTTTGAATTGCCTGAATGTTATAAATAGATCTATTTGGGATTGACCATCCCATTTGGGTGAGTCATGCTCACTGTGCCTCGGCCAGGACAACAGATGTTTCACATGTCAGAACTTGTTGATGAAAAAGTTGGGTGATCCTTGCTAGACCCGAATTAGGCTTAATTCGGGTTGGCTGGGCTCCGGCTCCTGCACCAAGTGAACTGTATGGTTAGGATCCTGCACACTAAACAACACGCGTTAGACTTACCGTGGGAATGTTTCCCACGATTAGACTCCAGCGTGAGAGTAAGTATCGGTTTAGGGTTTATGAGAATTGAGTGAGTTGAGAGTATAGAACTGATGAGACTGCTTTTATACATGGTCTCATCGTCTAAATCGGGCTTTAAAATGCATAAAATATCATCAAATATACCAAATATATGCTCGTGTTTGTTACTCGTGTATTTTTAGGTACGGATATTGAGGAAATGGCAAAAGATCACAAGAATCATTCAAAAACGAACACGGGAAACGAAGCCGCACAATGAACCGGGCCCAAGTTTAGAATTTTGCAAAATGACCCTTGAAGAATTGAAGATTGGCAACTTTAGTCCCTCATCTTTGAAGAACTTGTCACAAATGACCCTCCAAATGTCAACTGTACAAGAATGATCCCTAAAGTTTGAAGATATTACAATTCCAGTCCTTGAAGAATCAAGAATATACAAAAGAAACCCTTGGAAAAGTTTCTAAAAGTTTTTGTGCCAAAATTGTAAATCTGCCAAAGTTGATAAAGGAAGAATAGGCGTTGATAGCCTTTTATTACAAAGTGGAAAGAACAAGTAAACTTGGGGACCTAAACTGCCAAACACCCAAACTCTTACCACCAGTCACCACTTGCCACGTCACATGACCCACCCATTTACCCAACACCTATCCAAACCCATAACCCTACCCGTCCAAACCCAAGTTTATTTATTAAACTTGGTCAATTATCCAGTCAACCCCCCCATTTATTCCCTCCTAAACACGTTTTTAAAACTTAACCCCACCCAATTCAGATTAAACCTTCCTTAAACACCCCCATAAACCCTAATCCACCCAGACCTAATCACCCTCAAAACAAAGGGGTTTTCCCTTAATCACTCCAGATTCTTGATTACACTTTTTCTCAACCCAACCCACTTCACAAAACGCCACAAGACACACCCATGTGTCTTGTGGGACCCTCCCCTGCACCCATCACTTTCCCTCAAAACCCTAAACCCGACCAAACCAACATCCCAGATCATTTCCTTTGTCCCCAAGATCAAATAGATGGCCAAGATCATTTTTCCAAGCTGGCATCCAGTACAAGCATCACATGGCACGAATTTGACCCATTTTCAGTCAAGATTCCAAGGGCTTTTTAGGAATTCCATTAGCTAGGGTTTTAGTAGCACTAGAAGGTTCTCTAGAGTAGTATAAAAGGAGAATGCAGGTTGTGCATATCCCTCTTGTTCCAGTTTTTAGCTTTCTCCATTGTAATTCCTTTTTAATATTATAAAAGTTTGGTGTTTGTGTTTAAAACAAGTGTAATTCCTTTTTATAAGTGTTAAAAGTTGTGTGAGTGTGATTGAAAGCTAAGAACTGAGTTCCATCATTATTGTGTAACACTTTGAGTGTTTAAGGTTTTCAAAAAAGGTTTTGAAAATATTTGGTTAATTTCAGAAAATTTTAATCAAGGAAAGTGAAAGTGGACTTTGATTTTTGATTTTCTGATATTGACATTGATTCTAAAACGTGTTTAAGTTATTTGGTTTCATTGGTTCAAAGGTTTTAAGGAAGTTTCAGAAAAATCAGAAAAGTGGTGTATTGTTCTTGTGTTTGTTTCATTTTCTTAGCAGGATTGTTGGAGATTGTTGCTGTTAAAGGCCCAGCATAGGCCCCAGCCTATAGGAGGTGACATAGCTGTCACAAAGGGTCCTGGATGTAGGACCCTTGAAGTAGTTCTCCTTTTCCCTTTTCTTTTTTTTAGTTTCTGAAATATTATGTGATTTGTGTGAAATTGCATGAAAGGTGTTGATTGTTGTTTAAGCTGTTTTAATTGAGTTATTAGGTTATATTATGCATGTTTAGAAGGTGTATAATCAGTTTGGGTAGATTTCAAAGTAATTTGGTGTGTTAAATTTGCAATTTCTGTAATAAAGGGGTGTTTGGATTTGTGTTTCATGCAAATTTTGTGACAAGTTTGAGTGTTGAAAACCTGTTTAATACACTCTATAGGGTAGCATATGGTAGTTTGTTAGTTTGTATCTCAGTTTGGACAAGTTTTGAATCAATTTGCAAGCTCAAAAGTGAGAAATAGCTTAAATCCAGTAACCTGCTTGTGTGACTGCATTATTGTGATTTTGCCATTTAAATTGCCTAATCTGCTAGATTCTAGGTCATTTGAGGATTGTGAATCAATTGTATGTCTGTTTGTGAGCTTATTTGCAAGATTTGAGCCTTGGGAGTTCATTATTGTGCATGTAATTTGTGCCTTTGTTCATCAGCAACTCATTTAGCTTATCAGAACTTTTGTGCCTTTGTTTGAGCTTGATTGTGTGTTTAGTTGTGCTTGTTTTTGTGTTGTCTTGACTCCCTATACTCAACTGAGTATAGGGGCGCCTTCATTATCCAGCAATACATCTCAAATCCAAAGGACCAAGCCCTCTTGGTTCTATAATCACAAGTGAAGAAACACATTCTGCTTGTGTTCATAAAAAGTGACTGAGCACGTTTTGATTCCAGTAAAGCTTAATCTTTTTTGATTTGGGTTTGTGTTTGTGATTTCAAGCTTAAAAAGGTCACTGGAGTGGTTTGTAAAAGCTAAAAAGAAAAAAAAAATTATCAAAAAAAGGACTGGCCAGGACTCGAACCTGCGCCATCCTCCTCACAACACAAACAAGTTACCATTGCGCCCTAGGGTCTTTGACTACTAGGGTTGCAATTGAATTATACATAAGGTGTGTTTGCTTTGGCTTTGAAAAATAAGCCGTAGCTTATTTGAGCTATTTCAGCTTATTGGATAAGCCTATTTGCACTAGACCATTTTTCCTAGGTATTTATTATCATTTTGGACTTTTCTGTTTTAAAAGTAGATTTTTCTCTTTATTAATTTATTTATTAGGATTATTTTTAGATTTAATTTTAGAAAGTGAATTAAAAATAGTTAAAATAAGTTTTAATTTTTAGAAAAATAGTTTTTAGGTTTTAATTAAGTTATTTGAGGTTTACATTTAATAAAGTTTTCAAAAAGTCTTATTTTTAATTTTATTTGATTTTAGGGTTTTTAGACAACTTTAAAAATTAATATAAAATTAATAAAAAGGTTTTAGGAACTTTAACTTGCATTTTTGTCTTAGTTAGAATATTTAGGATTTTTGGTAATTTTTTAGAATTAATTTATAAACTTTTAATTTTTTAGAATATTTTAATATTATTTTATTGGTAAAAATTAAAGTTTGTTTTTTCTACTTTTTTCATTTTTCCTAGATTGTAAACATTAAATTAGGAACTTTGTAACTTTCCAAATCTTTTTAGGACTTTTCATTTAATTTTTAGAATTAATTTAAGATTTAATAGATTTTAATAGTTTTTAGGAGTTTAAAAATAGTTTAATTTGGTTTTAAAATTTTTAAAAATATTTTTTAGCTTAATTAGGTCATTTTTGAGGTTTACAAACTATAAAATCTTGTTTAGGGCTTTTTAATAATTATAAGTGATTTTTAGGGCTTTAATTAGCATTAAAAAGTCATTATTTAATTAATTAAAAGGTTTTAGCAAGTTTGGATTTTTTGTAAACTCTTAGAATTTTATTGTGGATTTTTAGTAATTTTTAGGAATTTTTAGGTTAAAATTTTAATTTTTGTGTTTTTTTACGTTTCTACGTCTGAACTTTCTAGTAGTAGTTTTTGTTAATTTTTATTTTTTCGTCTTCGTCATTTTCTCTTCTCTTCTCTTCTTGTTAATAATCAAAAACATTAATCATCAATTCATTACACAACACACGTGCCTCCTCGAGAGAACGATCCCCACTTAAGGGTCATAAGTGTTTACGTTTTCCTAAACGTACGCTTAATACTTACCGCTTTTACCTTGTTTTCCTAAACAAGTGTAATTTTACTACAATCATTTTTGGCGCCGCTGCCGGGGAGGCGTGTTGTGTTTTGATTGAACCATTGTTGTTTTTTATATTAGCCATAATAGTATTTGTATTAGTAGCACTCTACTAATACGTATTATCGTTTTTCGGTTTTTGTGTGAATATTATTACTATATTGTATACGTAGTACAATAAATTCACAAGTACTCCAAATACGTGAGAAATCACAACCTTGACTTGGGAGGTCATTACCCAATCATTGTATTCGAATCTCAAACCAAAGAAAAAAAGGCAAAAATAGATAAATACTTTCGAGAAGCTCGATTTTGAGAAATACAAACTATAAGGTGGGTATAAGGCGGTTGTATTTCACGACCTAAAGGAAAAAGGCTCTTAAGTGCTTCGCGCCGCCTCGTTTCCCCCGCTTGCTTGTGCGTATTTGATTTTGAGAGTGAATCGAGGGTTTTGCCGCCCAAAGTATTACTAAGTATCATATATATTTTCTTGGTTTCTATTTGATTAAACCCTCTTGAACGATTTGGTGTTCCACCATCGTTCTAAAGTCATCGAAGGCGTTCACTCCACGTGATCGTTTTCATTCCTTGAGGCTTCTTTAATCAAGAGATTTGATTAAGGAGGAGATTTGTGGACTTTTTGTCTACTTAATACATTCACCAATTTCCAAAAAAGTTAATACCATCAAAAACCACAAAAAAAATTGAAAAATACAAAATACCAAAAAGAATCTTCTTTGCTCGTATCCACGTTGTACGTGACGTTTATGCTCACTCGTAATCAAGCAAAACGTGCACGTAGACGAAAGAACAAAACTCCCACTCCAACTCATTCTAGTGAGGAGTCTCCTATTGACGAACCCATTGTACGAGAAGCACCTACCATGGCGAATCGAACTATGATGGAGTTACTTCAAGCACCCACCGAGGGTTATGGAGAAGCTATTGTGATTCCCGCAATCCTTGCGAAGAATTTTGAGGTGAAAACGGGTTTGTTGTCGATGATCCAAAACAACAAATTCCGTGGTGATGAGAAGGACAATCCTCACAACCATATCCGCCAATTTAATCGTCTTACCGCCACGTGCAAATTTAAGGATGTCTCGAATGACTCGATTAAGATGATGCTTTTTCCGTATTCCTTAGCGGGGCCCGCTAAAATTTGGTTAGAGAAAGAGCCACCCAATTCTATATTGACGTGGAAGGATCTCGTTTCGAAATTTGTGAACCAATTTTTTCCGCCCTCTAAGACTACGCATTTGAAAAATGAGATTTCTAAATTTTCACAAGAATCAAATAAAAGTTTTTCTACGGCTTAGAATAGGTTTAAGGAGATGTTACACGAATGTCCTCATCACGGTTTTTCCGATTTGCACCAAATTGACACGTTTTACAATGGGCTCAACGATCATGAAAGAGATTATCTAAATGCCGCCGCGGGTGGTAATTTTTTGTGTAAAACGGTTGAAGAAGCTTTGGTCATAATTGAGAATAGGTCTAAGGTTTATAGCCCTCGTCACACACCGAGTGTTGCCAAAATGGGCTCATCTTCGTCTCGTAGTATCAATGCTTTACAAGATGAAGCAAATGAGGAGAATCGGTTTTTTGATAGGTTTTCGACTCTTATGTCCCATTGGAAAGCTCAAGAAGCTTCCAATTCCGCTTCGGTTAAAGCGGTTTCTAAGAGTTGTTTGTCGTGTGGTGAAGCTCATGATCTTTCCGAGTGCATTACCGCGGATGGTAACACTTCGAATGCTTTTGTAGCCACGGGAACTTATAACCAAATCGGTCAAGGTTCCCGCCAAAATCAAGCTCCACCAAATCAAAATGCTAATAATTATCGCAACAACAACCAAGGTGGAAATTACCAAGGAAATCAAAGGAATTATAACAAAGGTAATTACCAAAGTGGAAATGGGCAAATTTCTAATCAAAACCAAAACCGTGATTTTCAAAACAATGCCCAAGGTTTTCAAAATGATCACACCAAAAATCTTCAAGGAGAATTTTTGAATTATGCTAAGGCTAATGATGCTAAGTTTGATAATATGCAACGTGAGATGGTTAGCTTAAGATCCGAGTTGAAAAACGAGCTTAAAAACGAACTTGCTAATGAACTTAAAACTCATGCTAACAAAATGGAAGGAAATGTCACACGTCTCCAACAAAATCAACAAAAAATGGAGCAAGGACAACATGAGATTAAGCAAGAATTGTTAAAAGCGGATGCTAGGCAATCTAAGTTTGAAGATCGTATGGCTAAAATGTTTGAAGCTATCATGTGTAAGCCTTCTTCTTCGGGTGGTTTCCTACTGATACCATCGTGAACCCGAAAGGAGAATTGAAGGTTATTACTACTCGTAGTGGTAAAACTTTCAAAGAACCCATTTCTCGTCCAAGTACTTCTATGGAGAAGGAAAAAGAGAAAGAACCCGAGGTTGTGGTAGAAAAGGAGCACATTACAAGCCCACGAAGTACCGCTCAAACCACACCTACGGTTGAACCTACACCAATCATGGAACCCGAGATTCCAAGGCCGTTGCCTATGCCTACTTTGCCCCAACCCACGCCACCTTTACCCTACCCTTCAAGACGAGACAAGGAAAAGGCACAAGAACGAAATAATTATCAATTTGAACTCTTTATGAAAATGTTTCGTGACTTGCATTTCAATATAAGTTTTGCCGACGCCTTAGTCATGATGCCTCGATTTGCCGCGAACTTCAAAAGTATGTTGAATAACAAAGAGAAATTGCAAAAATCGTCTAGTTGTTCATCGGTTTTTCTAAGCCGCATACCTCAAAAAGTCGGTGATCCTGGAAAGTTTTTAATCCCATGTGCTATACAAGACATGGAAGAATGCTACGCCTTGGCCGATCTTGGTGCTAGTATTAATTTGATGCCTCTTGAGATTTTTAAATCGCTCAATCTTCCAAATCTCACTCCTTTAAGAATGTCAATCGAAATGGCTGATCATTCTACGATTCTAGCTTGTGGAGTTGCCGATGACGTCTTTGTGAAAGTTGGAAAGTTCTACTATCCTGTAGACTTTATTGTTGTTGATATTCCTATCGATCCTAAAGTTCCGTTAATTTTAGGTCGATCTTTTTTGGATACCTCGAGAGCACTTATCGATGTGCATGTAAGAAAAATCACTCTTCGTTTCAATGAGGAAGAACTCGTCATTAATGCAACCCAAAACTCCACTCTTTCTCATGTGTATTCGATCACATCTTTGTACAATGTCAATCCCATCAAAAACATTTGCAAAAAGATTTCCAATAGAGTTTTAGGAGTTGTTGAGAAAAATGAAGTTCCGTCCCCTCCGCCGGTGGAGGTTAAGAGTGTTAAGCCTACGATTCCAATCTCGAGTGATTCTTCGGATGATGAATACGTTGATCCCAATGGGGAGGTTTTCTTTGTTGACAAAAGATTTGAAAACTTAGCACCACCCAAACCAAAAAGATTTCAAAATGTGAGAATTTTTAGTGTGACTAACATCGTTTTAGATACACCAAATATTTTCGACATAATCAAATCGGGTTTTCACAAGGAGAGTTTAAAAGATGAAAAAGGAAAAGATTTTAACTTGAATTTAAAAGATTTTTCTACAATTCTAACTCCGTCATCACCGCGTTTATTGAGTACTACAAGCTCGTCTTCTCCTTTTGACGATGCTTTGTGTGGACTTAGTGTGGGGGAAGCCCCTTATGTTCCCTCCCCTTTCTCCACCGAGGACGAGATATTTGATCCTGGAATTTCTTATATAGGGAAATCTCGGTCTTCCACCGATGCAATAAATGGAAAATCTTTTCATTTGATTGGTGCGAGTCTACCTCGAGTAGCTCATGTTTTTAGAGACTTACCCATTGTCCCACCCTTCTATTTATTCTCTCCTATTTTCTTCTACCCCATTGGGGTTTGTGTTGGAGTGGCGTTGTTTCGTCTTTCATCCGAAAACGAGGACGCTATCTTTGACCCCGGTATACGTTTATCGGGTTTTTTAAAGTACTCCACGTGCTTTTGGGCCTTGTTTATCATGTAAGCCCCACCAAAAATTGACCATACCATGATTATCCCTAAATGATCACATTTATGGGGATTCGAGTCGAGCTTTTGACTCGGTTATCAAAAACAAGGTGCCTCGTGGGGGAGACCCATGCTTATCCATGTACATATTATTGCTTTCTATTTAGTTTAACGTGAGGGGATTTGTGCCCTTCCAACCTTTGTTCCGTGATTGTTTGTGCATTGTGGTTTTTAGATCATGATCTTCACGATTGGAGCCTCTCGTGTTCGTTTTATGGGAGCACTCGATCGTTTGCTTTGGAGGCCTTTCCCAATATCCAAATGATATATCCTTTTATGTTCTAACCTTAGGTTTTTAGCACACTTCATAAACGGCTATTACTTATTGGTTACACCCTTTCCATGCTAAGATTAGGCATTCGACTACGTCTCTAGTATGGGGGTGTTTGCACCCCTAGACTCGAAACATTGAGGACAATGTTTAACTTTAGTATGGGGGTGAATAGATACTTGCCTTGCCAAACCTTCACGCTTTCCAAAGTTTATCGTTTTTTTTATCGTTTTGTTGCAAAATAAGGCTAAAAATGGCCAAATTTTAAAATTTTTTTCATGTTTTATAAGTGTTTAAGACACGAATGTAGATTTTCCGATGGCGAGAATAAAAGTAATTTTTGACTCGACCGTGCGTGTTGAGCACTTAGCTTCGATTCCTTAACTACACATTAGGCTAAGTCTCTTAAATGAGGACGAGAAATGATAGAGTTAATTATATGTTACTATGCTAAACGTAGAGTACTCGTATTCTTTCAAAAACTCATGTGTTCTCGTTGTTTGCTTATTCTCCCTTCGCATGTAAATATTTGTTGCTTAATAAATATTGACTTAGCGGTTTAGTTAGGATTGTTGGGTTTCTAGTCTTTTCTACTAGCTTCCGTGTAATTAAATTGGGAAGACATTAAGGTATCGCCAGCGTCACGGTTTTGAAGTATTGGCACCCGAATAATCGAAAGCTTCACCTAATAATAAGATTTCAAGTGCTCACCTAAATCAAGCAAACAATTTGAAGCCCCACAAGGCCTAAAATCTATGCAAAATTGAAAGTGATTCAAGCCTTAATCTTCGAAGCTTTAAAGATCCAAAATTCGCTTTTGTGTGAGGATATACGTCTTTGGCTAATAAAACCACCGATGAGGCGGATAATAAAAGGCAAGGCAAGACCGAAGTCATAATAAAAGCTTCATGGCGAAGTTGAATAAAAGATGGAGGTAAACCAAAGATAATAAGGCCCTTCCGTTAGGGGGCATATAAAAGTCTTGGTAATAAGTCTCATGTTCAAAACCGTTATAAAACCGTGTTTATTGATTCTTCTTGTCAACTTAATTTTTTTAACATCGTTGTCTATTAGGAGGGGTTATTGATTTGATGGTCTTAGTTACACCGTTAGGACTCTATTTTTAGACCTAAATCTCTATTATCGCATAAGTCAATGATGTATCCTCGTGAACATTCAAGACATAATAAAATATAAGAGATACAACTTAGGAATAATGGGAGAATAAGTACGTGATTAGGGCATATGAGTAGTGTTAGCATTACTAACTTATAATGACAATGATCTCGTTGCACGCTTGGCATGGAATTGAAGTGAAAATCGAGGACGACGAAATTATTTCTAATGAAGCATTCACGTGTTCATGTTCTATGAACCTAAACGTCCCATTTTGCGATGAAAATCATACATTATGTCTAAAACGCAAGTAGTAGTAGTAGTATAGCTAGTTTATCATTTCAATAAAGTGAATAAAATTGAATTTTGGAGATGCTATGATACTTTATTCTAGCATTGCGTGAGGGCACGGCAATGGTTTAGTATGGGGGAGTGATGAGACTGCTTTTATACATGGTCTCATCGTCTAAATCGGGCTTTAAAATGCATAAAATATCATCAAATATACCAAATATATGCTCGTGTTTGTTACTTGTGTATTTTTAGGTACGGATATTGAGGAAATGGCAAAAGATCACAAGAATCATTCAAAAACGAACACGGGAAACGAAGCCGCACAATGAACCGGGCCCAAGTTTGGAATTTTGCAAAATGACCCTTGAAGAATTGAAGATTGGCAACTTTAGTCCCTCATCTTTGAAGAACTTGTCACAAATGACCCTCCAAATGTCAAATGTACAAGAATGATCCCTAAAGTTTGAAGATATTACAATTCCAGTCCTTGAAGAATCAAGAATATACAAAAGAAACCCTTGGAAAAGTTTCTAAAAGTTTTTGTGCGAAAATTGTAAATCTGCCGAAGTTGATAAAGGAAGAATAGGCGTTGATAGCCTTTTATTACAAAGTGGAAAGAACAAGTAAACTTGGGGACCTAAACTGCCAAACACCCAAACTCTTACCACCAGTCACCACTTGCCACGTCACATGACCCACCCATTTACCCAACACCTACCCAAACCCATAACCCTACCCGTCCAAACCCAAGTTTATTTATTAAACTTGGTCAATTATCCAGTCAACCCCCCCATTTATTCCCTCCCAAACACGTTTTTAAAACTTAACCCCACCCAATTCAGATTAAACCTTCCTTAAACACCCCCATAAACCCTAATCCACCCAGACCTAATCACCCTCAAAACAAAGGGGTTTTCCCTTAATCACTCCAGATTCTTGATTACACTTTTTCTCAACCCAACCCACTTCACAAAACGCCACAAGACACACCCATGTGTCTTGTGGGACCCTCCCCTGCACCCATCACTTTCCCTCAAAACCCTAAACCCGACTAAACCAACATTCCAGATCATTTCCTTTGTCCCCAAGATCAAATAGATGGCCAAGATCATTTTTCCAAGCTGGCATCCAGTACAAGCATCACATGGCACGAATTTGACCCATTTTCAATCAAGATTCCAAGGGCTTTTTAGGAATTCCATTAGCTAGGGTTTTAGTAGCACTAGAAGGTTCTCTAGAGTAGTATAAAAGGAGAATGCAGGTTGTGCATATCCCTCTTGTTCCAGTTTTTAGCTTTCTCCATTGTAATTCCTTTTTAATATTATAAAAGTTTGGTGTTTGTGTTTAAAACAAGTGTAATTCCTTTTTATAAGTGTTAAAAGTTGTGTGAGTGTGATTGAAAGCTAAGAACTGAGTTCCATCATTATTGTGTAACACTTTGAGTGTTTAAGGTTTTCAAAAAAGGTTTTGAAAATATTTGGTTAATTTCAGAAAATTTTAATCAAGGAAAGTGAAAGTGGACTTTGATTTTTGATTTTCTGATATTGACATTGATTCTAAAACGTGTTTAAGTTATTTGGTTTCATTGGTTCAAAGGTTTTAAGGAAGTTTCAGAAAAATCAGAAAAGTGGTGTATTGTTCTTGTGTTTGTTTCATTTTCTTAGCAGGATTGTTGGAGATTGTTGCTGTTAAAGGCCCAGCATAGGCCCCAGCCTATAGGAGGTGACATAGCTGTCACAAAGGGTCCTGGATGTAGGACCCTTAAGGTAGTTCTCCTTTTCCCTTTTCTTTTTTTTAGTTTCTGAAATATTATGTGATTTGTGTGAAATTGCATGAAAGGTGTTGATTGTTGTTTAAGCTATTTGATTTGAGTTATTAGGTTATATTATGCATGTTTAGAAGGTGTATAATCAGTTTGGGTAGATTTCAAAGTAATTTGGTGTGTTAAATTTGCAATTTCTGAAATAAAGGGGTGTTTGGATTTGTGTTTCATGCAAATTTTGTGACAAGTTTGAGTGTTGAAAACCTGTTTAATACACTCTATAGGGTAGCATATGGTAGTTTGTTAGTTTGTATCTCAGTTTGGACAATTTTTGAATCAATTTGCAAGCTCAAAAGTGAGAAATAGCTTAAATCCAGTAACCTGCTTGTGTGACTGCATTATTGTGATTTTGCCATTTAAATTGCCTAATCTGCTAGATTCTAGGTCATTTGAGGATTGTGAATCAATTGTATGTCTGTTTGTGAGCTTATTTGCAAGATTTGAGCCTTGGGAGTTCATTATTGTGCATGTAATTTGTGCCTTTGTTCATTAGCAACTCATTTAGCTTATCAGAACTTTTGTGCCTTTGTTTGAGCTTGATTGTGTGTTTAGTTGTGCTTGTTTTTGTGTTGTCTTGACTCCTATACTCAACTGAGTATAGGGGTGCCTTCATTATCCAGCAATACATCTCAAATCCAAAGGACCAAGCCCTCTTGGTTCTATAATCACAAGTGAAGAAACACATTCTGCTTGTGTTCATAAAAAGTGACTGAGCACGTTTTGATTCCAGTAAAGCTTAATCTTGTTTGATTTGGGTTTGTGTTTGTGATTTCAAGCTTAAAAAGGTCACTAGAGTGGTTTGTAAAAGCTAAAAAGAAAAAAAAATAAATTATCAAAAATAGGACTGGCCAGGACTCGAACATGCGCCATCCTCCTCACAACACAAACAAGTTACCATTGCGCCCTAGGGTCTTTGACTACTAGAGTTGCAATTGAATTATACATAAGGTGTGTTTGCTTTGGCTTTGAAAATTAAGCCGTAGCTTATTTGAGCTATTTCAGCTTATTGGATAAGCCTATTTGCACTAGACCATTTTTCCTAGGTATTTATTATCATTTAGGACTTTTCTGTTTTGAAAGTAGATTTTTCTCTTTATTAATTTATTTATTAGGATTATTTTTAGATTTAATTTTAGAAAGTGAATTAAAAATAGTTAAAATAAGTTTTAATTTTTAGAAAAATAGTTTTTAGGTTTTAATTAAGTTATTTGAGGTTTACATTCAATAAAGTTTTCAAAAAGTCTTATTTTTAATTTTATTTGATTTTAGGGTTTTTAGACAAATTTAAAAATTAATATAAAATTAATAAAAAGGTTTTAGGAACTTTAACTTGCATTTTTGTCTTAGCTAGAATATTTAGGATTTTTGGTAATTTTTTAGAATTAATTTATAAACTTTTAATTTTTTAGAATATTTTAATATTATTTTATTGGTAAAAATTAAAAGTTTGTTTTTTCTACTTTTTTCATTTTTCCTAGATTGTAAACATTAAATTAGGAACTTTGTAACTTTCCAAATCTTTTTAGGACTTTTCATTTAATTTTTAGAACTAATTTAAGATTTAATAGATTTTAATAGTTTTTAGGAGTTTAAAAATAGTTTAATTTGGTTTTAAAATTTTTAAAAATAGTTTTTAGCTTAATTAGGTCATTTTTGAGGTTTACAAACTATAAAATCTTGTTTAGGGCTTTTTAATAATTATAAGTGATTTTTAGGGCTTTAATTAGCATTAAAAAGTCATTATTTAATTAATTAAAAGGTTTTAGCAAGTTTGGATTTTTTGTAAACTCTTAGAATTTTATTGTGGATTTTTAGTAATTTTTAGGAATTTTTAGATTAAAATTTTAATTTTTGTGTTTTTTTACGTTTCTACGTCTTAACTTTCTAGTAGTAGTTTTTGTTAATTTTTATTTTTTCGTCTTTGTCATTTTCTCTTCTCTTCTCTTCTTGTTAATAATCAAAAACATTAATCATCAATTCATTACACAACACACGTGCCTCCTCGATAGAACGATCCCCACTTAAGGGTCATAAGTGTTTACGTTTTCCTAAACGTACGCTTAATACTTACCGCTTTTACCTTGTTTTCCTAAACAAGTGTAATTTTACTACAATCAAGAACGTAATACCTTTGTGGAACCCTTGGGGTTCCTTTTATAGGCAGTGAATCCCTAATGGGCTGTCACTGATGCTTCGGCCCCAAGGAAAGGATAAGCACCAGAATTAGATTGATTGTTATCTTCTAATCATGGTGAATGAATATCCTCTTCTTTGGGGTAAATCCTATTCAGAGATAGAATATGATTCAGTCTAACCCTGTACCGGTCATGCCGGGCCGTGGGCCGCACACATGTGTGCGGTTACTGTTCATCCAAGCCCATAAGCTCAAATGACATTATTCCCACCCATCCGTGATGGGCCGGATACGGGTAGTACCCGTGGGCCGGGTTCCTGACCCGGCTAGGGACTATACGTCATCATGTCCCCCCAGTCTAGTTGTTACAGCCGTAGGCGTAACCTCTAGACTATCAAGATACTCCCCGGACGTACCAAGAAAGCCCTAGAGAAGGATAGATATGTAAGATTTTGTTTCAGCCGCACGTGGCTGTCCGTCTAGGAATGGTATTCCAATAGAACCTTAGCCGCACGTAACGGCCGAGACAAATTAAATGTAGCATTGAATATGGTCTTACGTAAGACCGCATATCCCGACACAAGAATAAACGCATTAATGGTAGTCAACTGGTCAGCCGTACGTCTACAAAAGTGCACCATTAATGCCCACCATTGAGCCACGTAAAAACTGCTAAGAAGTGACCCGTGGGTCCCTTCTGACGTTTTAGAAGTGTCAGAAATCCCATCCGTTGGATAGGCGTAGTGGCCTACACGTGTCAAACATCCACGTTACCTCGGAAACCGAGGCAACCCTATATAAGAGTTGGTGTGTGTGTTTGTTACACACACAATTCATACTCTCTTCCGCCATTGTTATTTCCGAGCTTCATCCTCCAAACTTAGCCTTCTATTCCACGGATTTCCTCTGCCGCAGGTTAGATCATCACGCCTTTCAAACCCTTTTTATAAAACATGGTAAAGGACAACCCACTTATCACGGATGTCCTGAACGTGATGTCGGCGGAACAATACATAGACTTTTTGTCGAAGTATTACATTCCCGAAAGCGTACACCCCACCTATCCAGGTGACGGTGAGGCAATTACGGATGTACTGGCGGGGAAAATAGGCGTGTACACGCGCCTATTTGACTCGGCCAACTATCATATCCCCCTGTCCAAATTCTTGGTAGATCTGCTATTGTATTATGACTTCCACATAACCCAGCTTCACTGCATAGGGGCGTGTAAAATCAACCAGTTTGAAATTACATGCCATACATGCGGAGTGACTCCGACCGTGAACCTATTTAGGGCTTTTTACTCCCCCCAACTAGTGAATGGGTGGCTATCGTTTAAAAAACGACCCGGGAACGCCCCCATGACGTATAGGAAGCCTTTATACTCCCTTAAGAACTGGTACGACCATTACTTCTTTGTTGATGAGAAGGTATTCCCTACTCCTTTCGTACTCAAAACCAGAGCACCCAAAGATTTTCCGCCCAAATCCAAAGACTATAGCAGAAGAGACTTAAAAATACTAGACACCCACCGCAAAGAATTCCATAGGGGGTTGCCGGAACATTTTCTATGCTTAGTAGGATTAAGTCGTCGTTATTATGGGAGGGAGGACTTATATCCGTGCTTTCTGACGGAGCGTGGACAGGGTAGGTGCACTCTATACTTTTGTAAATGTAAGAAACGTTCATGTGTATTGTAGAACCATACTAACCCGTGTATGTATAAATGTCCGCAGAAATGAACCTACACGGATTACTACGCCAGGGCGACCCAATGAAGGTGCCCGAAGGGTTCCGCCCTCTGAAGGAGAATGAACTCCCCCTTCTCGATGCGACCGCAGACCGCACCATTCCTCTCGAAGAAACATCCGAGCAAAGATCAGACGAAGAGGAGCCTATCATCGAGAAATCCCCATTGGACTTCCATAATGAAGATGGTGGAGAGCTACTGTTGGAGGGAACCGCGACCCACCAGGAAGATGAAAGCGATTTCCTCAACCTTGAGAACGAAGACATCACTCAAGCTTCCGGGTCTGCCCCGCCCACATCTAGAAAGAGAAAGAACACCAGGAGGGTGGTAAAGGCGATAGGGGATGAGGCCGGGGCCTCGAATGCTCCCCCAAAGAAATTGAGGAAGGACCATCCGTAGTACCAAGAGAGAAGTGGTACTGCGACTGCTCAGGCCGACCCTACCCCGCACATGGAAGAGCAAGTCTGGCGAGCTACCCCTGTGAGTGCCGTAGCTCCCATCGCCCCAGAACCTGCAATTGCTACCACGTAAGTACCCTTCGTATGTCAGTCGTGTCATTTTGCTTTGTGAAATATATAATGCCTAAACAAAATTTGCAATGTCAATAACAGGGCGTATCCGTCGGTCGTAGCCCAAGAGGAAGAAGTGGAGAGGAATCCATCCCCCGCACCATCAAACAGACCCCCATCCCCTGCTGCAACACACGCCGAGGAACCACTCCCCGAAGGGCCAGAAAATAGCCTGCGACTAGCATGGAATCTCTCGAGTTTAACAAGGTTGGAGGCGGAATCTGAGTGTTCGGAATTCATCGAGCACATTACCCCTCCAGCCCTTGCACAAGACTTAGATGAGCTGGATCATGAATCCCTGCTGGAGCAGTTTGATGTGTCGTCTGCGCATCAAGTGACGGTGGGTGCCGTTCTAAGACGCCGCCTGATCAAGGCCCTGGCGAATGTGAAGCGGGCCGACAAAAGGATAGCTCGTCGGGAGGCAATGGTTGTGAAAAATGAGAAGACCATGGCGTCACTACAAGCGGCGCTGGTAACGGCCGAGGCTACAGTGAAAGAGAAAGCTCATCATGCCGACAGCCGAGAAAAGCGCATCGCCGAGCTCGAGGCCCTTGTAGCCGCATCAACGAGAAGGTATTCTTTCAACAAAAACATTATACATATATTTTTCCCCCGATTTTTATTTGACCCAATAAAAAACATATTATCCTTATGATAACTCGAAGTTCCATATTCAGGTGTCCGCGGCCGAAGCTTCTACCAAGGCTGTAACCGTACAAGCCTTCAACATCGCCTAAGAGCGCGATGCGCTGAAGGATGAGCTAACACAAGCGCGGACCAAATTGGAAGAGCAGGCTGCAACGGCTGATGAGGAACTGAGCAAGATGGCCACAAGTTGTGCTGAAAGAATGTGTCCTCCCTTGCTATCCACCATAGCCGGACGCAGGTGGATGATTGGCAAGGAATGCGCCTTGCCGTAAGCAAGGCCATGGAAGCGTCGCACCTGCTGCAAGCCTTTGCCGGGGTCGTGTCGGATGGAATCGACCGTGGTAGGCATGAGGGTTTGGTCAAGGCTGCGGAAGTGATAGGTAAGAATGAATACATCATGCAGCATCCCTACCATAATCCTTCAGCTGCGGACAATATGACCGCGTCAATGAATGCACTGGCGGAAATCTAACACCCTCTTCTGGATGAACTCGAGGCGCTTAAGGATGCTCCGAACGAGGAGGTAATGTCCAAGCTTACTGCGGATCCCATCCACTTGACCCTGCCTACTTACGACTCCGTATCGAAAGTGATGAAAGGTGAAAAGTTGCTTGCGGAGGCATTGGATGCGACTGCGGTCAAGGCACAGGACGGAAAGGACGCTCGCGGGGAGGCCCTCCGTGCTCTGATCGAGGAAGGAAAGAAAGACATAGGGGAATTCCTACCCTCCTTGTAATTTATCTTGTAAACATTTGTAGTTTTTATTCGTCCGTGCATGTACACGGCTAAGACATGTGTGAAATAACTGTCCTTTGTGTGGAAGTCCGTGATGACCACGGCCATTTTGTTGTTACTTGGAAACTTGTGTATTTTTAAATTTCTTAAATATCGTATACCGATACTGCATGACATGTCACGTCTTACACAAAAGGGAAAATACATGCAAGTCTATAATTCACTAGACATGCGATGTGCGTCTTTACTATGCCAAGCACTGCGTGAGTACGGCATACGGAACTTACCACAACGTCTTGTGAGTAAGGTGTCTAGCAAGGATACATGATCCGCGCCGCTGGGGTTGCATCCCTCTTACGCGGCAAGTTGAATTAGTAGGTTCACTTAATCCTCTTACCGCGCCTGGAAGCGTATAGTACATGTACGGTGTTTGAATGAATGCATATGAATGAAACATGGCATATTATAATAATAACTAAAATTCACATGACTAACAAAATCCGAAGAAACAATTTGCACAAAACAAGCCGTGGAGCTAGCTAGGCACCACGACATTTTATTAGAACGTTTACATTTTTTGTTTGAACAAGAATGATAAGTCCTAAAAAACAAAAAAGGAACCAAGAAAAAACATAAGAAGCAAAACAGATAGAGTGCATGGATCTTCATTAAAGCTACATATAGCGAAGTACCCATGCGGAAGCCGTAGCTTTCAAAGATAGCACCTTTTGAGATTGGAGATGTTCCATATGCGTTCCAGATCGCGGCCATCCATGTCACGTAACTTGTACGCGCCTCGTTCTAAGGCTTCCGTGACCTCATACGGCCCTTCCCACTTAGGGCCCAGTTTTCCTGTATTCTCCGCTCGACTTGCTTCGTTAGCGCGATAGACGTAATCTCCCGGTCGAAAAGAAACACCTTTAACCTTGGCGTCATAATAAGCCTTCATTTTAGCCTTGGACTTAGCCTCATTGATGGCTGCTATCTCCCTTTTTTCTTCCAACAAATCCAGGTTGATTCGCAGTTGCTCGTCGTTCGTGACGACATTAACCTCTGCCGTGCGGATGGTAGGCATTCCGATTTCTGCTGGTATAACAGCTTCAGTGCCGTAGGCCAATGCAAATGGAGTGTCTCCGTTGGCTGTTTTGATCATAGTCCTATGCGCCCATAGAACATGTGGTAACTCATCCACCCATTTAGCGCTTCGTTCCTCCAGACGGGCCTTGATGCCGTTTCCCAAGCTCCTATTTGCTCGTTCCACAAGGCCATTTGTCTGCGGGTGCTTAACAGACGCGAAGCGCCGTTTGATATTCAATGATGCGCACCAGTCCTTGAATGGATTATCCGCGAACTGTTTACCGTTGTCCGAGATGATTTCCCCTGGTAGGCCAAAACGGCACACAATATGCTCTCAAACAAACTTTTTAACTTGTTTGCCTGTAATGGATTTGACTGGCTTGGCCTCTATCCATCGTGTGAAGTAGTCCATCGCGACAATCAAGAACTTAACTCCCCCCGCAGCTACAGGAAATGGTCCTACGATGTCGATTCCCCACTTATAGAATGGCAATGGGGATGTGATAGGTGTAAGCTCCTGCTGCGGATGTCGCGGCACTGGTCTATGCACTTGGCAATCACTACACTTGCAAATCATGTCGCGCGCGTCCCTGTGCATGGTAGGCCAATAATATCATGTCCGTAAGTCTCTAGCTACCACGGATCGTGGACCTGCGTGCATGCCGCATAACCCTTCATGTATTTCACTGATTACATAAGTAGCCTGACGTGGTCCAACACACCGCAACCACGGCTGCAAGAAAGAGCGCTTATAAAGGATACCTTCTCGGAGTTCGAAGTGTTACGACTTCCTTCTGTTGCACCGCGCCGCTTTTTCATCGTCCGGAAGGGTTTCACTAGTCAAATAGTTGATGATCGGGGTCATCCATGTAGGTCCATCCTCTTCAACTATAGTAGCGACCTCCCCTTCCGTTATAGACTTCTCCTTGAGTATTTCCACCAAAACTTGCTTGGACAAGTGGGCGAAGCTTGTGGATGCGATCTTGCTAAGATCGTCCGCCTTCTTGTTCTCACCTCTTGGCACCTGCTTGATGGAAAACTTGCTGAAAGCCGTGACGAGTGACTTGAATTTCTCCAAGTATCGGACCATGTTGTCCTCCTTAGCTACATATCCACCTAGAATGTGGTTCGCGACAAGCCGTGTGTAACATCCCGCCTACTCAGACCACAATATTGTCCGCTTTGCCCGCAAGCTCACGGCTTTGCTTTGTGGCCCTCTTGTGAAGACTTCCCGGCAGGTCACCCAAGCCAGTACTACTCTCCCATGAGCACGCTTAACTGCCAGTTCCTAAGAACCCCACTTGCAGTAGACCACAAAACGCGTTGTGTCATGAGAAGGCAAATGTTTTCTTATGAGCCAAGATCTCTCCTGGCCACAGCCGATGTGGGATTTGCCTGGGGTGTCACAATTACCCCCCCTTCGGGACTCATCGTCCTCGATGAGGTTTGCCCCACCATCCTGAACGGCTCAGGAGTGGCTCTGATACCATAATTGTAACACCCCACTTGGATAAGTGGACCGTTACGTGTATTTATGGCGTGTCATCAAAGCATAAGGTAAATGTCCTAAAACATTAACTGACCATAAAGGAAATACCGGAATCAAACATCGGTAATCCAAACATAAGCTCAAAACATGAAAAGTAAAATACTGAAGGAAAGGACTAAACAATGTCCAAATAAGCAGAATAATGTAAGAAGTGCATAAAGTAAGAAGACCGGATAGCTTCCATTCAATGCACATGCTCTCAGAATCCTAAGAGCGTCCTGATGTACCTGCCGTTAGAACATGAAAGAACTACGGCTGAGCATAACGCTCAGTGAACGGATATAAAGCATGATAAGGAAATACTGAAATGAAATAGATGATGAAATACTGGATCTGTAAGACTGATAAGTAAAGTTGTAGCGGAAATCTGTGTATAATCTGTAAAGGCTGATTTATAATTAATAAAGCTGAACTTTTATCTGTTAAATCTGAAAACATGCATTTACTGTATTTTAATTGCCAGAGATTATATAGGTCATGTGCTGTAACAACGGTGCATGAATAACTGGAGGGGTGACCTCGTCATGCTGTAGAGGGGTGACCTCTAAATAACTGTGCTGGGTGGAGGGATCAGCTCCAATGTGAAGGATGTAGAGCACACACCACATTCACCCTGATAACTTGTAAACTGATAAGCCTAGGATGCATCCATACGCCCCACTAAACATACTGATAAAATGGCCAATCTGAACATGAGTGGGACGATGCAGGATATCACTCTCCTGCATGTGAGTCACGACACCGGTGCCTCTAGTGCCATGGTTACGGTACCTCCGTAACTAGTACATAAACTGGTCATGCTTGTATATAATGCTCAGGCAATTTATTTAGTTATTAACATGATTACTGATAAGCTTAAGCATATACTGGGGAAAACATTTGGATGAAGACGGGAAATCCTAATCATGCATAGAAAGGAAGTCCTTACTGAAAGACGGAAAATCCGTACCTTAGCCGATCAACGCGTACTTGAAAATTCAAGTTAATCCCGCTTCGTAATATCTACATAAATTATAAACTAAATATTATATATGTCAACGCCATGATTCATTTTAGTGTCTTAATACGTAATTTAAACCATTGACTTCTTCTCTTAGTTCATATAAATAAATCTATTATCATATAGTAATAGTGAAACCTTTTTTTTTCTTTTTACATACTTTAGGATATATTTGTGAACACTTATATAGTCCAAGGACCAAAATGAAAATTAGCCTTTGATAACCATGAAATGGACAGGGGAGTCTCTTCAACATTGTATGTTTACAAATCTTAAAAGAAACATGAAATCAAGATACCGAAACCCGTGTATTTCTTAATTTCATACATATTTGTTTTCTTAAGTCCATGCAACGTTAAGACGTATTTTGATCCCCCATGCAAATCTGAACTACGCTAGGACATACATATCTATGAATATATGGTGAAAGATAGATTAGCGATTACCTCAAGATCAAGCAAACATACACCGAAACCAAAACAACAACACGGACACTTAATGAGAGGTGTCCCCTCACCTGAACCAAACTATGAATTCGATCAGGCCTCGTGAACCACATCCTGAATTAAGCTCGCACTAGGACAGACCGAACGAAAACTTGAAGCCACGGCGTAATCGAATAGCTATGGCCAATCGTGAACCTGAATCGATCGAACTTGCTGCGATATGATGCAAGTAGATCGAAGTTAAAAGCCCACTTCCAACCGAACACAAATCGATCACAATCTGATCAATCTCAATCCTAAGCGCGGCTATTGAACCACCAGTGAACCAACAAGAATGGTGTTTCCAAACTGAAACCATCGACCTTAAAAACCTATCAGAATCTAACTCGAAACCAAAAACATGAACGGACAAGACCTATATACACTGACCCGAACATACACATGACACTTGATTGGAATCATGCGATAGAAAATTCAATCAGTAACTCATCGCTATGGTAATCCTCGTCGTGAACCTAGATCTCCAAACTAAACAAGAGTCGCGATGAACACGAGTACGGGCTTCGACTCGGACCAATCAAACGACACACTTCAACGACATGCTATCGACCCTCACATAAGCAGACCCTAACTCGAACTCCGAATTTGTCGCGGTCACCAACTTGAAACGAACACAACCTGAATAACGACTAATCGTATTCTACTCGAATTATCCTTCATCATGAGCAAGACGATTACACATGGAAGCCACACAGTATGAACACTTGATCATGACGTGAACTCATAATCAGATTATGAATGAAAGGAAAACTCGGCGTGATTACGAATGAGAAATACCTTCATGAACAAGTTTTAAGGAACTAAAGCAAGGCTTGAAGTAGATTCTAGAGTTGTCAATCCCTCCCATTCGCTTAGTACTGCTGGTGAGATTTTGGTAGCCCTGTTTATCAAGAACGACCAAGTATTTAACTGATTGTCATGGGCCGATAAGTCTCAACGTGATCTTTGGCGTGATTTTAGGTGTTTCTAAACTGTTCGTTGGTAACTCAAAGTGAAAAATAGAAAAGATTCAAAATTGATGGACTAAAATATCTGACTAATAATATGAGTTTGACTATCAATTGCTTTATCAAATACGTTTTGAAATTTGCTTTCATATTTAGAACTATATTGACATTATTATATCTATTTCTTTTTTTTTTATATATATAACTTAATAATTAAAACTTGTAAAATTTACGGGTTTTAATCATTACAAATTTTGCGGGTTTTACAACTCTTCCTCTCTAAAAAAATATTTTGTCCTCGAATTAAAGGTAATAAGTTGATGAAGTTTATGAGAACTGAAAGGACACCCAAGCTAAAAAGACATGTAAGCTGAAAGATAATTCGTCTGCTAATTAAGACATAATGTTGCTGATGGGTATAAACATGACATGACTGAAGTGATCTTGTAACGTAACATGACTAAAGAGGGTGAGAGGTCCGGATGGACTCCCCCGTTTCAAGTGGCTTCCCGCTCGAAACGGTTCCTTCGAAGATCTTGACATATTGAAAATCTTGGTCCTGATGACCATGTCCTGACGATGCTGAATAGTTTCTGGTTCCATATTTAAGATGGATTTTCTGAATCTGATAGACTAAATAAACTATAGCATGTATGATACATGAAACGGTACCTGCAAATATTCTGAAAGATAACATTTATAACTCTAAGCAAGCTGTTGAAAATATATAGGGACGAACTACGTGAACAATTGTGAACGTGCCACGTGAGCAATTGTGAACGTGGTTCACGATTATATGAGGAACGTTGTGCATTAAGTAAATCATGAATGTAATACATGAAACATGGACGTGATACTAGAACATATCATGAACGCATGCTGACAGAGGGAAGAATGCTAAACGATACGGCCTGAGATGTGAAACGTCAGCCTGGTTATGGAATAGCTGTGCTAAACTTGAGTCTGGTTTCTCAAGCTTTCTGTAACCGTATTCGGTAACAAACTACGAAACGTGTATCGCGAAATGGAACACGAACTTGAACGTGAACAATGTTATGAACGCTAACGTGAGCTTAAATCATGAGATAGCACAAAACATGAAATGAAACAGCATGATACTGCGAATGAGACGTAAACGTGAAGGTGAACGTAAACGTGGATGTGAAATTTCTATCTGATATAATGGTTGATGGAACAACTTGAAATTGTACACTCTATTGTTGAATTTCCAACAGGTCTGCTACTAAGAAATCTCTTTGAATGAGAGAAACCGCGTAGGCTAGTTTACCTGGTCTACCATGACTTAGGTAGTATCATATTTTCTGAGTTCCGTGGTAAACTAAAAAACAATCTTCATGGAATCTTGTCTCCTTTCCGTCCAGAATTTCTACCGGTAGTAATAAGTTGCTAGCATGATGGCGTTCTATCTTAAACCTGCTAGAATGGTAGGCATTTAGATATGAACATACCTACCTTTACGTTTTATACTGCTTCTATTAAATTTCTGTCTGGGATTATGGTACATTCCGATGGAGTCTGGGTGAAACGTAAGGAAAGAATTTTAGTAAGAACTGTCAGTAATTTCTGCAGTAGCAGTCAATTGATTTCTAGAAAATTTTGTACTCTAGTTACAGACGTCGGTCTTGACCATCTGGTGATAGTCTTCACCTTCGTAGGATTTGTGAAACTTCTTTCTGCTGAAATAGGGTGGTTCAGAAATGCCACTTTGTTCAAGTGAAATTTATATCTGGAAAGTTGTGTATAAAAAATACTCCTATTGAAGATTTTGTACAACTGTGAGAAGATGAGTCTCGTGTCCTTCTCTAGCATTAGGCAAATCAGAATGTGATCAATGAATATACTGACAATTTTGTCTGAGAGTCATGGAAATTTTTTATTCATAATTACATAATATACCTGGAGTATTAGGGACCTCGAGAGTATGGATCAAAATTTTGAGAGACTATGGTATGTGTAACAGCAGTCTGGAGAACATCACGTTTTTCCTCTCGCCACTGATGGTAGTATGATCGGTAATTTTTCTGGAAAATTGTTCAAGGCATCGTAGCAGGTCAGGTAAACCTTCTATACGTGGAATGAATATCAATTAATAATGGTGATCTGGTACATTTTCCGGTGGTCGATATATGATCTCATGTTACCGGCCTTCTCTCTAATAGACCGAAACGGTGCACTTTCTGGTGATGTGCTAGGGCGATTAAGCCTCATTCCGGTAACTCTGGCAGCAATTGCTGCAACTCTTTTAACTCAGCTGAAGTCCTGCGATAAAGAGTTCTAAAAATAGGTTATGTCCTTGAGACAAGCCCTATGTTAAACTCTGTCTCGTGGTTAAGAAGGAATTTCTTGAAAACTTTCTGGAATGACCTTTGGAAACTTTAGGATAATCTGCTGGTCCTAAATTTAAGGAATTCCAGAAGTTGATTTATAACTAGTAGCTATAAGTCTCCGTAGCTTTGGACTGATAAGTTACGCGCTTGTAAGGCAGAAACAAATTGTACTGATTTTTCTGGCAGAAAATATAATGAATATATTTGGGATTTAGTAAGACGGATCTCGTCTTTAACTGAAAGGATAACTTTAATAACCGTAGGTTGTACTGTAGAGTCTTTTCTGGCTGGGGGTAGGTAATGCCTGATTTAAGATGAAGCTGACATATGAATATGTGAAGTAGATGTGGCAGATTTTACTGAATTTATATCGCCTTTAACTTCACGGAACAAACACTGCATGTCTAATCGGGACAATACTCCTGTGGTGGTGACTGAGTCTTTAATGGTTTGATTTATGCATGGCATGACAAAACGGGTATACTCCCTTGGAGGGTACCCTGAATTTCTGAGGGCCTGGGTTAGCAAACATACGGAGTTATGAGTTATGACTCGTACTTTAAGAAGATATTATGACGTGTACCATGACTGGTGTGATGATGTGTGTCTTCCGAAATGATACCTGAGACCCATGTCTTGACTGACGTCTTGATATATGTTCTAGTGGGTGAATCTGGACAAGGCTGAAAATTTTGGTAACTACTAGGATTGGCGGACCGATTAGACTACTGACCTCTGTATTTCTGGTCAGGTCCGTTCTGGAGTTCCGATGGTTACTGAATGATTAATTATAATCACCGTGGTTGTCACTACTGCTTTGTCTGTCAATTTATGACGGTCATTATCATGACTGCGATTCATGTAACTATTCTGCTGATTGGCCGGTTAAGTTCTGATTCCCACTCTTCTGAATGAATGGTTAGCTGAGTAAAGTGTGACATCTAACTGAGAAGGTAAAAGTATGGAGTGGAATGGTAGTGTCTGATGGTTGAAATTTATTCTTGTCAGAAATTTCAAATTTATAGTTTTCGTCCTTGTTCTGCAGAGTCTTCATAGTATAAACAGCATCAGCATCTGGCAAAATCTTCAACTCACGAGCAGCATCAGAATCTGGTAGAATATCGACAAACGGAAATGCCTGAGGTGATTAAGGATCGATTAACGGTACACATGGTGTAAGGTGCATGAGGTACACCTGAAATACTGTACGTGAAGTACACGATGAATACTATTCATGTGGTATCGTTGAAGGTTTGTTGATATGATCGATACTGGTGTAAACCGTCTGACATGGTCAACGAAAAATAATTTGATTTAACTGGTTAGCAACTGAACCGAAACAGTTAACATGATAGGCTAAAATTTATGCGTAGACTTAATGTTGGTTGTATAGAGGCTGAAAAGTATGATTAAACGGAGTTTCATCAATGTTCAGTATAAGGACATGATTGGTAAAGACCAGAACATGATTTATCATGAAATAGGATTTTACTGTAATTCATCTGTATCATAGCATGAAAACATCATCACCTTTCTTAAAACGTAATCCTCATAAAGGGACATGAACTTAATCATCATGAAAACGACATCCACTTGAGAGTACAAACTTGACTGATACAAAGAACATAGAAGAATAATCAACTGAGGTTTAACATCAACTGATGTGGATAGTTATGGTTTAGTTCACAGTATTCATAGTAGGAAGCATGTGACTAAGTATGAGTGATTCTGGTTCGATCCATACTTGTCAAAATTTTATAGAATGTCAAGATATGAGCAAAGGTGAACAATTATGGTTCAGTTCACAAAACAATATTCGACTGAAAGCATGAAAATTTGACCTGAATAATGGTGAACCTTTATGGATGGTTTACTAAGTAATATTTGACTGAAAACATGAATCTGACATGAGTAAGGGTAAACGCCTATGGGTCGATTTACCAATACAAAATCTGAACGGGCAAGGGTGAACGCCTATGGGTCGGTTCACCAAAACAAAATTCGCAAAAAAGCACATGCGACTAAATATGGCCAGTCCTGCACCAACCTTTTACTTAGTCAAAAGGATTTAATAAAACTGACTGATAAATGAAGAAAACTGACTGATAATTGCACGAGAAACATGAAAGATAACAAACGCCAAAATCTGGGAAGTTCCTGGTGACTACCCACTAGTCACAGGTCAAGTTTTAGAGCCTACAGGTCGAACCTATAGCTCTGATACCATAATTGTAACATCCCGCCTACTCAGACCACAATATTGTCCGCTTTGCCCGCAAGCTCACGGCTTTGCTTTGTGGCCCTCTTGTGAAGACTTCCCGGCAGGTCACCCAAGCCAGTACTACTCTCCCATGAGCACGCTTAACTGCCAGTTCCTAAGAACCCCACTTGCAGTAGACCACAAAGCGCGTTGTGTCATGAGAAGGCAAATGTTTTCTTATGAGCCAAGATCTCTCCTGGCCACAGCCGATGTGGGATTTGCCTGGGGTGTCACACCGTGAGTCCACGTAGGCCTCAAGGTTGCAGACTCCCATTCTAGCGGTGATTTTTAAACCCGCAATTAATGCTTCATATTCCGCTTCGTTGTTGGTGGCTGTGAACTCAAAACGGAGGGCGTACGTAAACTCCATTCCTTCCAGATTTGTGAGGATGAGACCAGCTCCTGACCCATCCGTACACGAAGATCCGTCCGTAAATAACACCCATGGTTCTGTTGGAGTCTCGTCTTGTTTAACGATTGGTCGTTCCTCATCCGGCTTCTCTATCAAGAAATCTGCCAAGATCTGGCCTTTAACAGCCGTCCTTGGCCTATAAGATATATTATGCTCCCCCAATAGAATGCTCCATTTTTGTAGCCTTCCTGCCACATCCGGTCTAGATATGACTTGCTTTATTGGTTGGTCCGTAATGACTACAATTGGGTGCGCCTGAAAGTATCGGCGTAACCGCTTTGTAGCAAACACTATTGCCAAAACCAATTTTTCCATAGAGGAGTAATTCAACTCCCGCCCTTGTAATGTTCTACTTATGAAGTAGACCGGAGTTTGTACCGTATCCCTATCCGTCATGAGTACCGCACTTATTGCTCCATGTGTGGCTGAGAGATACATAATGAGTTCCTCCTTTGGCCGGGGAGCTACTAGCATAGGGAGGGATGTAAGGTGCTGCTTGAGTTGGCCAAAGGCTTCCTCAGCTTCCTTTGTTCACCGGAAGTCTCCCTTCCTAATGCACTTCTTGAGTGTCTTAAATAGGGGTAATGACTTCTCTGCGGACTTTGATAGGAACCTATTTAGCCCGACCAGCTTTCCATTTAGGGATTGCACCTCCTTCCGTGTCTGAGGGGATGGCAGTTGTATTACTGCGTCTGTTTTTTCTGGACAAGGTTTGATGCCATTTGGATCAATCATATATCCAAGGAACATTCCCTCCGTTGCCCCAAACGTGCATTTCTTTGGGTTTAGCTTCATATTAATCCTCCTCAGTGAGTCGAATGTCTCTTGGACATCCCGGAGAAGTGTATCCTCCGTATGACTTTTTATGACTAAGTCATCCACATAGACTTCCAGGTTGCGGCCTATCCGTGATTCAAAGGCTTTGTCCACAAGCCGCTGGTATGTAGCACCGGCGTTCTTTAGTCCAAACGGCATTTTCGTATAACAATATACGCCTTGACTAGTATGGAACGCCGTCTTTTCTACGTCCTCCTCCGCCATCTGGATCTGGTGGTATCCTTTATATGCGTCTAGGAAGCACTTAAAGGGATATCCACATAGGGATTCCATCTTCCAGTCAATCTCCGGTAACGGGTAACAATCCTGTGGACAGGCTTTGTTCAGATCCGTGAAATCCACACACATGCGCCAACTTCCGTCATGTTTTTTGACCATGACCGGATTGGATAACCACTCGTGGTAGTATACCTCGCGCATGATACATGCGTCCACTAGTTTCCGTACTTCCTCCAATATCACTTGGCTGCGCTCAGGCGCCTGGCCGCGCTTCTTTTGCTTGACGGGTTGGTACCCCTGGCGGATTTGGAGCTTGTGTTCTGCTGTCGCGCGTGGTACGCCTGTCATATGCTTTGGCTCGCATGCGAATATATCTAGATTTGCACTTAAAAGAGAGCACATGGCCCTTTTGCCGCTATCCGAGAGCGCCCCCCTATGGATACCTCCTGTTCCGGATAGTCAGGATGGATTGCCACCCTCCAATTGGGAGGTGGTGACCCATCCTTGGGTGGGACAGGTGGAGCCGGTGTTGTCATGGTATGACACTCGGATGCTGGTACGATGGTGTTGTAAATGGTGACGATTCCTCCCTCAACAGGGAACTTGATCATTCCGTGTGCCGTGGAAGGTACCGCCCGTATAGCCAGAATACCTGGTCTGCCTATGATCCCATTGTACAGAGAATGTGAGCGTATCACCATGAAGTTCATCCACGCAGTAGTGGAGTGTTCCTCATTCCCAATAGTTACAAGCAGACGCAGTTGCCCTATCGGCCAGATGGTGTCTCCACTAAAGCCAGTGAGCGGCGCCGTGGCCGGTACTAATTGGCTTCTTATTTCTGGCCGTAACTGCACAAAACAGTGTTCGTACAGTACTTCTGTTGATGACCCTCCATCCACATACATGCGACGAACATTGTGTGTTCCAATGCTTATCTCAATAGTCAGAGGCGCATCAATCACATCGCTTGCTGTGATGGGAGGGAATGAGATTTCCCTGCCGCGTGAAAATTTTTGGCCAATTTTCTGCCTCGTGCGGCGTTGTCTGGATTAAATCATGTATATGGTTGAAGGTTTGTCCTTTTGGGGATCCTTCTTGTCATACTTCTTGTTGTCTTTTCCATCCTTCCAATCCTTAACCAAATGCTTGAGTTTACCTGATTTAATCAGTGACTCAATGTGCTTCTTGAGCTGGATACACTCCTCTGTGCCATGGCCCTTGTCATTATGGAACTCGCAGAAGCGATTTCCTTGTCGACGGTCCGGCGGAGTTGTCATTGGGGGAGGCCTCGGAAAATTTGCCCCTTCCGTCAGCAAGATCTTCCGGTAGGACATCTTTAGGGGGTAAACTTATCGTCCGGCCGTCCTCCTTTGTTTTGGCTCTTATAGTCTGAGCCCCTACTATTGTTCTGATTGCTTTGACCGCCCGATTGCCTCCTAGACTGGTCGTTTGATCGGTAGCCGTTTCCTTTTGAAGGGTAAGCCGCGGCAACCGCTGTTTCTCCTTCTATGAAGTTTCTGACCCTTTCCATGAGATCATCATATCTCTCCGGACGCTTGTCATTGAGACGCCTGATTAATTCCCTGTCTGTTATGGCGTGCATGTAGTCAGAGATTTTCAGGAGTTCCGGCATTGTCTTTGTGCGTGTGCACTCGTCGTTGAAGCGTTCAGTGAAGGCTTCTGTAGACTCACCCGGCCGTTGCTTGACAGTTGCCAATGAGACCGCATCCCTATTATACTTCTTCCGCTGAGTATAATTATTCTTGAACGCAGTGCGTAGTTCCGTGAAGCTATCAATGCTTCGTGGAGGGAGTCCCTCAAACCAGTCACGGGCATTGCCGATCAAGGTTGAATTGAACATTTGGCACCATATAGGCATGGGTCATCGCTCAATTTTAGCCTGCGTATCAAATACTTTGAGGTGATCATCCGGATCACCAGTTCCATCATAGGTCTTGACACACGCCGGCATGCGACGTTTTGTGTCCTCGGAGTAGTTCCGTATACGGAGAGTAAAAGGATCTTCCCTGGGATCCTCCCATGGGCGGGTGAGCCTAGGGTCTTCCCACGGGTCACACCACGGACGAGAAAGATCCTCCGCTTCCGCCTCCCGATAATAGGGGCCACCATAATATTCATCATCGTTTGGTGGCGGTGGAGGGGTACGCCTAGGCCAGCGACGCTTGGGTGGATGGTCATCCGAGTCCTCTCCTGATGGACCCGGAGAAGGGGGTGGTGCCCCATCTCTTGAGTGAGGACCGTTCTTTTGAGAAGAGCCAGGAGTCTTCTTTCCAGTGTTCATCCTATCCCACACACTTGTGCGGCGAGCAGCTCTGGTCAGTTCCCGGTCTGGTCGCTCGGGTGAACCGTCGGACTTCTCTCCCCCTTCTCGAGACTGAGTTAGTTCTTGTATGAGGCGATATCCTATGCACTCAAACACATTCCTAGGTTGGGGAGTTTCCTCGAAGAGGCTCCGCTCCTGAGGCCGGGTCTTCCTTTTCCTCTGATTTTGGAAAGAGGTGATTGGTCCGGCGTTACCAAAGTTGAGTCTGGACTGGAGGTTCCTTCCTAGATTCAACCTTGATGAAATCCCTGGGATGATCCTATCAAAGTTCTGCGTGAGAACCCGAGTGAGATCTTCCTCGCTGAGTGGTTGGACTTCTACTTCTTCCTCAATCAATGGTCTGCGCGGCTCCTTGTTAGGGGGATTGGGCGCACTCCCTGGGTCAGGGTTGTCCAGGGTCGAAGTAGGTGGAGGAGTCGTAGAGATCGTGCTCGTCACTCCCATAGACTGAAAACCACTTCGGTTGTTCTGTCCGCCCGTTTGATGGCTAGGGATTGATTGGGGATGAGTATCCCTTCTCCTTGGGACTTCCGATTTCCAGGATTTATGTTCCTGGGATTAGCTTGCGGATGTCCCTTCGTCATTGTGATGAAGATGAGATTTTGCTCTAGCTTAGTGTAATGGGTCCCACGGATGGCGCCAACTTGTTGATGCAAAAGTTGGGTGATCCTTGCTAGACCCGAATTAGGCTTAATTCGGGTTGGCTGGGCTCCGGCTCCTGCACCAAGTGAACTGTATGGTTGGGATCCTGCACACTAAACAACACGCGTTAGACTTACCGTGGGAATGTTTCCCACGATTAGACTCCGACGTGAGAGTAAGTATCGGTTTAGGGTTTATGAGAATTGAGTGAGTTGAGAGTATAGAACGTAATACCTTTGTGGAACCCTTGGGGTTCCTTTTATAGGCAGTGAATCCCTAATGGGCTGTCACTGATGCTTCGGCCCCAAGGAAAGGATAAGCACCAGAATTAGATTGATTGTTATCTTCTAATCATGGTGAATGAATATCCTCTTCTTTGGGGTAAATCCTATTCAGAGATAGAATATGATTCAGTTTAACCCTGTAGCGGTCATGCCGGGCCGTGGGCCGCACACATGTGTGCGGTTACTGTTCATCCAAGCCCATAAGCTTAAATGACATTATTCCCACCCATCCGTGATGGGCCGAATACGGGTAGTACCCGTGGGCCGGGTTCCTGACCCGGCTAGGGACTATACGTCATCAGAACTTATTATTATTGGGTGCCTTTTAATAAGGCGAAGGGTCCTCATTTGTCAAGGACTTAACTGTCAAGTCTCAGTTTCGGGCAATATGGAAATGTAATTACCTTATAGTATTTGGCTTTGTGCGATACTATGTTTGTGATGTTTGCGGTTCTAAACTTGACCTTATATTATTTGGTACATTAATACATGGAACATACTGTGATCTCTGAACTGGACTTTTATCACACCTTGTGTGCAGTACAATGTGGAACATTTTGATTTTTATGAACTTGATTTTTATCAAACCTTAAGAAATACTATACGAGATATTTTAAGATACTAAACTTGATTTTTATATCAAATGAACTATGATTTTACAAAACTCTATGAATTCACCAACTTTATGTTGACTGTTTTAAGCATGTTTTTCTCAGGAAATTAAGCTAGATTATTTGAGCATGGACTGAGCATCATTTAGGATCATCATAATAATTGGGGGATCTGTTTTCATTGGGATTCTTGTAACAATGGATATTCAAGATTTCAACTGATTGTACTAAAACAATATTTGTATCAATTGTATTTCAAAATTGTATAATTATGATTAATGCTTTATATGCCATTTGTTCTGTGATCCGCAACGTGACACCCAATTACTATTCCACTGCAAACCTGATTTGGGGGTGTCACAAAATGGTATCAGAGCAATGGTTATAGAGAATCAGATCGAAAATAAAATTGTTTTTTCTATTTTATTAACTGAACTATAACCGGACAAAATTTTCAAAAACTTAGATTTCAAAAACTGGGTTTTTGACGGGGACATATTTAGAGAGCATTTAGCATAGAGAGCATGCATAACTATATGATTTAAATGCAATCCATTACCCTATGCATTTATATTTATGATAGTACTAGATATTAACCATTTACGTGCTTTACATATTACAACTGTTTAATATCTTTATGAAGATATTAAAATATTAAAATACTTAACGTATTTAATGAAACGTATAAACATGTCATGTTAGTAGGGAGCTTTATACTAAAGATGTTCTATCTCGATATTACATTTGACTGAGTGGTTGGGTTTACGATTTAAAGTGCCCTCACTCCTCACACGTTTATAGAATGGCTTCTGAAGTATAATTGCCCGAACAATGCATTGTAACCACAAATAACCTAATACATAACAAACCCTTGGAAATATGTAGATGAAGATCTAAATGAAAATATTTGGGAAATATTTTAACCAAATCTTTGGAAATCTTTGGAAGATATAAATTAGATTTTATAAATCTTGGAAAATTTAAGATAGATTTTGGAAAATCTTGGAAAATCTAAAATAGATTTTGGAAAATCTTGGAAAATCTAAAATAAATTTTGGAAAATCTAGAAAAATCTAATAGGGATTTTGGAAATCTTTCCTTGAAGAATTGTATTTTGGAAGAACTTAACTAAATTTTGGAAAAATCTAAATTAGATTTTCTTTTTATCTTGAGAAATCTTATTTAATCCTTAGAAATCTTACAAAATTATTTAGTACCTAAATAATCTTAACAAATCTCATACTAAGACTTTTGGCTAGTACTACTAGCTAGTATGAAATATTTCTCTCCACATTTTTAAACGTTATACAATATTTACCAACTAAGAATATATACTTGACAATATCCAAATAAGTCCTAAAATCTTGTACTAAGATTTTCGAATCCTTCATGACTACTTATTTAAGCCTATACGTTGATAGTGACTTATACCTATTGGATAACTTTTATAATATATCATTATATTATATACAAGATCACCGTTTGATACATATTTTAACATACGTGATTTGAACATCTACTTACAGACCACAACTTATTAACGACTCATACGCTTTGCTTTTGGTAATTTTATGTGATATTATTTGGATAAGTTTGCATGTTTAAATGATGCGGTGGGACCCAAATCAAGGTATGACTCTATATTTAGATGACGTTTAAATATGGAATGTAAGTCTCTTGATCATAAGCCACCGGACCATAAGCTTACTTATAGTTTCGTATTAAGATGTTATGGGACGTCTGAAGACGAAAGTTATAAATAAACTGACTGTAAAATCTCTTAGTACTATCTATTTTCTTAGATATTATATTCGTTTTGATGGTAAGCCTTGTCGGGAATATTTAAGTAGGTTGGGCTATGAAATCCTTATTGAAACGAATTAGGACGCTTTTTCGTTTGAATAAGGAAATCATAGGTCACCGAACCATGAAGTTATAAATTTTTACTTTACGTGGATGAGGACGCTTATCGATGTAAATAAAGATTTATAAACAAGTGGACTTAAATATATTCGACGTGACTCGTTATTTTATTAATCCAGCTATGAAATGTGTTCCTTTTGATTCACGATTTTTTTTCCAAACATATCTTATCATTATTACATCCTTATCAAGAAACCTAAGAAAGATTCGTGTTCATTTCTCTTGGATCATAGCACTATGCTAAGGATTCTCGACTTATTCTTGACCCAACATAAAACTAATAAACTCACTTAATCTTATTGAAGCTTAATAGACTTAAAATCTCTTGAAGAACTATTAAAAACGTTAATGAACCTTATCTATGCATACTAAGGCCCAATTAAGCCCATGAAACACACTTTAATAGAACTAAGACTTAAGACAAGTTTGTCCTAGTCAACTCAACCTTGTAAACTTATTCGAACTCAAATATGATTTAATGAACCTTTTACTAAATCTTTTAGACTAAACTTGGCTTTTAGAACTATCAGGGACTTATTTTGCCATTTGTGAAACATATTATAAGCCCTAGAATATTGAGACGAGATTTTTAAAACTATAAGGGCTAAACATGGACATTAACAAACTTAAAAGAATCCCTAGCTAATCTAATGCGAATTAAAAACATAAGTGTTGATTTTGCCACTTTTGAAACTTATTTAGAGCCCTAAGTTATCTTCATTAGAAACTATTCGTGCCCTAAGGGCCACATTACAAAAATAGAAGGACCAAATGTGTAAATTATCAAAACATAAAAGACAAGTTACTTTGTGCGTTAATAATATACTCATCGGAGGCATACGATCAATAACCATATTTTAAATAACACATATGAGTCTAAACTTGAGTTCACAAGATTACACGTCCAAGAACAAGTGTCCTCACTTGTTCCCTGGACGGGTAACTTCATCTTAAGCTTTGAGGACAAAACTAAAATAACGGGTAGGTGCTGTAAAACCCCAAAATTTGGGCTTTTAACACATCACCCGCTTCATTATTATTATCGTTCATTATATAATATTTTAACGAACCACCCTTACAATATATCATCACAAGACTTATTACGTACAAAAATCACGGATTTAGTAGTGAAGTATTTTAACTTAATATTGTATAAACACTTTTACCTTAACTAGTCGTGTACCCGCACAATGCGGCGGCGGGTACCCGGCGACTGTTTTTTGTTGCGAACAATTGTTTTTCAGATATTAGTTTATTTTGAAGTTTTATATGGTACCAAATATTGTTACAAAATTTGAATTGTATGGGTTATTACAAATATCTATATCAAATGACTCGACCGGGTCGATTTAAAAACCGGGTTTCAAAACATCGTCTTTTACAAGTTTTGAAAATGCTTAATCGAGAGTCACTACTCAATAGTGGAAACATGAGGATTATTCAAGGCACCATGTATAAGAAGGATTAAACAGTAGATTAAATAGTTTCTATCTATTTCAAAATGAGTATTGGAAATGAAGGATACTATCATACTTTTTAACAATGATAGAGTCTACTCACATTTAATAATCATGCCAAAACCCAGATTCATTATAAACCGAACCACAAAGTTTATCAAATGATCATTGAAAAATGGCACCTAGTATATCATCGAATCTTAAAGTGCCTTAAAAACATCTTTACAAATCTTCAAGCTACCCACACAATAAACTACTAAACATAACAAATCTATAAATATGAGATGTATACAAATATACCGTCATATTCGAGATGGATCTTGACAGTTCCTAACAAATTTACACACAAAAAAACACACGGAAGCCACTAACATGCCCAAAACCACCAAACTCACCGGAAAACACTAAAAACCGTAACCAGCCAAACAAATCAGAGCACTAATAAACGGTGAAACGCATGGGGTCGCGGTAACAGATTATGCTGAAACTTATTGAGAGAGGTAAAGGCTTCAGGCTTGTGATGCTAAATGTGTATTTTTTATTTTTAAAGAGAAAAAATTTAGAGTATGATATTTTTTTGGTTTTGTGTGGTTTATATATGTTTTTAGATTTTGTTGGGTGTTACAAGGATTAATGTAGAAATGGGTCGTTACGGATTTAAATGGGTCGTTACAAGAGGTGCATTAATATTTTAGGGCCGTTACAAGTTTAGAGATGTAATGACGTTTAAATTTTATAAATGTTAGTTTTAATTTTGTGTATGTTATAAGCTATTGATTTGAGAGTAAAGATTTTAATTTAATTGGTCAATTGGTCATTTTGACTTTCTTAATAAAGAAATGTTTAAGGCTTAAAATTTTAAGACTTCTTTATTTAGAAAGAGTGTAAATGTTTTATAAAGTAGTATAAATGAATATCGTCGTATTAAAATACAACTTATAACTACACTCATAATTAAATTTATATTTAATTATTCTAAAGTATTTCGATAAAACGATTAATTAAATCGTTTAATATTTCATTGTAAAAATGTACGAAGAAATTTAATGAGAAGTTATCAAAACGATATACTTATTTTTATTAAAACGATATACTTATTTTTACGATAAATGATATACTTATTAAAACGATAAATAATCATCATTTAAATGAGCAAACACATTATTCATAAATAAAAGCCGTATAAATACTCTAATTTATTGGAGAAATCATTTTAAGAACACGGGAACAAATTTCATAAAACAAATCGAATTTTATCGATCTCGAACGAGCCCCGAACCAATTATTAACGAAAGTTATAATAAAAATTGCACCATAGTCCCTACGTTATCAGGAACCTTACACTTTGTTTTATCAAAGTTTTATATATAGGGACAAAAGTAGGGTATTATCTCATCCCCACAAACCCTAAACCTAAATAATAAAACACACACCCCTCCTTTCTATTTAACAGCCGTCACTTTTCCCGGCCAAGATTCCGGTCACCGGAAAAAAATCTACCACCACCACTTCTATTTATGGAGGGGATAAATCTGTGATATACACCACCATATCCACCATACGCCGACGTCTCTTCACTACCACGTGGCCTTGACCACGCAGCTATTATCACCACTGTCTTCAAACACTCGAGCCTGTTGCTATCATCACCATCACCACGGTCGTGGAATCCAACCACTCCAGTCACCAACCCGTCAGAATCCACCACGCCTGCTGCCATCACCTTTCGGGTACACCACAGACCCGACACCTATATATATATAGATCTATTCAGTATATCTTTCCAGCCACCACCTTGCGTCCACATTCATCACACCACCAACCGCCACTTGTTCTCCCACCCCACGCGCTTCCATCCATCATCACTGAAACCACCACTAAGTGGTGATTTGGAATGTTGTTGGTTGTTACTATTAACCATCAGAAACCGCTGAGGTGGTGTCGTAACGTCACCAGCCACACCCAAATAGGATGTCGAGCTGGTGGTTACTAGTGTTGTTCTTCACATTCATTGTTCCTGATTTTTGGTATAGATCTGAATTATATAAGAGTGTTTGGATTCGGGTTTAAAAACCCATAAGGGTGTGTTCGTTTCTGAGTAAAACAAGAGCTACACGGGTGTTTAGATCTGCTAGTTTACCAACCGTAAGGGAGCGTTTGGAATCTGTTGATAAACAGCATGTTAGGGGGTGTTTGGATCTGTTGATTTGAGCAGCAAGAAGGGGGTGTTTGGATCTGCTGTTAGGACGAAGCGTTTGGATCTGCTGATGACGACGAGTGAACGTTAGGTTGCTGAGTTTCGGATGTGACATAAATCTACATTAGGTAAACTTAATACCGTTAATTCAAACTTACCACCGTTAGCCTTAAAAATCCCACTGCTAGTTATAAACTCCCACTGCTAGTTATAAACTCCCACTGCTAGTTATAACCTCCCACTGCTAGTTATAACCTCCCACTGCTAGTTATAACCTCCCACTGTTAGTTTAAACCTAGCCACTGTCTCCTTATTATAGCCACTGTTTTCATAAATATACCCACTGTTTTCTTAACGTACCCACTGTTGGCTTGAATAGCCACTGTTGGTGTACGAGGGACGATTTTAACAACTTTTGGAATAGATATATTATGTTTTTACCAACGGGAAAACATGTTTTGAATCCGAATTAATAACTAGTAAATTATTATTAATTATGTTGGTTAATAATAAACTATTAAATAAATTTAATAATTTATCAACGAAGACTACAAATAGGTATATCTTTTTAACCATCGAGGGTACACGTAAACAGTAAACGAACAACATACACATATAACCTTTGTCATAACAGTATATATAAATAATTTAATATACTGTGACCTATTAATAACGTGAACGAACGTATGAGTAATTAAACTGCATACATTTATTATTTGTGCATATACTGAGACATACTCAATTACTTAGGTATTTGATGTACTGTGTGCACTATGACTTGAATACTTGATCATCCTCGAGCTGTATTATATAGGTGAGTTCATAGCCTCGCCTTTCACTACTATTTATGTTTTTACTAACCCGCGAGGGGGAGACATGCTATAACTTGTTTTGACTATATGATTTTTATATCGTGAGATCGTGGCCCCACACTTATACTTAATAAACTGTTGATCGAGGAGACGCAAACTGAACTGTTACCCTTAATTACATTTGCCTATTGTCGATGAACCTGCATGACCCGTGCATCTGAA
The DNA here is from genome assembly GCA_025667525.1 of Glebionis coronaria. Classification (NCBI taxonomy): domain Eukaryota; kingdom Viridiplantae; phylum Streptophyta; class Magnoliopsida; order Asterales; family Asteraceae; genus Glebionis; species Glebionis coronaria. The sequence goes on from CM046876.1 coordinate 526,425,664, forward strand.
ACTGTTAGAATTTTTGAATTGCCTGAATGTTATAAATAGATCTATTTGGGATTGACCATCCCCATCTGGGTGAGTCATGCTCACTGTGCCTCGGCCAGGACAACAGATGTTTCACATGTCATAACTTATTATTATTGGGTGCCTTTTAATAAGGCGAAGGGTCCTCATTTGTCAAGGACTTTAACTGTCAAGTTTCAGTTTCGGGCAATATGGAAATGTAATTACCTTATAGTATTTGGCTTTGTGCGATACTACGTTTGTGATGTTTGCGGTTCTAAACTTGACCTTATATTATTTGGTACATTAATACACGGAACATACTAAGATCTCTGAACTAGACTTTTATCACACCTTGTGAAGTACAATGTGGAACATTTTGATTTTTCTGAACTTGATTTTTATCAAACCTTAAGAAATACTATACGGGATATTTTGAGATACTAAACTTGATTTTTATATCAAATAAACTATGATTTTACAAAACTCTATGAATTCACCAACTTTATGTTGACTGTTTTAAGCATGTTTTTCTCAGGAAATTAAGCTGGATTATTTGAGCATGGACTGAGCATCATTTAGGAGCATCATAATAATGGGGGATCTGTTTTCATTGGGATTCTTGTAACAATGGATATTCAAGATTTTAACTTATTGTACTAAAACAATATTTGTATCAATTGTATTTCAGAATTATATAATTATGATCAATGCTTTGTATGCCATTTGTTCTGTGATCCGCAACGTGACACCCAATTACTATTCCGCTGCAAACTTGATTTGGGGGTGTCACACCATGATGCACATGTCTATGCATCATGGTTCATTTTGGTAAAGTTTTAGAATTTAGTTAGTTTCGTAAAAGAGGCTGTGTAAGAGACTAGTTAGGTAATTTCCTTTAAAACAAAACTCAAATATGTTTAAAAAAATCAACACATATTATGAGTTCAGTAATAGTACTAAATTTTAAAAGAAGTGTCTATTTTTGATTTTCAGAGTCTTTTTTTTCGCAATTTTAAAAAATACATTTAAAACTCTATGCATTCATATATATTGCATCAAGTGTTATATATTACACAAAAAAAATAATTACGATCAAAGTTGCAAAAAAAACACTTTAAAAATAAAAAGTGGGCACTCATTTTGTGACGAAGTTAGTATATATATTGAATTCCAATAACCCACTGCTCTCTACTCAATCCCATTAAACATTCAACTCAACCCAACTCAAAGAGCATTGATTGGGATGCGTAATCGGTGTGCCTAATTACATGTCTAAACTTATATGTCAGGATTTTGTTGGAGACACCAAGAGGGTCCGCTTCTACACAAAGCAATAATTAGAGAGAAATGTATCATGGAGAGGCACAACCAATGTTTTAAAACCCGGGTCTTAGATTGACCCGGTCGAGTCGCCGGGTCCGGTCAACCCGGGTCGACCCGGGTCAACCCGGGTTAACCCGGGTTTTTTTTTAAAATATTTTTTTTATATTTTTAATAATTAACATAATTATACTGATAAAAACTACAAAAACTACAAAAACTTATGTATATTGAAAATATAAATTGTTTACCAACCAATATAACATGTAAAAATAAAATTTCGTCGTAAATACGTAAATTTAAAAAAAAAATTCAAAAAATACCCGAAAAATTCGAAACCCGGCCGGGTCTTGAGAACCGGGTTGACCCGGGTCACCCCAAACCCGCCGGGTCAAGCCGGGTTTCGAAAATATGAAACCCGGGTCAATATGACCCCTTTTTTCGTCCGGAACCGGTTCAACCGGTTGACCCGGCCGGGTCGACCCGGGTCTGAAAACATTGGGCACAACCTCTCCATTTTGTCCCCAAAACTGCCACATCAGCGCCATATCAACACGAAACAACTAACAAAAATACTTTTTCACTCATGGAGAGCCAACCCCTCTTCACTTTGGGCCTACCACTATATTTTATTTTTCTTTTTTTCATTTTCATACAAGTTAAAATTTATTTCATTCAAATTAAAAGTACAAATACGGAAATAAAATTACAAATACGGAAATTAAAAATACGATACGAAAAAAATAATTACGAAAATTTTAAAACACAACAACAAAAATAAACTACTCATTTTGGGGGGCATATCGGGCCATGATTTCCTCTTGTTGTCGACGCACGAACGACCTTTTTGGTTCCGGCATTGCGTCGGCATCAACCACGAGAAACTAGAAGTCAATCAACTTCACGTGCCTCTCCGCGAGTGCGCTTTGGGCATCATACGCGGATTTAGCCGAGATCATTTTTTGATGCATTGCTTTTTCCAGTATTTCCTTCGATGACCTCGACGATCCTCCGGCGCCCTCACTTTATAACAATTCATCATTCGTAGCTTTCAAATCATACTCATCATTCGTCCCACTTCTACGATTTACTCCTTCGTAAATCGCTTGAAACTTTTGGGCATCAGGATGCATCCGACTCCATTTTCCCGTAATCATGTTCTTTGTACGCTGCATCCCGGTTGTTGGCGCGTTGAAATCTCGAACAATCTGCCCCGATAAACAATCAAGGTTTTGGTCGTTCCCAATGTCGACGTTCTCCGAAACACCAAGCAAACATTTGGCTAATAGTTTTTCTTCATCACGAGTCCAACATACCAGTGCTTGGCTAGAAGCTTCCACAAATTCTATGTCATCATCATCTGCATCCAAATCAACAACATTTGATTTTTTGGCTTTGTGTTTTCTGCGGTTGCCTTTTCCGGCTGGTGATCGTGACGCCGAAACTTTGAATTGGGTTTCCGACACTTGTTGTTGACTTGAGTAATTTTGAAATTGGTTGTTAAATTGTGCGTTTTGAAACAAGATTTTTTGTTGTTGGTAAATTTGTTCGGGAGTAATTTGGGGGAAATAGTTTTGAGTAAAAGGAGAGTACGAAAATTGGGAGGCGGATGAAAATTGGGAATAAGATGGAAATTGGGAAGAAGATGGACATGGAAAGAAGATGATATGGAGTTTTGTGACGATGGCGTCGAGGGGTTGCTTGTGTTGAGAAGCCCGGTGAAGTTAAGTTGTGGGAATTGGTCATTTGAGATGTTAGACATTTTCTTTCTTGTTGTTTAGAGAGACTATAAAAGGAATTGTGTGCGTTAAAAGTGTTAAAATAGATGATATATATAATAATTTTGTTAAAAAAATAAAAAATAATAATATTTTAAAAAATCGACCGTTGCTTCCCAACGGCTATATTTCACTCTCTCTTCTTAGTTGGTTCGTCGATGCTGCGAAATCTGCTCGGCGAATCAAGAGTCGGTGTGACGGACTGAAGCAATGAGGAACGATGAGGGTGTCCCGTTCACTCGGCACCATCCTCTCTTAATTGCCGCATCCATACTTTTTAGTCCTCCCAATTATTTTTCTTCAAACATTTAATATCATCTTCCTTCTAGGCTCGTTCTCTCCACAGTCATCGAGACTTTCTGTCAAATTCATCGTCATCAGAAAATATAAAAACCGGTCAGGCCCAGCACACCGGTTCAACCCGGATTTGTTAAAACTCGACAGTTCAATCCGAGTTTTGAAACCCCCAAAAACCGGCTAGCACCGGTCACCGGTACCGATTCGACCGGCCAGGTCAAACCGGGTTTTAAAACACTTATTTGAGAAAGGTGACAATTTGACATCCAATTTCGTTAACACCCATTAACTAATCCAAACACCCCTTATTTCATTTCTTCTACACTAACCCACACTGTCAGTCACCAATGGCAGACATGAATAATCTCTCATACCTCACTCTAATCCCAGTTATCACCCTCTTACTCATCCTGAAACTCATCACGCGCCCACGCGCCGTCACAATCCCCATAAAATCCCGCCACGTCCTCATCACCGGCGGCTCCAGCGGCATCGGCCTCGCCTTAGCCAAACACTCCGCTTCTCAAGGCGCACGTGTCATCATTTTAGCTTGCAGCTTACAAAAACTCCAACAAGCCAAAACCTCAATCAGGTTATCAACTGGAATAGACGTTGGGATCATCAGTGCTGACGTGGCGGATTACGAAAAAGTGAAGGAGGCTGTGGAAAGTGTGGGGCCCATTGATGTGTTGATTTGTAACCAAGGGGTTTTTGTTGCGACTGAGATTGAGAAACAGGGGATTCATGAGGTGAAGGAGATGATTGAGGTTAATTTGGTTGGGACGTTTAATTTGGTGAAAGCTGCGTTGCCTGGGATGAAGAAGCGGACGGATCGCAGGCCGGCCAGGTATCGCGTTTTTAGCTTATTCGTTAGTCAATGTGATAGATACAAGTATAAACGCTAGTTACTAGTAAATGTACTAAAAGTTGCATTTTGATTTGGCCCGCCAGGTAGTTTTTTGCTATAGTTTTTGTGCGTTTTTAGGTTTATTATTCAGTGTGAGATATATATTTGGGTGGGGATATTGGCTTGAATTAGATGCATTTTCATTGATTTAGATGCATCCCAATTAGTTTCGAAAGTGATTTTGAAGTGAAAACAATGCAAAATAGCACTAGCAAAGACTTTGCCACGCAGCAACGACGAAAAACGCATAAGATTTGCCTAACTTGATGAAATGCATCTAATTTTTAGCTAGATTATATATTGTGGTGCATCTAAATGACCATGGATGCATCTAATTCAAGTCGATGCATTTCTAATGTGTTGTTATAGTTATTTCTCATTTTTAAGATTTCTTCTCATTTGATCCTAGTTCACATAGTTGCAGATGTGATTACAAAGTGTAAAATGCGTAAAAGAGTTTATGATAGGGAATGTTTACACAAAGATCAAAAGGTAAACGGTCTTTGACTGTTTTTTGTAAACGAACAAGTGATACATACTATAATGAGCATTTGGTTATTTACTTAGGTTGATATGATTATAATAATATGCAGTAGTTCAGTACTTTTAAGTGACTAGAATTTTGGATCTTTCGTTATATATTTAGGTCATGTGATACTACTATTTATTTGGTAGTTTTAGTATAGGCTCTACAGTTATATTTGGATCATGATGGATTGCTAGAAGATAGGTATTACTACTTGAAAACGCTAGTTGCTACTAAAAGTAGCATTTTGATTTGGAGAGTTCAGAAAAATTAGGAATGCTAGTTGCTTGTTGACAAACAAGTATATCAGTATATCTTGTGTACAAAACGCAAACAGCTAGTTGCTTCAAAACGCTCGCCCCCAACACATCCGTTGTATAGTGCTGGTTTCCCGCTAGTTTATTGTAAAAAGCCTAAAGTGTGTTTTATGACCACTAACTTGTTTGACTAGTTAAGTTTAGTATAATACCTTGAGTAACTTGATTCTGCTGCATGATTAGTTTTCACTTTTTATGACGGGAAAGGTAGGCATTAGGGCAATTTTTTTTAACAGAGCGTTACATTTCCGTTGCGTTTTGAAGTAGATTATCTGATTACTGTGAGAAATTGTGTTTAACGCACCAGTAGAAAAAAAGTATCTGCAAGAGATAGGAAACACAGTTTTGAAAGAGCCGTTTTTCTGCTAAAGTGATATTTGATTAACTGGTGACACATTCTATAATATAGAGCATCTAGATCTTTTAAGAATGAAGCCTATATGCTACAAACACAGGCTACAATATTGGTGTCAATCTAATTATTTAATTAGGAATGAGAAATTAATTAAAAATGAGCTCATTAGTATAACTCCAACAGAAATTGAGTTTACTTTAGTTTAGAATAGCACTAGCAAATTAGACTAACTTAATAACTAATGATCGTCTTAAAGGATCGATGGTGTTTGAGGTGTTGTTTGGGTAACTGTGCAACACCATGGGATATGATAGTAAGAGACTTTATAGTATACTATCAGATTTGAACAAGATCTGCTGCAGTCTCGGTCAATGGCTCAGCAGTGTGTATTGTGGATCTTATATAAAACTTGTTTATCATTACTTCAGTCTAGCAGTTTATGAGCAACCACTTTGTCTTGAATTGTTAAGATCATTCATCATAAAAGTTTAGAACATGTAATATTAAAAAACTGCAAAACATTATAAATAAGCTTCTAATTGCGATTTTGTGGTTTTAGGCTGTGCATGTTGCATGATCCTTGTTTCATAATTAATCTACTACAACTGGTTTAGGATAAAAGTTGTGTCCATGTTACTTTTAGCACTTTTAGCAATCCCATTGCTAGGAACTCTACTTACCTCTTGAATAAAATTAGAAGTGTTTATTTTTACAGGTGCGTTAGCACTTAGCACCATATATAAAACTCAAGTGGCAGAAAATTTGTAATGTATTGACCTTTCTACTGGTACCAAATTCTCATCTAATGCCAAAGCTTCTAAACTGGCTATGTATAATGTCAATAACATGGCTTCATTAGACAGGAGATTAGGAGAAAAGCATTGTATGTATCAACAGGTCACCTGGTAGAAAAGACAAGCAAACGTAAATCATAAATGATTTTAATTAACAGCAAGTAGTGGTCATAAACAGAGCTGAGACTCGTGTGAGAGTTGCTCGAGCCTGATTTAAAAACTGAGAGGCGCCCTGTTACGCTGAGGGTAAAAAAGACGAGGCGCTAAGCGACAAGGTGAAATCCCGCGCCTCACGTAGGCTAGGCGCATACTTTTTACGCACATACATTTAAAAGGAAGAAAATACTAGTGTAATCATGGAATCCACATTCTGGTATATACACTGTAAGTTAGAGGTGGCTAAATGCACGATTTGAAATGGGTAATTTCAAGGTGTCAAAACAGACTAGTGTATGCGAGTCAATCCCAACCCGTTTTTGTACTGCGACAAGCGCATAACCAGAGAGTCTAGTTATGAAATCAACTTTGTTATTAGTGAAAGAACTATAATGCTTTTACTGGAAAAGTTGAATGTTGTAGATATAGATCAATGTAAGCCGAAACTCATCAGAACTCTGGTATATTGGTATCTAAATTCTAGGGTTTGAGTGTTTAACATGCCACCTTGAGGTAATTGGATGTACCCTGTGAAAGTGATTTTGGATGTGTTTAGGGAAGCTTATTTAGGTAGCTTATCAGGTTAGTGCTTAAGCACTTTGAGTGTTTGGATGGAGATGCTTGGCTACATATTGAAGTTATTTTTTACGTGTTTTCTTCAAGCTCATTTGAAAGGGCTTCTGCTTAAGGAGCTACTACACAAGTGTAAACACTACCTCCTGCATTATGTTTTAGAATTTCCCTTATGTGAAAATTGTGGCTTACATAATGATTGTTAAAGAAAGTGATTGGTTATGCTTATCTAGCCTGTCCGATACTATTTGATCATGTGGCAAGTTATACTTCTCGTAACTTGCAATGAACCAGCTTTTAGGACGGCCATGTGTTATTTTGTGCAATGCATGATTTTTTCGGGGAAAACAGTGAAATACTTGATGGGGATGTGGATAGGTATCATGGAACTTCATTTCTTTTGCAACCTTGCAAAATCTTTGATAGTGATCCATGTAAAAAGCTTTAAGACTTTTTTTTGGGTATACCTGGGTTTCCGACTCGACATTGCGAGCCGACTAATTCCAGGGCGACTACCCTTTTGGATATCCCGGAGTCGTCGCAGGTGAACCTCCGTGGCCACCCCCAAATGTAGACACCTTGTGAGGTTTGAACCCTTGACCTCTTGTATGAGAGCCAAGGACCTTACCACTAGGCCATTTGATGGTGGTTAATGATCTCAAAGATTTCGATACTTAATTGTTCACTTTTCTACCTCATATGATGAATCCACATAAAAAATCTCTAACGTATTATAGAGCCTTCATTATATTATTGAGGATCTCTGAAAAACATTTTGCAAAATTGGAAATATGAGTAAGTTCGATGTACGTGGACAGAGTGTTTCACCTCACCATCTCTCGAAAAGAAAGACGCGGCTCACAATTAACGGATGACATTACTAGTGGCTTGGTTCGTCCCAAGATGCAAATAATTTGTCCTGCCATTGCTGTGGTGCAACTGCTTTCATGGCTTAGTCACATCTAAGATCTAACCATTTCTGTGTAGCTACTTAGCTGTGGTGTAATTATGTACCACATCGTTTCTCTATAATTAAAGCATTATCTAGTTATTAGATGACATGCATTTTGTTTATGGTTAGTGATCATTACTATGTACCGTCTTCAATGGTCTGAACAATTAATATGTGTCTTGATGCACCTTTTCTCATTTTTAGGTTGGCATTTATGGTTATACAGCTTATTCGGCTAGCAAGTTTGGCCTAAGAGGTTTGGCAGAAGCAGTCCAACAAGAAGTTATCGCAGATGACATTCATGTATCACTTATATTTCCACCAGACACAGATACCCCTGGTTTTGCAGAAGGTTAAACCTCTCCACCTTTATTAATTTTTGATTAAATCACCAAAATTGTCCCACTGATTTGGTCGAGTATCACTACTGAGTTCATCTTAATATTCACTGCATAGAGAATCACTCAAGAGGAAATATGCGTAGGAAACCAATTTGCATAGATGTTCCCTGAGTTGTCCAATTAGTTTCCAAGATGAACGATTTTAGTGATTTTGAGCATACCACAAGGAATAATTTAGTAACATACTCTTTATCATTTTTATTTTTTTGCATCTCAATGCAATTCTTTACGAATGAGTGTATTTGCTTGTTTTAGAAAACAAAAGAAAGCCACGATTGACCAGCATCATAGCTGCATCCTCTGGGGCAATGCAAGCTGACGAAGTTGCAAAGAAAGCATTAAATGGCATCAAATCTGGATCTTTTTTTGTCCCGTGCAATTTTGAAGGATTCTTGTTGTCAATAGCAACTGCGGGTCTCTCGCCTCAAAGATCATACCTTATGGCGTTTGTTGAGGTTATATTCGCTGGTATTTTACGTATCGTAGGATTGTGTTTTCAGTGGACTTGGTATGGAAGCATTGAGAAGTGGCATGCACAGCAGATATAGTAAGTGTTTGATGAAAATCTGATCCATACTGTCCTTAGATGCTAATAATTGGATTTTCTAAATTGTGCTCATGCTGCTACTAAGTACTTTGTTATGTGCATATGCTCTAGAAATATATCTAGTTCATCTCGAGTCGAAAGATGTTCGTAATAACTAATACGCCTTATTTGGGAAATGTGATACAGTTACTGAAATAGTATAGGAAGAATGCATATAATGCGTACTGTCATGTAGAAGGATAACTTTGTAGTCTATATGTGGTACCTATTGTTAGTGGATGCCACCTTAATCTGTTGGCATAATAGCTTTATATTGGTAAATTTCAAGCCGGTCCCTTGCATTTTGGTTGAATGATAGATATATAATTTGACTGGTTAATAGTAAATTTCCTTATTTTTAAGTATTTGTTAAGGTACCGGTAAAGGCGCCTTAACATCTTAGTTACAAATCAAACATGAGTGAGGGATTGTATGTATGTATAATGAAAGTACATGGACAAAGTTCAGACTCATTAGTAGGAGTTGAATAAGATACAAATATGTTAAAATATATCAGAAGATAAAAACATGATTACAGGAATCCCTTTCACATCAAACTTATATCAGCAATTCTGTGATGTGGAGGTCACAAGATATAAGTATGTAACGGATCAAAATGGGTTGGGTGACGGGTCAATGTGGGTTACGTTGGAATGGACTGACCTGTCAATACTTCAAAATAATTACTTGAGCCTTATTGTTACAATAATATTACTTTATATATTTGGAGGATGTATGCATAAAAGATAAATTTTAGGTACTTTGTACCTGCTGGACTTATTAGACCTTTTCCCCGTTTGGCTATATTTTATTTGAGCGGGTTGAGATAAACCACTGACCATGACATTAACCGACCTATTCGCAGGCAGGTGGATCGAAATTGCCACGTCTACTGTGAATAATTTTATTGAGGCTGTCATCGATGTGATGAATGGAAAGGCTATGATAACATGCATAATGGTAGGTGAAAGTAATGATCGGGTTATACTATAATATATTTGTATAATTACAGGTTTATGAATGTATGGATTCTAAGTTACAAATTATTCAATTATAGGAACTTGGATGTATACAGCAGCAGCAAATGCACAAGAATCCCATGTACTGAATTTGAGGCCAAAAGTTCAGCATAAGCAGGTACCAAACTATACTCACTACTTCCCATTTGGTCCTCGCCAACGCTTTCCTGAGAATGCACTGAGAAGAAGTAGTATGCATGGATGATGGATCATGTGCTCATTCAAAATTCTAAATATACGGAACTTCACTTATGATCGAAATATTATTTGTTCATTTTTTGTTTTAGCTTTGTTCTTGTACATTTCATATATTGACTAATGAGAAAACATTTAATTGATCTACATTTCTAATCAAACCATCCTACATTCCTACTTTCTAAGGTTATGAAGTAGTTTCGTGTCATGTACAAGAGTTATAAAAGCCCGTATTTGTTAAAGAGCGTGAAGTTTACTGGTTTAGGGTCCACAATCCTAAACCGAAAGGAAAATACCAACTGAACATGTAAGAGAACGTTTAAAAAAGACATATAGGGGGTGTTTGGTTAAGCTTAGAGCACAGGGTACGGGGCGTTTTCGCTCAGCGTTTTCCCACGGCGCCACACCAAAACGCGAGAGACCACACCCCTATTGGCGTTTTCGTGTCTCGAGCCGAGGGCACGGCGCGCGTTTTCGCACGAAAACGCGAGACACGAAAACACAAAACCGTACCCGGTCTCGCGTTTTTGTGCATAAATATATATATATATATATATATATATATATATATATATATATATATATATATATATATATATATATATATATATATATATATATATATATATATATATTTAAAAAAAAGTGGGCCCAATTTTTTCCCCATGGCTCAAGCCAACCAGGGAGCGTGAAATGTGGTGTTTTCGTGTTTGTGGTGTGGTGGGATCATTTAGCCACCACTCACCATACCCCCTGAATTCTCGTGTTTTCCCACGGCTCAACACGAAAACACCAAACCATACCTCGTGCTCTTATATGATGGGATTATAAGCTTATTAGCTTATATAATTTGATGTTTTTCTATGTCATTCTAAAATGATATGCCAGCTAAAGCTAATTATTTTTGAACATCTCTATAAAAATTAAAACTCTTATGTGTTCTCGAGTTTTTTTTAAAAGAATGGAAAAGAACAGGAAAGGAAATCATAAAATTTTGGTGTTCTTAAGTTATTTTTAAGATGGAAAGGTAAGGGAAGGGAAAATGATAGGAATGGAAGGTATGTGTATTGTTGGATATTTATGTTCCATCCAAAATTGGGATCATCAGGAGGGGAAGTGGGTGATTAACTACATGGACTTTTGTAAATTACCATTATATCCTCGTTTGTTAATGTATATTACATACTAAAAGGTCACAGCAACCGCATCTTCTTGAGAAGTTCATAAAATCACGCTTGTAAAAAAATGTTTTTTATAGGATTAACAATAAAAGTAATTGACCAAAATGCATCAAGTGATCCATTATATGAACATAAGCTAACTAAAATTCATAACTAATATATAATCACTGTTGTGATTTGTCAAAAACAACAGCGGCCAATATCATGTCAAAAGGAAATCATCTAAGTGTGTTAATAGAAAAATAAAGATGTTGCCAGGACATGCGTTTGTTTGACAAACATAGATAGGTAGTCAACTTGAAAACTTCGTTTCTCAATATATTTTTGTCGACTTATTAACGATCGAGATAGAAGAATTCTTACTTAACAAGACATACACAAAAAAAGGGGCCATATCAAATTCTGAGTTTGACATGCAAGCAAAAAAATTATGATTCTTATTACTTGAAAACTATGAAACGTGATAGTTTATCTGTGAAGAATATTTTTGAGGTCATATTAGTACTTTTGAAAGCTTCCTTTCCCTTTCTTTCCAACTTAAAATACAAACTCAAAAACACAAATTGCAATAGCAATTTTCTTTATACTGTCATTCCTTACTTTTCCCTTCCCATTCTATCCCCTTCCATTCTTTCAAATTTAGACCCAAGAACAGAGTTGTTTTGAAAGAAATTATAACTGGTGAAAAGAATTTTAGTTTAAATGAATTATAATTAAAAATATGTAATGTATTGTAATTATAATGTGATCGAGTTGTAATTATATATTCTATCATTATGTTTGGTTGGTTACTAATGTAATGTAATTCAAATTTTAAAAAATAAACCTAAAATAATAATAATTAAAAAAATAAAAAAATAAAACAATAAATAAAACAATAAATAAAAATAAAATAATAATAAAAATATAATAATAATAATAATAATAATAATAATAATAAGAGTATTTTTTAATTAATAAATATTTATTAATTTTTATAACAATATGTAAATTATAATATTTATTTAATTAATATTTTTATATTAATAGTTTATTAATGTTATTATATGAGTATTTTATTAATATAATAATAATTATTTATTAATAAATAATAATAATAATTTAATAATAATAACTATTTTTTAGTAATATTTTTCAATGTTGTAAAACAAGATCTGCAAGGGCGATTAATCGCCGGTTAATAGCTACGAGGCCTTCAACCTTGCCGATTAATGAAAAGGCGATTAATTGCGGTCAACTATGGTCAACGACGGTCAAGGGAGGTCAAGTTTGTCGAAAACCTGCAATTTTGGCCGAAAATATCGAAAACTCACTGTAAACTTAGGTTTATTACGTATAGTAACTATTTATATGTATGATAAGTTGTATATTAAGAATTATATTGCCGAAAATACCTAAATCTCATTAGAAATATCCAAAACTTACCGAAAATACCAAAAATTTGTTAAAAATGCCAATCCGATTAATCACCGATTAATCCCGCCTAGAACGATTACAAGTTACAAGGTGGTCGACCGGCCGGCTAGCGATTCACGGTTTTTGCAACCATGATATTTTTTAATAATAACAATAGTTGTTAGTATTAATTTTTTTATCATTATCTATAAATATTGATGTTTTAAAATATATACAAATACTGAATTACAACGTAATTCAAAACTTTCATCCAACTTTTCATGTAACCCGAATTCCTTCATAGATGTAATTGTAATGTCTAAATTACAATCACAACGCAAATCAAACATCCTATATAATGTAAAGTGAATTATAATCCCCTTTATTATGCGAACCAAACAGCTTATGTAATGTAATCAAGTTACAATTACATCAGATTACGGTGAACCAAACGGGGCCTTAGAGGGTTGGGTAAGATAGATTAGACACGACGTTATCACAACCAATTCGATTGATTTAACTGGAGAAGTCCGGATGCAAGACCACCTCCATCCGGAAAACCACGTCCCGCAAAAAATAAACCAAATCTGAAACCACAACGAGAACCGGTGGAAATAGCGCGTCAACGCAATTCAAGTAGTTTATGGAAATCGGGATTCGTCTATGTGAAGCCGCCGAAAAGGCTTTTGAGGTCGCAACTGAAAAAGACCGCACGTTGATGCGTTTGGATGAGTTAAAATTTCTGGCTACTCCCACGAAAGATTTCGATGAGGACGACGTTTACTACATCACGTTGCAAAAAGAAAAGCAATAAAGACAAGTATAAGTTGGGTGAAAACTAGTCGTTAGAGCTTATGTTCTTTCGTATCTTTTTTCTAATTTCGCATGTTTTTAAGCTATTGTAATTCGTATTATTAATTTATAAATAAATTAGTATTTTGATAAATGAGATATTTGTTTAGTAGGTTTTATAAATATTAGGAAGCGATCGTGTTATTTGATGTTATATAAAGAAATTTGTGTTGGCGTTGGTGTTACGATGATGCGAGAGCAATTTTTGGTGTTAAGACACCTGTTGCTATTACTCTCAAAGTACTTCATACAATATAGATTGAAAGTAAATTGCATTTTTAGTATTTGTGGTTTGGCTTTAATCCTTATTGTTTCGAAAGAGCAATGAACGTCCCTATTATCAAGTTTTTGTTGCGCGTTTGGTCTTTGATTAGGGGCTGAATCCGTAATTTGATCAAACCATAAAGATCAAAGTTGCAATTTACTGGGACAGAAAATGCAACACAAACCTAAAAATAAAGAAATTCATTGCAATTTCAAAAAGATAAAAACCTAACATATAATGTGGTCAAACTTTAGGAAAAAAAATAAAACCTACTCTAATATTTTTTTTTAGAACGAAACCGTATTCTCATTGAAATACGACCCCCAACTTATACCATCCATGGGACCATAACACGCCTAATATTTTTTTTTAGAACGAAACCGTATTCTCATAAGTTGGTGCCATCCGTGGGACCATAACACTAAGCTAGAACAAAATCTCATCTCGAATCTCCAATGACGAAGGGGCATCCGCCTACTAACCCCAGGAATGTGAATCCTGGGGCCCGGAAGTCCCAAGGGGAAGGGATTCTCATCCCCAACCAATCACCTAACCGCCTCGCGGGCGGGCTGGGTAACCGTAGCGGTTCTCAACCCGCGGGGGTGACGAGCACGATCTCGGTGACACCCCCGCCTACTTCAACCCTGGACAACCCTGATCCAGGGAGTGCGCCAGACCCTCCTAACAAGGAACCGCGCAGACCCTCGACGGAGGAAGAAGTGGAAGCCCTACCACTCAGTGAGGAGGATCTTACTCGAGTTCTCACTCAGAACTTCGAGAGGATCGTCCCAGGGATCGCATCAAGATTGAGTCTGGGGAGGAACCTCCAAGCCAGACTCAACTTTGGTGACAGTGGACCAACCACCCCCTCCCAAAACCGGAGGAAAAGGAGAACTCGTCCTCAGGAGCAGGGAACCTTTGAGGAAAACCCTCAACCCCGGAATGTGTTTGAGCGCATAGGAGATCGCCTTATACAAGAATTAACGCAGTCTCAAGAAGGAGAAAGGTCGGATGGCTCACCCGAGCGGCCCGATCGAGAGCTGACCAGAACCACACGCCGCCCAAGTGTGTGGGATAGAATGAACACTGGGAGAAAGGCTCTTGGTTCGTCTCAAAAAAGTGGTCCCTATTCAAAGGGTGGGGCACCACCACCGTCCCCAGATCCGTCTGGGGAGGACTCAGATGACCATCCACCTAAGCGCCGCCGGCCAAGGCGCACGCCTCCACCACCAAACAATGAGGAGTATTACGGTGGCCCTTACTATCAGGATACGGAAGCAGAGGACCTCTCGCGTCCATGGTGCGAACCATGGGATGACCCTAGGCTCACACGGCCATGGGCTGATCCCAGGGAAGATCCGTTCACCCTCAACATACGGAACTATTCTGAGGACACCAAACGTCGCATGCCGGCATGTATCAAGACTTATGATGGGTCCGGTGATCCTGTGGATCACCTCAAAATATTCGATACTCAGGCTAAAATTGAGCGATGGCCCATGCCTATATGGTGCCAAATGTTTAATTCGACCTTGATTGGAAACGCCTGTGACTGGTTCGAGGCACTCCCCCCACGGAGCATTGATAGTTTCACGGAACTACGCACTGCTTTCGAGAACAATTATACTCAAAGGAAGAAGTATAATAAGGATCCGGTCTCATTGGCAACCGTTAAGCAACGGCCGGGGGAGTCCACAGAAGCCTTCACTGAGCGCTTCAATGATGAGTGCACACGCACAAGAACCATGCCAGAGCTCCTGAAAATCTCTGACTACATGCACGCCATAACAGACAGAGAACTGATCAGGCGTCTCAACGACAAGCGCCCAGAGAGATATGATGACCTCATGGAAAGGGTCAGAAATTTCATAGAGGGAGAGACAGCTGTTGCCGCAGCCTACCCATCCCGAGGAAATGGGTACCGGTCAAATGACCAGTCCCGGAGACAGTCGGGCGGTCAAGGCAACCAGAACAATAACAAGGGCTCGGACTATAAGAGCCAAAGCAAAGGCGGACGGTCGGACGACAAGTTCACCCCCCTAAAGATGTCCTACCGGGAGATCTTGTTGACTGAAGGGGCGAACTTTCCAAGGCCTCCCCCAATGACCACACCCCCGGAACGTCGGCAAGGAAGTCGCTTCTGCGAGTTCCATAATGACAAAGGACACGGCACGGAGGAGTGTATCCAGCTCAAGAAGCATATTGAGTCGCTAATCAAATCAGGCAAACTCAAGCACCTAGTTAAGGATTGGAAAGACGGAAAAGACAACAACAAGAAGTATGATAAGAAGGATCCCCAAAAGGACAAGCCTTCTACCATATACATGATCCAATCCAGACAGCGCCGCACGAGACAGAAAATTGGCCAAAAGTTTTCACGCGGCAAGGAAATCTCATTCCCTCTCATTACAGCAAGCGACGTGATTGATGCGCCTCTCACTATCGAGATAAGCATTGGAACACACAATGTTCGTCGCATGTATGTGGATGGAGGGTCGTCAGCAGAGGTACTGTATGAACACTGCTTTGTGCAGTTATGCCCAGAAATAAGAAGCCAATTAGTACCGGCCACGTCGCCGCTTACTGGCTTTAGTGGAGACACTATCTGGCCGATAGGGCAGTTGCGTTTGCTTGTCACCATTGGGAATGAGGAACATTCCACTACAACGTGGATGAACTTCATGGTGATACGTTCACACTCTCCTTATAATGGAATCATAGGCAGACCAGGCATTTTGGCTATCCGAGCAGTACCCTCTACGGCACACGGAATGATCAAATTCCCCGTTGATGGGGGAATCGTTACTATTTACAACACAGTCGTACCAGCATCCGAGTGTCACACCGTGACAACACCGGCACCACCTGTCCCACCCAAGGATGGAGCACCACCACCCAATTGGAAGGTGGCCATTCACCCTGACTATCCGGAACAGGAGGTATCCATAGGAGGGGCGCTCTCGGATAGCGGCAAAAGGGCCATGTGCTCTCTTTTAAGTGCAAACCTGGACATATTCGCATGGGAGCCAAAACATATGACGGGTGTGCCATGTGCGATAGCAGAGCATAAGCTCCAAATCCGCCAAGGGTACCAACCCATCAAGCAAAAGAAGCGTGGCCAGGCGCCCGAGCGCAGTCAAGTTATACTGGAGGAAGTGCGGAAGCTGGTGGACGCAGGCATCATGCGCGAGGTATACTACCACGAGTGGTTATCTAATCCGGTCATGGTCAAGAAACATGACGGAAGTTGGCGCATGTGCGTGGATTTCACGGATCTGAACAAGGCCTGCCCACAGGACTGTTACCCGTTACCAGAAATCGACTGGAAGGTGGAGTCCTTGTGTGGATATCCTTTCAAATGCTTCTTGGATGCATATAAAGGGTATCACCAAATCCAGATGGCGGAGGAGGATGCAGAAAAAATGGCGTTCCACACTAGCCAGGGCGTATATTGTTATACGAAAATGCCGTTTGGATTGAAGAACACCGGCGCTACGTATCAGCGGTTGGTGGATAAAGCTTTCGAATCACAAATAGGACGCAACTTGGAAGTATATGTTGATGACTTGGTGATAAAAAGCCACACGGAGGAGGCACTTCTCCGGGATGTCCAGGAGACATTCGACACGCTGAGAAGGATTAACATGAAGTTAAATCCAAAGAAATGTACGTTTGGGGCAACAAAAGGAATGTTCCTAGGATATTTGATTGACCCAAACGGCATCAAACCTTGTCCAGAGAAGACGGACGCAGTGATACGACTACCGTCCCCCCAGACACGGAAAAAGGTGCAGTCCCTGAATGGGAAGTTAGCCGGGCTGAATAGATTCCTATCTAAATCCGCAGAGAAGTCATTACCCCTATTTAAGACACTCAAGAAGTGCATTAGAAAGGGAGACTTCCGCTGGACGAAGGAAGCTGAGGAAGCTTTTTGCCAACTCAAGCAGCATCTCGCATCTCTCCCCATGCTAGTAGCTCCCCGGCCAAAGGAGGAACTCGTTATGTATCTCTCGGCTACCCATGGCGCAATAAGCGCGGTACTGATGACGGATAGAGATACAATACAAACTCCGGTCTACTTTATAAGTAGAACACTACAAGGGGCGGAGTTAAATTATTCCTCCATGGAAAAATTGGTGCTAGCACTAGTATTTGCTACAAAGCGGTTGCGCCGGTACTTTTAGGCGCACTCAATTGTGGTGATCACGGATCAGCCAATTAAGCAGGTTATCTCTAGACCAGACGTGGCAGGGAGGCTATAGAAGTGGAGCATCCTATTGGGAGGGCATAATATATCTTACAGACCAAGGACGGCTGTTAAAGGCCAGATCTTGGCAGATTTCCTGATCGAGAAGCCGGATGAGGAAGAACCAATCATTAAGCAAGACGAGGTCCCAACGGAACCTTGGGTGCTATTCACGGACGGATCCTCATGCACAGACGGGTCCGGGGCAGGTCTCATCCTCACAAATCCAGAAGGAATGGAATTCACATACGCCCTCCGTTTTGAGTTCACGGCCACCAATAACGAAGCGGAATATGAAGCATTAATTGCGGGTTTAAAAATCGCCGCTAGAATGGGAGTCCGCAACCTTGAGGCCTACGTGGACTCACGGCTTGTCGCAAACCATATTCTAGGTGGGTATGTGGCTAAGGAGGACAACATGGTCAGGTATTTGGAAAAAGTCAAGTCGTTAATCACAACTTTCAGTAAGTTTTCCATCAAGCAGGTGCCAAGGGGCGAGAACAAGAAAGCGGACGCTCTCAGCAAGATCGCATCCACGAGCTTCGCCCACTTGTCTAAACAGGTTTTGGTGGAAATACTCAAGGAGAAATCTATCACGGAAGGGGAAGTGGCCGCTATAGTTGAGGAGGAGGGACCTACGTGGATGACCCCAATCATCAACTATTTGACTAATGAAACCCTTCCAGACGAGGAAAAAGCAGCAAGGCGCGTTAAAAGGAAGTCACAACATTTCGAACTCCGAGAAGGCATCCTTTACAAACGCTCTTTCTTGCAGCCGTGGCTGCGGTGTGTTGGACCACGCCAGGCGGCTTACGTCATCAGTGACATACACGAAGGGTTGTGCGGCATGCATGCAGGCCCACGATCCGTGGTAGCCCGAGCCTTACGAACAGGATACTATTGGCCCACTATGCACAGAGACGCGCGCGACATGATTCGCAGGTGCAATGATTGCCAAGTGCATAGGCCAGTACCGCGACACCCGCAAAAGGAGCTTACACCTATCACGTCCCCATGGCCATTTTACAAGTGGGGAATTGACATTGCAGGACCATTTCCTGTAGCTGCGGGAGGGGTTAAATTCTTGATTGTTGCAATGGACTACTTCACACGATGGATAGAAGCCAAGGCAGTCAAGTCTATCACAGGTAAGCAGGTCAAGAAGTTTGTGTGGGAACACATCGTATGCCGTTTCGGTCTACCAGGAGAAATTATATCGGACAACGGCAAGCAGTTCACGGACAACCCATTCAAAGACTGGTGTGCATCATTGAACATCAAACGGCGCTTCGCGTCTGTTAAGCATCCACAAACGAACGGCCTTGTCGAACGAGCAAATAGGAGCTTGGGGAATGGAATCAAGGCGCGGCTGGATGAACGACAGGGCAAATGGGTCGATGAGTTGTCACACGTGCTATGGGCACATAGAACCATGATAAAAACAGCCAACGGAGATACTCCGTTTGCATTGGCTTACGGCACTGAAGCCGTTATACCAGCAGAAATAGGGATGCCTACCATCCGCACGGCGGAGGTTAATGTCGTCACAAATGATGAACAACTGCGAATCAACCTGGATCTGTTGGAAGAGAAAAGGGAAATAGCAGCCATCAATGAGGCTAAGTCCAAGGCTAAGATGAAGGCTTATTATGACGCCAAGGTCAAGGGTGTTTCTTTTCGACCGGGAGACTACGTCTATCGTGCTAACGAAGCGAGTCGAGTGGAGAATACAGGTAAACTGGGCCCTAAATGGGAAGGACCGTATGAAGTCACTGAAACCTTGGGACGAGGCGCGTACAAGTTGCGTGATATGGATGGCCGCGACCTAGAGCGCACATGGAACATCTCCAATCTCAAAAGGTGCTATCTTTGAAAGCTACGGCTTCCGCATGGGTACTTCGCTATAGGCGGTCTTAATAAAGAACCATGCGGGTTATTTGTTTTGTTTGTTTTTCTTATGTTTGTTTAAGTTTCCCTTCTTGTTTTTAGGACTTATCGTCATTATTCAAACAAAAGTGTAAACGTTCTAATAAAATGCCGTGGTGCCTAGCTAGCTCCACGGCCTGTTTCGTGCAAATCATTTTCTTTTCTTTGTTAGATTTTTTGTTAGCCGTATGAATTTTACTTGTATTATAATATGCCATGTTTCATTCATATGCATTCTCTCAAATCACCGTACATGTACTATACGCCCCCAGGTGGGGTAAGAGGATTAAGTGAACCTACTAATTCAACTTGCCGCGTAAGAGGGATGCAACCCCAGCCGCACGGATCATGTATCCTTACTAGACACCTTACTCACAAGACGTTGGGGTAAGTTTCATATGCTATAGCCACATGGCGCTCCGCATAGCAAAGACGCACGTCGCATGTCTAGTAAATTATAGACTTGTATGCATTTTCTTTGTGTGTAAGACGTGATATATCATGCAGTATTGGTCTACAATATTTCAAACACAAGTAAAAATACACAGGTTTCCAAACATATCAAAATTGCCGTGGTTACTCACGGACGTATATACAAAACGCAAATATTGTTAGCCGTGTACATGCACAGACGAATAGAAACAATACATATCCATAGATTACAAAACAAAAGTGTTTGATCATGAAAAAGGAGCATCCTAAATTGAGGGGAGAAACCTACCAATTTCTGCTTGCTCTTCGATCAGACTCGGCAACCATTCATCACTTTCTCCCCGTTTCTGGGCTTGAGCCGCAGTTCTTTCCAACACCACACCTAAGGGTTCCTCGTCAAGCATGACCCTGGTTACGTCCTCGTATATAGGAAGGGTTAGAGGAAAGGAAGCATTGGAAGGCGTGCTAAGACTGAGCTTTTCCATAATTTCAGTGTTTGGGGCATCTTTGGTGGCCTCCAGCTCATCCAGGAATGGGTAATGTAGTTCTTGCATCGCGGCCATGGAAGCAGTCATCTTGCTGGCAGCTTCGGGCTTAAAGAAGGTATGACGGGCGATGTCTCCCCCTTTCGTGATCAGCTCAGCGGCCTCAACCATTCCTTCGTGTCGTCCGTGGTCAATACCATCAGATACAAGGTTGGCGAACTGTTGTACAAAGGATGGGGCCTCTAGCACCTTCATAACGGCTAGGCGTGCTCCATGCCCAACCATCCACCTACGGCCGGCAATGGCTGTTAGCAGTTGGGGGCATAGTACGTTGTCACACTCAGCGGTCAGGGCATCAATCATCAATTCTTTTTGGGCAACTGCCTCTTTCAGTTCTTGGATGACGGCCCTCTCCTCAGCAAGGTCTGTCTGCACTCTTTCCATGTTTTGGACGGCCAGGTGTGCGTCCTCTAGTTTCTGGTTCAGAACATCTACTTGGCTGGAGTAAGAGTGGGCAGAAGCTTCCGCCGTGGTTACCTATAGGGAAAAACGTGTTAGCACATTCATTTTTTAATATGGGTAGCGCGGCACGGATATGTACCTTGGTGTTTGCAGCATCTAGTTGAGACTCAAGGTGGGTTACTTGCTGATCGTATTCACTCGCGCGGGCTGACTGTTTTTTTGATGGTCGCCTCGGCATTCACTAGTTGGGATTGGAGGTCAGCAATCAGGGCTTCATTATCTTCAATCATTTTTTCTCTCCGTCCAACTTTCCTCTTGAGAGAGTCAACATGCCCAAGCGCAGCTTCAAACCTAACCCTCATTGAGGTTCCCATCGCCATTTGATGTACCAGCGTGCCATTATACTCATCCGCCAAATCCGCATGACTGAGCGAGTTTACCTCTTGCACCAAGCTTGGTGGTATGCAGTTATTGAGGTACTCCCGGCACTCGTCAGCATTCCTCAATCGCGACGCCGTGGTAATAGTCCATACTGGGTTAAAAGGTTGGGGGGCGCCGGACGTGGGGAAGTCTTGGGAAGCTAGGGGTGAACCATCTTCAAAAACAGGGCCGGACCTTGTGGGGGCCGTGGGGTTTTCTTCGACAGCTTTTCCTTTCCCCTTATCTACTTGGGTATCAGAAGGAGGCGCGGCACCAACCTGGTTGTCCCTGCGACACAAGTATTACGAAATATCTTAAGTATTGCTTACAAAAAAAAAGGGGGAAGTGGAAATTCTTGCATATTGAGAAGGTTTCTTACATATTGCTTCTTGCTACTTCGGAGGCGGTTGGGGCAATTTGGGTGACAGGATCGACATGAGCGGCCCGGTTAGCCTCGGAACCCTGGGTAGCACTCCCAACAGATTGATACAGGGGGTGGTCTTCTCGAAGCCTCTTGGCGGGAGCATTGTGTTCACCAATCTCGACCGAGGCGGTCCCTCTCGCACGGTTTCCCCTCTTCCGGGTACGCCTGGTGATGGGCTGCGTTGTTAGTTCAGCAATCTCCTCCTCGGCTTCCTCCTCTTCTTCCAGGTTGACATGTTGTTGCACTTCATCATCATCATCGCCCATCAGTCGGCGGATCCTGGAGTCGGTTCGTTCAATATTGTCTCCCTGTTGTTCTCTATGTGGTGAGGAGGGCCCGGCCCCTCCTTGGTTCATCTGGTTGTCACCACCGCCGTTGTCTCCATGTTCCTCGTCAGAATGGGGATCAGGCACGGCTTCCAAGGCAACCGTCACTGGTCGGGTGTGCTCGAGAAGGGGTTGTTCATTTTCACGAAGAGGACGGAGACCTTCCGGCACAAGCCTTGGATCGCCCTGGCGCAACAGTCCAAAAAAGTTCATTTCTGTCCAGCACAAAACAACAAATGTTAGTTATTATGCAAACACATGTATACATTCTTCTTGGCGTACGGATGATTAGCCTACCTTCGCCCTGCCTTCTCCAAAAAACGGGATACCTATTAGAAGGACCAAAGTAATTGCGGCTAATTCCTAGCAAGCATAGGAATGATTCGGGTAGGTTTCTGTGGAATCCAGTCCTATTTAGATCTAAATCTTGGGAGTGACGAGGATTGTATGTACTGGTGTGCGGCTTGGGGTCGTGCGGAATTCTGGTTCTAATGACATAATCACCCGGCCATACCATTGCGTCAATGAAAAAGTAATGATCATACCAATTTTTCAGTGAATCCATTGGTTTGTTGTGTGATTGTGGACTGTTGGAGGCTCGTTTCTTGAAAGATACCCAACCGTTCACTAAGTTGGGGGTATAAAACAACCTAAATAACTCTACGGTTGGGGGGATTCTCCTAGCACGGCAAAGAATCTCGAATTGGCTAATCTTACAGGCACCTATGCAGTGGAGCTGACTAATGTGTACATTATAATATCCTAGCAGATCTACGAGAAAGTGGGTGAAGGGGATGCGGTAATTAGCCGCATCAAACAGGCGAGTATAAAGGCCTATCTTACCCGCTGGAGCCTCAGTTATGAGGTCTCCGGCGCCAGGAAGTGAGGGGTGTAGGTTGGTAGGGATGAAGTAATTTGTACAAAAATGGTTTAATTGGTCTTGGGTCATGACATTTAGCACGGATCCAATGGTGGGGCTGTTTCTATGAGCCATTACTAAAAAAGAGTATAAGGACGGTGGTGTTCTAACCTGCGTGTGAAGGGATCCGTGCGTATTTGGTTCAAGCTAGGAAGAAAGCTTTAATGGCAGAAATGAAGGTTATGAACTGTGTGTTTCACACAGTCGTAGGGGTGGCTTATTTATAGGGTTGCCTCATGGGTCACAGCCTGTTGGATGTGTGACACGTGTCTGCCACTATTCTTAATCGTGTGGCTAGGGGGCGAGTGGCAAGTGAAACGTCAGGTGGGACCCACGGGTCATATCTGACCCACACGTTTGCACTGCTCAAGGTTCTGACTGTCTGCACTTTTGTCAGTCAAACAAGTCAGATGAACAGTTGTTCATGTCGGGTTATGCGGCTCTTACGTAAGACTTGACATTTAATGATATATTTAATTTGTCTCGGCTGCTATGTATGGATGAAGTAGTAATAAGATAACTTCTTAAGCCAGGTTGCCACGTGCGGCCAACATAAATTCTTGAACAAATTGGTCCGATGCTATGGTTTCCTTGGTACGTCCGGGAGCATCTTTGTAGTCTAGAGGTTCCACCTACGGTTGTAACAACTAGACTGGGGGGACATGATGACGTATAGTCCCCAGCCGGGTCATGGACCCGGCCCAAGGGTACTACCCGTATCCGGCCCATCACAGATGGGTGGGATAGTGTCAGTCAGGCTTATGGGCTTGAATGAACAGTGACCGCACACATGTGTGCGGCCCACGGCCCGGTACGGCCGACACGGCCGACATAGGGTTAGACAGAATAATATTCTGTCTAGGAATATCTTTACCCCAATAAGGAGAGGATATTCACTACCAGAATTAGAAGATAACAATCATTCTAATTCTGGTGCTTATCTCTTCCTTGGGGCCGAAGGATCAGTGAAAGCCCACTAGGGTTTCACTGCCTATAAAAGGAACCCCCAAGGGTTCCACAAAGGTATCACGACTCACTCTAAACTCATATAACCCTAAATTGATTACTTACTCTCACGCCGGAGTCTAATCGTGGGAAACCTTCCCACGGTAAGCTTAACGCGTGTTGTTTAGTGTGCAGGATCCCAACCAAACGATTCACTTGGTGCAGGAGCCGGAGCCCAGCCAACCCGAATTAAGCCTAATTCCGGTCTAGCAAGGATTAACCAACTTTTGCATCAACAAGACAGACTCCAGAACCTTACCATCAAATTTAGAATATAGTTTTAACTCAAAAAGGTTTTGCAAACACATCACCAAATTTGACGAGGAACGTGATAATACCCAATATTAGAGGATCACATTATATACTAGGGTCGATCATGGTGAGAAAGTTAGACCAGATCAAAATTTGATTTCGTCCAAAACACAAATTGATGATCGGAATGAAATGTACGTTCATGTTTGGTCCGTTTCAATAAAGTATAATGGTCGGTTTTGCTCAAAACTGAACCGGATACCAAATATGAGAGAAAGAACGGACCCAGTGACGGATCTACATATTAACTATGGGGTCCATTGCCCCCATGGCTAGCCCGATACGAAGAGATTAGTGTATTCTTTTTTGATTTTGACTTTTTTTCCGAAAGCGCCCCCACTAAAAATTCAAATTGCCCCCCACCCACATAGTAAATCACAACATTTAACGCTTTGAAACCTTCTAAATCCGTTATTTGTAAGTAAGGATACTATATTTATCTTTTTGATACTACTTTTTTTCCATATTTTGTTGTTATTCTAAGAAAATTTTCTTATTATGCCCCCCACGACCGTATTTCCTGGTTCCGTCACTGAACGGACCAAGGATCGGGCCGAAATATGCTCGGTCCGACTCGGTTTGCTTCGATCCACGGTCTATTACGCTCGATCTTATTATATATACACAGGTGTAGGGCTGAGCATCGGTCCGGGGCCGGACCGGACCGGCCAAGATCGGACCGGACCGAGGACCGAAATGGTCCGAAACCCCGAACCGAGACCGGTCCGAAATGATCCGGTCCGGTTCGGTCCACGGTCCGGTCCAGTCCTATTAGGCATAATTTACAAGATTTTGGTAAGACCGAACCAGACCGGACCAGATCGAGGACCGAATTGGTCCAAAACCCCGGACCGAGGATCGCACCGAGATTGTTCGGTCCGGTTCGGGTCGGTCCGGTTTTCCGGTCCAGGTCAATTTTGGGTCTGCCGTGCTCAGCCCTACATAGGTGTAGATCTTATGTGGTCTTTGTTTATTAAGAGCATCTGAATCTGAATTTAAACCGTACATTTTAACAAGAAAGAAAAGGTCATCAAGATGCATTAAGATACCTCTCTCAAGTCTAAATCATTAAGATATTTTTATATTTGACCGCGTCTAAACGAGAAAAAAAAACAGTCTGAACGTTCGAAATATCTGCTGGGTTAAAAAGTTTGCCTCATTAAAAGTTTGTTAAAACATTTAGCAAAAACAAAAACCACTTTAGATTTTCGTGAGTCTATTGCATAACTTTTTCGTACCATATATAAAGAGGTTCGTAATTTAAAGAATTTTTAAACTAAATTTGAGTTGCCATGTAAACACACAAATATGGAGACGTATAAAAAAACATCTTTTGAAAGATAAAAATATATTCCACAACTTAAAAGTGAGTGTGACTCGTGTCACACGCGTCAATTCATGTAAGCCGGTCAATGTATATGAATCGGGTCGGATATTGAGAAAAACATTTATGTCTAATTTAGATTCGAGTCAATCTGATTAACTCGAATAAGAATTTTTTTTTATTTTTTTATAAATTTAAATTAAATATAAATTTTATTAAAAAATAAAAAAAAGGTTATTTTTAATAATTTATCTGAATTCGGATTGACTCGAACCCGACCCGGCCCGAATAGACTCTATGAACTTGTCAGCTGGAATCTCAAAATCTTTACTCAATACTAAGCACTCATTATCAGTAAAAAGAACTTTATTTTTGTTATCATACACTTGTGACACTAAACAGATTATAATCAAGTTCTTTTACCAGGAAGACTTCCTCAAACCTCAAGTTATTGGTGATGAGAGTGTCTTTGCCAGAAATGTTGCCATAACTGCCACCAAAGTACACATTATCACCATCTTTAATAGGAATGAAATCAGTGAGATAATCTTCCTTCCCAGTCATGTGTCTAGAGCATCCACTGTCCCAATATCCAAAATAATTGACATGCTTGTGAATACCTTTCACATGAAGAAAACAAATTAGTTTTCTTTGGGAACCCAAGCCTTTGCAGACTTGGATTCATCTGGTTGTTCAACAAGAACTGATTTATTCCTTATAACAACTCCCTATTCATCCCTTTGTACCTTAAACACCCAATTTACCCCAATGGGTTTAGTAATGACATTTTCAAGAAACTTAAATATGTTGCAGGTCATAGAAACCCTAGTAAAATTAAGGTTTTGATCTTATTTAGGTCTCCATGTTAAACTGTATGAAGCTTTAGACCCTTGTCCCTTAGGTTTTAAGTATTTATTACTTGGTTTAACATAAGGTCTGACAGAAGCTATTTGTGGCATTTTCATACCAAACTTAGATTTGTCAGCGGCTGATTTGGTCTTGTCAGCGGACAAATTGTTCCTGTCAGCGTGTAAATTAAGGTTTGCTACAGGAACCCATTGTCTGTTAGACCAAGTATTAGTATTTTGAAATGGTCTTTGTCTATATGTATTAGTCCCTCTAGAAAAGAAAGGAGTTGGTCTAGTGTCCTGAGGACTTGGTTGGACAAAAGGTCTAGGTTTGACCATGGTTGACCTATTGTCAGCGGGTCAAGTGTATCCGCTGACACAGTTATAGGCCAAATGTGAGAAGCTCCCACATGTGTAACAAGCCTTTTTAGACACAAATTTAGGCTTGGACTGATAAAACCTGTCCCATTAACACTTACTTGGCTTTGGGGTGACATAGGTTTTCTATACATTTCAGAATATTTGACACTAGGTTTACTTTTTGGTGTTGAGCCAAGATTAATAGTTTTACCAGTGGTGGGGTTGGTCACAACAATGGTTTAGATTCAACTAGGTCATCATTAAGCAGTCCACCCTTAACAAATAGAAAAGGGTTGGCTGCTTTCCATTGTTCTAGGTCAGTCACCTTTTTCCTATATTCCTTAACTGGACTAAGCACACGTGGTGGAGGAATAAATTCCTCCTCTTGTAGTTCAGGTATGCCAGTCCAAGAGAGATCCTTTTTAAGGACACCATAAAAATTTCCAGCAGGTGGTGGGATACCAGCATACTCTTTCATCCCAATCCTAAACATGTCCCCATCATGGACGGAACTTAATAGGGGTCGGGAGGGGTTTCGGCCCCTCCAAATTTTTTGGCAACAAGTACAGTTTTGACCGTAATACTTTATAGTGCTAGACATTATTAGTACAAATGTTAAAAGAAAATGTAAATTGACTCCCTAAAACAAATACATTATAGTTTGATCCCTCCAATAATACGTGCTAAGTTCCGTCGTAGGTCCCCATGCTCTCTTTGCTCACTCACACATTTTTCTAGGGTTTGGCTAGCTTTTTCAAACTTTTCAATTTTTAACCCTACCATTTTCTTTAGCCCTGATGGCTTCATCTAACTTAAGTTATAAGTTTGCTCTATATTTCATTAAAGAATCCCTAGATTCATTACTAACTTTTGGATCTCTGGTTAAGACATTGATTTGATCTTTTAGATCAAATTCTATTTTCTTATACTCCTCAACCATCCCATCAGATTGAGCAAGACCTCTTTTATAGTTTGCTAGCCTAATTTCTACATCAAAAACATCTGATTTATATTTTAAAACTTCTTTGTTAAGTTTTTCAGTGTTTAATCTACAACCTTTACTGCAAAAAGCATCATCATATACCTCATTATCTGATGAAGAGGAAGAGTTGGCCATGAGAGCATATTACACATGCTCTTTTTCCTTGTTAGCTATCAAGGCTTGATTCTGTTCCACTTCATCTTCCATAAAGCTCCAATCCCATCCAAGTCCATCAATGCCTTGCATGGCAACCATAGCCTTTGATCCAACATCTTCAACCTTGATGATCTGGCTTGAGCTCTTTCCAGCATCAGTTCTTCATGGAGATCTGCACTCCCTCATGAAATGTCCCATCCTATGACAATTATAGCATTCAACCTTGGATTTATCAAATCCAGTAGTTTCCTTGCCATTGAATGTCATTCTCCTTCCAAACCTTTTGTTCCATGTATTGGCCCTTATGCTAACAAGTGCCATACTCCACTTAATGTCCATCTCTTCAAGATCAACATCACTGATTTGCTCAAGATCCTCATAAGTAACTAGAGAACCATTGGGCAGAGCAGCAATGTATGCACATGATGGTGATGATAGTTAAGGCGGGCCGACCCGACCCGACCCGAGCTGTTTTGGACCCATCCAATTTAGCTGGGACATCTATTTATTTATTTTATTTTATTTCAGTCATTATCTTTAAAAAGATGTGATCTTTATCTTTAGGAAATTTGATCTTTATCTTTAAGAATCTGTTAGCTATTATTTAGGGTTTTCTTTTGGTTTATATTTGGGATTCTGGCTTTGGATTAGAAGGCAGTTTTTATTACTGAAATCAAAAAGTACGTTTCTGGGAATTTTGCTAGAGTTTTTTTCTATTTACCTCTGATCTGCACAAGAAACTGCATCAGTTGGTATCAGAGCTCAGCAAGTTACCAATGGCTTATAATGCAAGAGATCAGCGAGGTCATCGACAACAACCCCGTAGAGACGCCGACAGAGGCAACGAGGATGATTGGCGGGATCCCCGTGACATTGCAGAGATCGCGAGGTTGCAACAGCGGGTCCGGGACCTGGAATTGCAACAGGAAGAACGCTTTAGAGGAGAGACTGACACAGACCCCGACGCCTGGGACGACGGTGATCGTAATCAGAACCCTTTCGGGCGGCGCAGCCCACGAAGAGGACATTATGTGACAGACCCGATTCGCAGCATGGGAGTAAAAATTGATGTTCCAGAATTCGATGGCAAGGCGCAACCGGACGACTTCATCGACTGGCTAAGCACAGTTGAACGTGTCTTTGATTTGAAAGACATTCCCGATAAGTATAAGGTAAAATTCGTTGCTATTAAGTTACGTAAATATGCATCATTATGGTGGGATCATATAAAAAAAAGAGCTCAAGAGGGACGATCAAAAGTTGAAACATGGTCAAAGATGAAGAAGCTACTATGTGAGAAGTTTCTACCGGTAAACCACCGACAAGAATCTTTTCTGGAATATCATGGTTTCTCACAACGGACCTCTACCGTTGAGGAATTTATCGCTGAGTTTGATAGGCTACGAATGAGGTGTGGTTTTGAGGAACCGGAAGAACAAGTTATTGCCCGATTTTTAGGGCAATTAAATCCCGAAATTTCCAATATTGTTCAACTTCAACCTTACTGGACCTATAATGATGTATGTAGCTTAGCTCTAAAAGTGGAGAAACAAGCTAAAGCAAAAACCAAAAGTGTCAAGTATAAGCCAAACATTAGTCGAACCGACACTTTCCGATCGCCGACTAATTTTTCACCTAATAGTGGAAGCAAGCCCAGCCCAAATACTCCGTCCACCGCCCCCATTAAATTGAGCAGGTGTTTTAAATGTCAAGGAATAGGTAACTTTGCACGGGACTGCCCAAATCAGCAGCTTGTCACTCTCACTGAAGACACACCGCCTGTGTATGATAGGTATGATACCGACAATGAAGGAGAGGAAACAGAAGGTGAGATCGTCTACCCGGATAAGGGTGAAGCTTTAGTGTCACAGCGAGTTCTCAGCGTTACACCAGTCACTAATACTGATGACACATTATGGCTTCGTAACAATATTTTTCGTACTAAATGCACAGCTAAAGGTAAAGTTTGTTCACTCATCACTGACGGGGGAAGCTGCGAGAACATGGTAGCCTCAAGTATGGTGGAGAAGTTAGCTTTATTAGTGGAACCTCGAACCCCTCAACTATCATCGCCATCATTCTCCTCCTCTTCGAAAGGACTCGCCCTCGAGTCAAACGGAATATTTTATTAGTGGAACCTTACCCTGAACCGTATCAGTTGACGTGGTTAAAAAAAGGGAATATTGTCAAGGTTAATCAACGGTGTTTGGTACAGTTTTCTATTGGCAACCGCTACTCCAATGAGGTGTGGTGCGAAGTAATCCCTATGGATGCGTGTCATGTATTATTAGGGCGTCTATGGCAATATGACAGACGTACTAAGCATGATGGGTTTAAAAATACGTACTCGTTTAGAAAGGATGGAATCAACATCACTTTGGCACCCTTTGATTCTAGGGGAACGGGAACCGAAGCTCTCATTTTAACTAAATCCGGCTTCCTCGATTTTAATCGACACACCTCGCTGCCATTTCATTATGCTCTTGTGATCGCTGAACAGAATAGTCTTCATGATGGAACGCCGGTTGAAGTTAAAACCCTCCTTGATGAGTTTAAAGATATATTCCCTGATGAAATACCTCCGGGATTACCTCTCATGAGGGAAATTCAACATTGCATCGACTTTGTTCCTGGTGCAATGATACCTAATAAACCAGCATATCGGATGAATCCAAAGGAGTTTGAAGAACTACACAGACAGGTAACCGAACTTCTTGCTAAAGGTCTTATTCGGGAAAGTATGAGCCCTTGTGCTGTTCCCGCATTGTTAGTACCCAAACAAGGTGGTGCCTATCGGATGTGTATTGATAGTCGTGCTGTTAATAAAATAACTATCAAATATCGTTTTCCAATACCCCGGTTCGAAGACCTCCTTGATCAGTTACATGGTGCATCAATTTTTTCAAAAATTGATCTTCGTAGCGGCTATCATCAAATCCGTATGCGTCCGGGGGATGAGTGGAAAACAGCCTTTAAAACGCGAGATGGCCTTTACGAGTGGATGGTTATGCCATTTGGGCTATCAAACGCCCCTAGTACATTCATGCGATTGATG
This sequence comes from Glebionis coronaria, assembly GCA_025667525.1. Lineage (NCBI taxonomy): Eukaryota > Viridiplantae > Streptophyta > Magnoliopsida > Asterales > Asteraceae > Glebionis > Glebionis coronaria. The sequence goes on from CM046876.1 coordinate 526,457,215, forward strand.
AACCATGTTTTTAAGGACCTCATTGGGCGTTGCGTTGTTGTTTATTTTGATGACATCTTGGTGTTTAGTCAGGATATTACCCAAAACATTCGTCACCTTCGAGATGTGTTCTCTATTCTACAAGACCAAAAGCTGTTTGCAAACCAAGCCAAGTGTCACTTTTTATCACGGGAAGTACTTTTTTGGGCTACGTCGTCTCGAGAAACGGAATACGCATGGATGAATCCAAGGTCGAAGCAATCATGACATGGCCCACACCGACATCCGTTCACGAGGTAAGGAGCTTTCATGGTTTGGCTTCATTTTATCGTCGTTTTATTTGGAATTTTAGCTCTGTCGTTGCTCCTATCACCAATTGTATTAAAGGGAGTCATTTTGTTTGGACCCTTGCCGCTAATAATGCTTTTGAGGAGTTAAAGAAAAAGGTAACCCAAGCCCCCGTGTTAGCACTACCTAATTTCCAGGTTGCTTTTCAAGTAGAGTGTGACGCGTCCGGAGTAGGTATTGGCGGTGTCCTTAGCCAAGACAGTCGTCCCATCGCTTTTTTTAGTGAAAAGCTAAATGAAGCGAGGCAGAAGTATAGCACGTATGATAAAGAGTTTTATGCAATTATAAGGAGCCTAGAGTATTGGCGCCACTATTTGTTACCAGGAGAGTTTGTGTTATATTCGGATCACCAGGCCCTTCGATTCATTAATGGGCAACGCAAGCTCAGTCCAAGACACGCCAAGTGGATGGAGTATCTCCAAGATTTTACCTTTTTCATCCGTCACAAAGCGGGTATGAGCAACACAGTTGCTGATGCCCTCAGCCAGCGACGTGCTCTACTCACATCACTGGAGGTCCGAGTTGAGGGGTTCGAGGTTTTTCGTGGTCTCTATCCTGATGATCCTGATTTTTTTGAGGCGTGGAAGCTGTGTCATACACCAACTGGGCTACCTGGTAAGAACTACTCAATTCACGATGGGTTCCTGTTTAAAAACCATCAGTTGTGTGTCCCAAAGTGTTTGTTAATGCAAGTAATGCCTAAAAACATTATTAGTGTTAACTAATCTTTCTTAGTTTTGATCACAACAAACCATACAACACATTTAGAGTAGAAACACAAAATGAATTATTTAACTAACACTATCATCAAGGTAATAATCATATCACTAACCTTTCTTAATCATACTTAGTGATCATCAAAATGATTATCCTTAAAACTCACTTTTGCTAATAAGACAAAAGACTTTTTAATAAACTTTCTTTTTTAGAAAATGTTTTATTAAAATGGAAAATGAAAATTTGAAAATGGCATATTCCAAATGCTGTTAGAATATCCTTTGAAGGGTTTAAATACCTCAGATATTCCCACCCCACTAAAAGACAAAAAACGGAGCAGAGTCTAGTGGCGGTACCTTAAGTACCTACGCGGTACCTTAGCGATATGGTACCGCGGGGTGAGATAAGGTACCGCGCACAGTAGCCGTTATAGATCCGTTGTAACTTTGTCTCCTTTAAATAGTGGGTCAAATCTCATTTTCCAGCAAGCCTCTTGGACGTTTTTCTCAGCCCTTTCTCTATTTTCTATAGCATAATCATTAATAAATGATCACTTAATTTGTTAAGGATGTTTACATATGATTATCCTCTTGATCCCCTCCTTTACCATGTCCAATGAGAAGATCACTCACTCACTAGTGTAGTGATAAAGATGAATTTATGAGCTAGTCATATTCATCATGATACCTTTTTGTTTTAGGTCAATCCAATGTATTTATGAATACTTGGACTAGTTGTATTCATCCAAGTTATTTGTGGATACTTGGATTTGTTGTGTACATCCATTGCATATGTGTTTGCTTGGATTTGTGTTGTGTAAATCCAAGCTACATGTGTGTACTTGGATAAGTCTAGTTGAGTTGTAATAGATTTGATTAGGAGTTCTCACTAAACTATAAAGTGATGTGGTTGTGTCTTGTGAGTTCTCACTAAACTTTAAAGTGATTAGTAGTTGTGTTGTGTGAAGTTCTCACTTAGCTTCAAAGTGAAGAGTCGTGAAGATTGGTTCTAGCTTTCGATTAGAACTCGATATCTAGCCTTGTGTCGTAAAATGGTGAAGTAGGCAACGTCATGAAGATTGGTTCTACCTTAAGATTAGAACTCGACATCTAGCCTTGTGTCGTTAAATTGTGAAGTAGGCAACGTCGTGTAGATTGGTCCTAGCTAAAGATTAGGTCTCGACATTTAGCTTAGTGTCAGAAAATAATGTAAGCAACGATGTAAGGTTTTCTCCGCCGAGAAAGGAGCTTGTGGATATAGTGGAAATCTCGAGTAGGTGTACTCGAGGAGTGGAGTAGAAACGAGGATAGAGCCTCGTTGTCGAACCACTATAAATCTTGGTGTCTTCCCACTAGGTTGTCTCCTTCCTTGCTCTTTACTTATTTCATTATCATTATACTTGCTTATTATTCTTGCTAGTGCATTTCAATTGAACCTAATCATTATGCAACTTAGCTTTAAGTAAAAGATAGTTTTGATACAAACCAAATTGAAAGAAATTTTAATTTGGTCACCAATCGAAGAGAAACTATTCAACCCCCCCTTCTAGTTTCTACAATTGGTATTAGAGCGATGGTCACTCAAGATCTTTGAAGTATATTGTACTTTAAAACTTGGATCGATCCATTGTCTCCTCAAATTAGAAGGTCTAGTAGTTTCTCTTTGGTCAAAACTATGTTTTCTTTGAAAAATAGGTCTTTTAATTGGTAACATTGCATCCCACTTAAGATTAGTAGCCTTTATGCATTTTAGATATACTATTGAAATGTATCTACTAGTTTGCATCTTGCTTTGTGTAGGTACTCATGAAGATCAATCACTTAATTGGTTGTGGATTGAGTTACTTGCACTTGTAGAAGAATCATTTTCATTGATCTTTAACATCTATGAATGATGATACCAAGATGATTGGGAATGATACTAGTCCTTGAAGACTTAGTACTCATCATAGTCATTGATTGGGCATAGCACTTATTCCTTCATGGATTGCTCTTTGTGGCCAAGGTACGCTTTCGTTCTTCCACACGCCCTTTGATCATTCTTTTGATCATTGCTTGACTATGTGCTTGTTCTCGGCATTGATAAGTGTGAAAACACTCATCAATAATGATCCAAATACCACTCAAAACACAGTCGAATACCTTATATTTAATTGAAAATATCAGAATTATGCGTGTATTTGTGTTTTATGTACTTTCAGGTATTATAGGTACATTTGAGACAAACACGAGTTTTCAAGGACTTATTTGGTCAAGAGACGAAGAAAAGGACGAAAGATGCTCCAAGGACCTTATTTGCCAAATTTCCAAAGATGGAGGGCTTAAGTTGAAACTTCTACATACATAAAGAATGAAAAGATAGATTTGTTAAAAGCTTTTATAACCATTTGAAAAGAAAAGAAGAATGGAGGGACCAAATGGCAATTTAAATAGAAAGTTAAGAAATTATTTACTTAACTTGGTCAAGTTGACCAAGACCGGTCAAACTCACAAAACACACTCGTTTCTTCTTCACTGAAACAAAGAGAGAGAAAATGAGACGGTTTCATCTTTTTCATCTCCAAACCTGCAAACTCATATAACAAACGATCCAAGAAGATCCAGTCGAAGCTTTCAACTACAAAAACGCTCATCTCCTTCTCCTCTACAAGAAGGTACTAATTAATTTGATCAAGGAATGAAGACGAAGAAAGCCCCAAATGTGATGAAGAAGAAGAACGAGAGTTATCCTCGTATTTTCCACGTGTCAATTTCTCATTGGCGAGAACACGTCACAACACCCTCTCTCGACGCCTATAAAAGGAGATGAAGACCTCATTTGCAACCGGTTAGACTAGGAGTAGAATTTCACATAGTAGTTAGGAGTAGTTTTAGATAAGTTTTCTTCACAGTTTAAATCATTTCAGTTTTCTGTTAAGTTTGTTAAACTTTCAGTTAATACAGTTGTAACGATTTCTTTTCATCCATTAATGAAACTTACTTAAGATTCTTAAAGATTTCTTGATTCTCTTTTAAGCTTTCTTTTATTGTTACTGTTAATCGAGATTGATTTTAATTGACAAGTTTATTGATTCTTGTTCATATAGCTTGTGATAATAAGCACTTAATAGCTTGTGATAGATTCTTTCACTTTAAATGATTTGAAATCGTTAGATTTCGGTGTTTCGTCAATCAGTTGAAGTTTTTAAACAATTTCGATGATTTTTAGTTTTATTAAGCAAATAGGTTCATAAGCTCAATATGAGCTTATGAGTGGAGCTCCTTTCGTTTCAATACTGAGTTTTATACAGTTTTAATCAGATATAAGCTTTACTGAAATTTTCTTTAAGTCTTTAAAGTTTTCATATATAAAAAAACAGTCAGTTTGATTTCAGATTTGATAGGTTAGATAGTTTGATTGCTATTAAAGTTCATGAGTTTTCATGAAGCTGAAGAAGATTTTCTGTTTAAGCTTTTGATTCAGTTTCTTTGAGAGATTTCTGTTAAGCTGTAAGTGTAGACAGCATATGTTTGGTTTCTTGTTTCGGTTTGATCTTGCAGGATTATCAGGTTAAGCAGATTAGTACAAGTTTACACAGGTTTCAGTATCGAAAAGTCCTTTTTGTTTTTTCTCTGCTTTGTTTCGTTTTTGCAGGGTAACAATCTTGCAGGAGTTGGTTCGTTGATGTATCCTGTTAGTTAGGAGGTGTGTTTGGATTTAAGCCGGCTCAGCGCCGCGCTTCTCGACTCAACGGACTAAACTTCGGATGGATCGGTTAAGCACAAAATTTAATTTATGTATTTTTGGTATAATCTGCTAGTTTGTATGACTGTACTATCTGCCTTTGGATGTTATTAGTTAACTACCTGTTTGATTTACTTGTTCTTGTTGATGATTTTTTTTAGTTTGCGAAGTTTCTGCATAATATGTTTAACAGCGTTTTGTAATTTGTTTAGAGCTGTAGTATAGCTTAGGATTGTAGAATAAAGTCTATTAATCTGATTGTAGTCAGCAGCCTAGAATTAGAATAGCATTTTGTTTTGTTTCTGATCTAAATAGATTCAGAAAAAGTTTCATTTTGGTCTGTCCATTTTGGTCTATTAATTTTGGTCTATTAATTTTGGTCTATTCATATGTGAGTGTAGATTTCAAGATTGGATAGAAAGTAAGAATCGACCCATTTTGGGTTTATTTCCTTTTAGGCCCTTTTAATGGTAGTTGGATTTTCAGTTGGGTTTAGTTTTGATTTTGGGCCTAGTATTTTTCCTTATAGATTTGTATTAAAAACGAATTTTCAAAATAGTTGGTAGTTAAAGATCTTTGATTTCAAATTAAATTTAGTTTTGATAAAGATTAGTTTTTATAAAAATAGATTTTATAAACTTGCATTTTTAGTTTTATCAAAATTTGAATTAGTTTTTTTTTATTTTGTATTTTGTAATTTCAATTGTAGAATAAATTTGTATTTTTCATTTTTTTAATTTTGTGCATTAAATGTTGTATATGCAATATGTTTTAGTGTAGTACGTATATGTAGTGTAGTATAGAATATTTTACATTTTTTACATGCTTTTTGTGCCAAGTAGTTAAAAATTCCAAACGAGTCTTTTTAACCAAAAACAATCAAGTTGAGCTTAAAAATTGTTAGATCAATTCGAATTGAGCTGAGAAGACAACTCCACAAACTCATTCGTGGATGGTTTAGATGACATTGCTTCCCCTCCCCACCATTCCTCTAGTGAAGTTCCTAATAATCTCAATTTGGAGGAACTTTACCGTCAAAATCTTCGAACCCGAGGTGATTTGCATGAACACCAGATTGAGTCAAGAAGGGGAATCAAGTATTTGGGAAAAATGATCAAGGATTTAAGCAAAAAAGGAGGTGAAGACTTTGCAGTGTGTCAAAGTTTGGTTATCTTTTGCAGCTTAAACATTTGCTTATTAACACTTTGGTTTAGGTGTTTATTTACTTATGTTAATTATTTGGATTACTATTTATTTTGATCCTAAACTTTTATTATGCCATCATGTTTGTGTTTTACATAGCTTTGTGCATGCCATATGATAGTTAGCTTATTAGATTATGATCTGTAGTTAACTTTGGCTTGTGAAACCTTTGGGAAAAATCTGGGTTTATCAAAAACTAGAATGGGAAATTTTTGAAAACCTTCTGGTCGCGGTTCCATATCGACCCGCGGTTCCTTATCGATAAGGTACCGCCGGTCCTAGATAAGGAACCGCCGGCCACTGTGTACGACAGCATCTTTGCTTTACACTGTTTTCTTAATTTTGTGTAAACCTTGCATGATTTTCAGTAATAAACTGCACATTTCCTAAACTAGGGTATCTAAATTCATTATTCACCTAAAATGATTTTAACCCATTACTAGTTTGGATCATCCCCTCAACCATTTAAACCCACCTTGTTTGCTATGTTCTCCACACATCAAACATACTTCCCTAAACCTTAAACCACCCTAATCAACCATGGTGTGTACCAAAACCTCAAACACTTCCAAGATCTCCACCCAAGAAAAACACTCAAAATAAGGGTTAAGGTAGCTAAGCCTAACTCTTCACCTTTCCTCACACCTAAGAATGAGAATGTTCCTATCCTCATTTCTTCATCACCTTCCCCACCTCTTGCACCATGCAAGACCTCCTCCACCCATGGTACTAACCACTCCATTGGTTCTACCTCCTCTTCATTCAATTCTAGAATGAATGAGCTTTCTTCACCCTTCACTCCAAGTGCACCCTTGGAAGTGACCACACAACCTCAACCAATCCAAAGCATTCCTTTTGGGAATGAATTTGATGACATTTTGGTGACTTCACCATTTACCCCTCACAACTCACCAATTTCACCAACCTTGGAGAATTTTCCTCCACACTCACCCATTTCCCCTTTGGGGAACATGCCTCCACTTTCACCCACTTCACCCTTGGAGAACTTGCCTCCTCCACCTCCACCCAACTCAAACATCTCAATTTTGGGTGTCCCACTTTCCCTCCTCTTGGGTGATCCTTACTTTGGGTTTCAACAAACTCATGGTCCTAGATGTCCATGTTGTCTCTACAACCACTTCCTTATCCAAAACCTAAGGATGGATATGTATGGACTACATAGGGGTTTGCAAGATTTCTTGCTTACTTTGTTCTCCATGCCTCCTCCTAGGAGATGAATGATGGAGTTCTTTTAATAAAGATTTTCAACAACAAGCCAAAGAAAACCACCTATCTAGATTTAATGATAAGCTAGCTATGTATTAGTTAGTTTTATTCATCTTTGTACTTGTTTCACTAATGAATGTTTTATGTTGTTGACTTATGGATTTAGCTTTGTGTGATTCTATCTTTTTGTGCACACTAATCAACTTTAATTTGAAATTAAAATTGAACCTAAATCTATCACAACCCCTAAACTTGACTAAAATTGGTTCAAAATGATATCTAAATTATTTTGTCATCCTTTGTCAAGACATTCTTTGTGAATGTGTTGCTTTATGCAACCCTAGCATATTTTGGTTCTAATAGAGGTAAAATTCCAAGATTTGCAACTTTTTGAAAAAAGTCTTAGTTTTTCCCAAAACCCAGGAAAAACATTGTTTAAAGTCTACTGGACGCGGTTTCTTAAGGACCCGCGGTTCCTTAGTGATATGGAACCGCCGGCCCATATAAGGTACCGCGGCCAGAATGTGGCTTTTGACGAATTTTTGGTCAAAACCTTTAAACCCTATTCCCAGTCAAGATTCCTTGTTTACTCAAATTGACTAAACATTCCTTGACAATACACATTTCGTATTCAAATTCTTACCTTGATTACATTTTACTTATACCCCAACCTTGAGATTTCATTCTCACACCTTCCCAACCTTGAGAATTCATTCTCACATAACCTTGAGATATCATTCTCACACTCTCACAATGCCTAACTCCTACATTCCTAACCTTGACATTTCTTTGTCACAACCCCACTCACCCAAAGCTTCCTCATCCAAGCTTTCAAAGAAACCGAAAATCTCGGTTCGACCCGTTTGGGTTAAGAAGAATGAACCATCTTCGTCCAAACCACCCAAAAACCCTACCTTCTCTCCAATCAAGTATTGGAATGAGACTTACACCATAAACCCCATCACCGGAGCAAAAGAACATGTTCCACCACCACCACAATCCTTCAATACCCCCCAACTCAATGACCTTGCAACCTTCCCAAACCTCACAAGGCATTGTGAAAACATTCCCAAACCCCTTACCCCACCATCACCAAACCCTAAGTTTGATGCCATACCCCCATCAAACGATTTTGTGTTGCATCATGGATCCTCGTGTGATTGTTGCCGATTTCAACAAATTGAACTTGCTCATGTGTATGAGAAGTTAAATTTTCTTGAATTCCTCCTCACTCGACCTCCTATTCAAGTTTTCGTTCCTGTGGACAAAACTTCGAATGATGCATCGTCGTCTTTTTAGTTTTATTTTATTTTTAGCAATCTTGGAAAATATCACTATTAGACTAGCTTATGCTTAGTGGTTTATTTTCCATATTTATTTCTTTTAGATACTCATACTATGTGTATGACTATCTTCTTTGTTGTATTTTTTTTATAACTTTTGTGTTATTTGTGTGCTATCTAATTAGTTCTATTTTTGAGTTGATCTTGGTTAGATTTTTACAATTGCTTATGGGTGATTCCATCAATTCTAAAGCTTTAACCCATTGACAAGCTTATCATCTTCATTTTATTGAAGTTTGATTTTGTCAATTACCTCTTTGGACATACTTAGCAAAATACTTGCTTCTAATTTGAGATTTCTTCTCTTTCTCCCTCTCAAGTTACTTAGTAGGTACTGATCATATATACATTGGTGTTTCTTTCCTTTCTACTAACCTTTGTGTAGCATGTCACCTTAGCTCACAAACTTAGTGTCCCGAGCAAGGGGGAGCAACCACCAAGGGGGAGCTACTAGCAAAGTTCGATGCACTTCAAAGACTTATGCTAACCTTTTTGCTACGACAAAGGGGGAGAAATGATAGTGATAAACTAGTTAATAATTCCATAGTTTGTGTTTATACGTAAATGAGTTTATCGTTTGTCGTAATCAAAAAGGGGGAGATTGTTAATGCAAGTAATGCCTAAAAACATTATTAGTGTTAACTAATCTTTCTTAGTTTTGATCACAACAAACCATACAACACATTTAGTGTAGAAACACAAAATGAATTATTTAACTAACACTATCATCAAGGTAATAATCATATCACTAACCTTTCTTAATCATACTTAGTGATCATCAAAATGATTATCCTTAAAACTCACTTTTGCTAATAAGACAAAAGACTTTTTAATAAACTTTCTTTTTTAGAAAATGTTTTATTAAAATGGAAAATAAAAATTTGAAAATGGCATATTCCAAATGCTGTTAGAATATCCTTTGAAGGGTTTAAATACCTCAGATATTCCCACCCCACTAAAAGACAAAAAACGGAGCGGAGTCTAGTGGCGGTACCTTAAGTACCTACGCGGTACCTTAGCGATGTGGTACCGCGGGGTGAGATAAGGTACCGCGCACAGTAGCCGTTATAGATCCGTTGTAACTTTGTCTCCTTTAAATAGTGGGTCAAATCTCATTTTCCAGCAAGCCTCTAGGACGTTTTTCTCAGCCCTTTCTCTATTTTCTATAGCATAATCATTAGTAAATGATCACTTAATTTGTTAAGGATGTTTACATATGATTATCCTCTTGATCCCCTCCTTTACCATGTCCAATGAGAAGATCACTCCCTCACTAGTGTAGTGATAAAGATGAATTTATGAGCTAGTCATATTCATCATGATACCTTTTTGTTTTAGGTCAATCCAATGTATTTATGAATACTTGGACTAGTTGTATTCATCCAAGTTATTTGTGGATACTTGGATTTGTTGTGTACATCCATTGCATATGTGTTTGCTTGGATTTGTGTTGTGTAAATCCAAGCTACATGTGTGTACTTGGATAAGTCTAGTTGAGTTGTAATAGATTTGATTAGGAGTTCTCACTAAACTATAAAGTGATGTGGTTGTGTCTTGTGAGTTCTCACTAAACTTTAAAGTGATTAGTAGTTGTGTTGTGTGAAGTTCTCACTTAGCTTCAAAGTGAAGAGTCGTGAAGATTGGTTCTAGCTTTCGATTAGAACTCGACATCTAGCCTTGTGTCGTAAAATGGTGAAGTAGGCAACGTCGTGAAGATTGGTTCTACCTTAAGATTAGAACTCGACATCTAGCCTTGTGTCGTTAAATTGTGAAGTAGGCAACGTCGTGTAGATTGGTCCTAGCTAAAGATTAGGTCTCGACATTTAGCTTAGTGTCGGAAAATAATGTAAGCAACGATGTAAGGTTTTCTCCGCCGAGAAGGGAGCTTGTGGATATAGTGGAAATCTCGAGTAGGTGTACTCGAGGAGTGGAGTAGAAACGAGGATAGAGCCTCGTTGTCGAACCACTATAAATCTTGGTGTCTTCCCACTAGGTTGTCTCCTTCCTTGCTCTTTACTTATTTCATTATCATTATACTTGCTTATTATTCTTGCTAGTGCATTTCAATTGAACCTAATCATTATGCAACTTAGCTTTAAGTAAAAGATAGTTTTGATACAAACCAAATTGAAAGAAATTTTAATTTGGTCACCAATCGAAGAGAAACTATTCAACCCCCCCTTCTAGTTTCTACAGTGTTCACTACGGGATTCTATTATTTTAGAAAGTCACCAGGGGGGGTTAACTGGGCATTTTTGAAGAGATAAGACTGTTAAGTTAGTACAAGAACGTTTTTTTTTGCCTAAGATGATCGCTGATGTGTCGCGTATTGTTGATCGGTGTCGAAGTTGTCATGTGGCCAAAGCTCAACATTCTTTAACAATTAAAACAGAAACAGTAAATACCACTTAACTCTGATTCGAAATGCTCAAAAGAAAACTGATCCGGAATATTCATGACAAAAACTGCTCATTCGAAAGATGCTCATTCGGAAGATTTAATTAATTCAGAATAAATGATAAAAAACCCTTGATTCGGAACTTTTGAAAGACTTTCATTCGGAACTTTTAAATTGAACTGATTCGTAACTTTTGAAAAGTTCCGGTTCGAAACTTTGAAAGAGATTGGTTCGGAAGTTTCAAAATCGGTTCGGAACTTTTGAAAAACCGTTCATTCGGAACTTTTAAAACCATTCATTCTGAACAAATTGATTCGGAACTTTTTAATACAATTTATTCAGAACTTATAGATGAACTGATTCGGAACTTATAAATGAACTGATTCGGAACTTTTCACTAGGATCCTTCATTCGGAACTTTTGTGCTCATTCGGAACCTGGAAAAACTCAAGAACAGTAGGCGACAGAAAAACGGGGGAACACGATTTCAAGCCAAAATCCACTAAGTGTTTAACCAAAACTTAAACAAAACTAATCACTAATCATCTACTAACCATAAACATCAAATCCCATCAATAAAAACATAAAACCCAATAACTTATAAAGATCAAATCAACCAAATAAGAACTTTAACTTTGAATCAAAAAGATGAAGATGAACAAGATGAAATGGAAGGATTAAATTGATAGATTAATGTTTAAACAATCAAAAGACAAAGATTAAACTACAAGATTGGGAAAAACAAGAATCAAAATCACCAAACACCCTAATGGTGTTGGTGATGCCTACGAACAGAAAAAGAGAGAAAAAAGGAATGAAAAAAAACTCAATGAAAAGTGTGAAGGGAATTCTTTATATAGGTGTTCTCTTTGGTTGGTGAGTGGGCTTTCTCCCGTTCTTCTTGTCTTCTCGTCTTTTCAGAAAAGTTGACGTTTTCATTTGTCGTCGATTAAATTCAACTCGTCTTTTAATTTCTTCGTTTAATAGGCTTGAGTTTCTTCGACATATGTAAATCTTCCATCTTTGGTCCTTTTCTTCGATAAATCTTCAAATAGGCCCAGTGACTTCAAATCTTTTGCACCTCTTGGACAATAGACTTCGTCTTGAGTCTTTTTCTTCGATAAAACCCGTGCAATCCCATGTTTTCTTCAATATTCATCCGGTTGACTCTGAAAACACAATAAACACAAAAACCACGCATAATTCCAAACAAATGATATTAAATACGTGTTTTGGTCTCGTTTTAGCCAGAATTAAGTGTAAAAGGATGGGTGTTTTCACACCTATCAAATCCCCTACACTTAACCATTACCATGCCCTCATGCAATGCTTAGTGATAAAACAATTTTACACTTTTCTCATAATCAATCAACCTTGACCTTATTAACAAAAATTAAAGTACTAAGAGAAATTAAAACTTTAAAGCAAACAAAAGGATAGAAAACCATTTTCACTTGAAAATAGCTATATGTAAATAACTTGCAAAGAGATCAAGGACTTACATTAGGGCTTTGGTGCTGCGAAGATTTATCACCCTCAAGTTTCACGTTCCCCAAACTAAGCTTAAAAACGAGATCATTGTTATTATAAGTTAGTAAATCAAACACTTACACACATGGCTTAATTATATGCTTAAACTCCCTTATTCCTAGGTGTATCTCTTATATTTTATTTTTGTCTTAGAATGATCATGAAGATGCATTTTTGGACTTATTTCGATAGTTTATTTAGGCTGAAAGAAAAGTAGGACGATTTGATCAATAGTTAGCTAAAGGACAAAATCTCTTAAAACTGCTTCTCGGGATATCAAAAAGTTCATATCTTGGCATAACTCGGTTCACGATTTGAGACCTTTCTCGGGCCGATATTTGGCATGTACTTCATACTTCATATCTTCGAGAGACGTTCTTGAGATAATGGTCTTCTCATCGTTAATAGAGTTTCTTCACTTGGAGACTTTTGAGGGGTTCTCCAACTTTGTTGACCACGAATTCATGATTTATCTTCAATCTCTAATTGGGATTTTGAGATACAACGATCCGCCTCCTTTTCGGACTTGGATCTATTTATCCTCATACCTTGTTAGGGTCTTTTCGGATAGACTTCTCCATGATCTTTATGGGAGTTGATTGCTTTTCGTCGTGAGTCTTGATCCTTCATATTGATTTTGGGAATAATGCTTTTCACATCACCTTGGATCTTTAGCAATAAGATTGAATCCTCATGCGTTAGGGCCTTTTCGGACTCGCCAATCTTCGCGCCCCGCTTCATAAGTTATGCCTTGGCTATGAACTCTTATCATTACCGAGCAACTTTTAAACGATCTTGGGCTAGAAGCTAAGTAACTTTTCAAATCGTACGACCTTACTTATTGCAGATAAATTATTAGCAAGTGATGGGAGAATAGGCAAATAATTACACCAAGTGAGCTTGTGCAAGAATACCGACTTATAATTGAATCTATCATTTCTCGTCCTCCACAATTTAAAATCTCAAGTAATGAGACTCGTGGATGCTTAGCCTAATAAACCAATTAAGGTCTACATGGTTAAGGATACTAGCTAGAATAAACTTGGATAAGTCTATTCGGGTTGAGTCAAAATAATCGCAACGGGCCTAATATGTCAAAGACTTCAAAACTAGCTACACCACTTTATTGACTTTATTGCGGGATATATACATATGAAAGCAACGATAAAAATTTAAAATTTACGACTATATGGCCAAAGTTAATAAAAAATTTGAAAAATGTTGAAAAAGATGATTTTCCGGTTAAATGAAGGCATTTTCATGGAAACGTCACTTAAAACTTCGATAGAAGTCCCCCCTACACTTATGATAAACATTGTCCTCAATGTTTAAGCATGTGGGAAAAGTCTCCCTACACTTATGACATTGTGCACGTTGGTTAAATCAAGTTAAGGAAGAGACGACTAAAGTGATCAATTTCAAATGTGAGTATGAAGAAAATTGAATCACGATAGTTGAGAGATAGAACCGGATTTCGGATAACACGGGGGCACGGTTCTTCAAAGGTTCCAAAAGTGCATTCATCCCTGTAATCACATCACCACACAAACACAAGCAACCTATAGAGGTCCCCCTACACTTAGGAGGTTAAAACAGAAAAGGATAGATACTCGGGCTGCCTCCCGAGGAGCGCTTGTTTTTGATAACCGAGTCACGAGCCTGACTCGACCCAAAATTAGTTCATGGGAAACGTGGTGAGGGATGGAATCATCACATGAGAGATGTCCTCACCAAAGTACAACTTCACTCGTTGGCCATTCAACTTAAAATTAGGTCCATTAGGTTGAGCGAGCTCGAGAGTACCATATGGAAAAATTTGGACAATGGTGAATGGGCCGGACCAACGAGATTTCAACTTGCCCGAAAAGAGTTTCAACCGAGAGTTAAAGATTAAAACTTTGTCTCCAACTTGGAACTCTCGGTACTTAATCTTAGAGTCGTGAATGAGCTTAGTCTTTTCCTTATAGATCAAAGAATTTTCATAAGCCTCATTCCGGAGTTCATTCAGCTCATTGAGTTGGATCTTGCGTAGGTCACCGGCTTTATTGATATCGAAGTTAGCCCACTTCAAGGCCCAGTAAGCCTTGTGCTCCAACTCAATGGGGAGCTGGCATGCTTTCCCGTACACGAGACGATATGGTGTACAACCAATCGGAGTCTTGTATGCAGTACGAAAAGCCCACAAAGCATCATCAATTTTATCGGCCCATGAGGCACGATGCTCTCCCACGGTTCTTTCAAGAATTCGCTTTAATCCTCGGTTAGATATTTCAGCCTGGTCATTAGTTTGTGGGTGGTATGCGGTGGAAAGACGATGATTTACACCATACTTTGCCATGACTCTTGCGAATTGGTCATTGCAAAAGTGAGTCCCGCGATCACTAATAATGGCGCGAGGCACACCGAATCTAGCGAATAGCGACTTCAAAAAGTTACAAACCACCCTTGCGTCATTAGTGGGTAAAGCTTTGGCTTCAACCCACTTTGAAACGTAGTCAACGGCTACAAGGATGTATTTGTTTCCTTTAGATGAAGGGAATGGCCCCATAAAGTCGATACCCCAAACATCAAAGATTTCACATTCTTGAATGAAATTCTGAGGCATCTCGTCTTTATGTGTGATCTTGCCTTGTTTTTGGCAAACATCACAACGTTTAACCATCTCGTGAGCGTCACGATAGATGGTGGGCCAATAAAATACCGAGTCAAACACTTTTTTGGCGGTGTAGTTGGGACCAAAGTGACCACCGGTGGGTCCTTTGTGGCAAGCGTCAAGGATTTCTAAAGCTGCCGGTCCATCAACACATCGGCGAATAATCAAATCGGCACATTGTTTGAAGAGATACGGGTCATCCCAAAAGTAAGTCTTAATGTCTTTGAAGAACTTTTTCTTTTGCTGGGATGTTAACCCGTCAACGAGAATTCCACTCGCCAAGTAGTTTGCAAGGTCTGCAAACCACGGGGTTTCATCAGAAGTCGAATTGATAGACATTAAGGTCTCCAGGGGAAAAGAGTCATTGATCTCTTTGGTTGGATGTTCCCCTTGGTAAGGATCCTCAAGTCTACTAAGATGATCCGCGGCTAGGTTTTCAGCTCCTTTTTTATCGCAAATTTCGATTTTAAATTCTTGGAGTAGCAAAACCCAGCGAAGAAGTCTTGGTTTGGAATCTTGTTTAGTTAACAAGTACTTCAACGCGGAATGATCGGTATAAACAATTGTGGTGGAAAGGACAAGATAGGGGCGAAATTTTTCAAAAGCATAGACAACAGCTAAAAGATCTTTTTCGGTTGTCGTGTAATGCAATTGAGCCCCCGTCATTGTCTTGCTAGCGTAATGGATCGGTTGGAAGTGTTTGTTCACTCTTTGGCCCAAAACCGCTCCAATAGCAAAGTCGTTAGCATCGCACATCAACTCGAAAGGCAGCTCCCAATTAGGGGTAACCAAGACCGGTGCCTTAGTTAGCTTATCCTTAAGCAGGTTGAAGGCTTCAATACACTCGTTGGAAAAGATAAAAGGAGTATCTTTTTCCAAGAGGTGGGTCATCGGGCGAGCGATTTTAGAAAAATCTTTGATAAAGCGACGGTAGAAGCCCGCATGACCCAGGAAACTTCTCACACCCTTCACGGTTGAAGGTGGAGGCAACTTAGAAATAACATCGACATTAGCACGGTCTACTTCAAGACCGGCTTTGGAGATCTTGTGTCCTAGCACGATGCCCTCTTTTACCATGAAATGGCATTTTTCCCAATTAAGAACAAGGCGAGTGTCTTCACACCGCTTAAGCATACGTTCTAAATTGGCAAGGCAAGCAGAGAATGAATCGCCATAAACCGAGAAATCATCCATGAATACTTCCATAGTGTCTTCCACCATGTCATGGAAGATAGCCATCATACACCTTTGGAACGTCCCAGGAGCATTACATAAACCAAAAGGCATGCGTTTGTAAGCAAATGTTCCGTAGGGACAAGTGAATGTGGTCTTTTCTTGGTCCTTGGGATCGATGGGAATTTGAAAATACCCGGAGAAACCGTCTAAGAAGCAGTAATAGTCATTACCAGCTAGACGCTCGAGCATTTGATCCATGAAGGGAAGAGGAAAGTGATCTTTTCTCGTGGCATCATTTAGCTTGCGATAGTCGATACAAACTCTCCACCCAGTAACGAGACGAGTGGGAATCAACTCGTTGTGTTCATTGGAAACAACGGTGATTCCGCCCTTCTTGGGCACACAATGGACGGGACTTACCCACGGCGAATCCGAAATAGGGTAAATCAAGCCGGCATCAAGAAGTTTGATATCCTCTTGTTTGATGACGTCATGAATGCGAGGATTAACCCTTCTTTGGCTCTGGATTGCGGGTTTAAAGTCATCTTTCATGAGAATCTTGTGAGTACAAAAGTTCGGATCAATTCCGCGGATATCGGAAACTTTCCAAGCAATTGCCTTCTTATGATCTTTAAGCACGGCGATGAGGCGAGATTTCTCTTCTTCTTTCAAGTCCTTCGCGATGATGACGGGCGACTTCTTCTTTTCTTCAAGGAACACGTACTCGAGATGGGGTGGCATCTCCTTAAGTTCTAAATCCGGAGGATTGTCGATGGGAGGCGTATTCAAATTCGGAGCATCGATAGCAATAACCGTGGGAGATGGTGGAGAAATGTTGTCTTCTTTGAGAAGGTTTTCAATGAGGCGAAGATCTTCATCCCAATCGGTGGGGGAATCGTCATTTGCTAAGTTCACATCTCCCATGGTGGCTTCCAAATCTTTCCGAAGGAAATCACTTTCTCTAAATAGAGATAGTGATGAATCAATCAAGGAAACGGTCTCAACATTGGGAAGAGAGGTAGGAATACTTTTACAAGCATCTTTGAAGTGTTCTTCACAAGCCTCATCAAGAACGTCAATACAATTAACACTCTCGTATGAATAAGGCTGTTTAGAAAGCTTTCCCATGTTGAAGACAATTTTATCGTCACCCACTCTCATGATAAGCTCACCAGCTTCAACATCGATGAGAGTGCGACCGGTCCTCAAGAATGGACGACCAACGATCAATGACACACGAGGGTCCATGTCATAGTCGACGACGACGAAATCAGCATGAAAAGTGAATTTGTCGACTCCTACAAAGACGTCTTCGGCTATCCCCACTGGATAAGCAACCGTACGGTTAGCTAATTCCAAAGTCATTTTGGTGGGGACTAGCTCGGGGAGAGATAATTGCTTCCAAACACTTAAAGGCATTAAGTTAATACTGGCACCTAGATCGGCTAGGGCCATGCAATTCTCTACTCCCGGGAAGTTGCAAGGGATTAAGAAATGACCCGGATCACCAAGCTTGGTTGGCAATTTCCTTAAGAGCACCGCAGAGCAATTCTCATTAAGTTGGGTGTTAGCAATATCAAGAAGCTTCTCCTTGTCGCTAAGAAGATCTTTGAACATTTTCGCATACTTAGGCATGTGAGCGAGAGCCTCAGCAAAGGAGATGTTGAAAATTCAATTGTTTAAACATTTTTAGAAAGTTTGAAACTTGAATATCATCCTTGCTTTTGAGCTTCTCTTTCCTCAACCTTGATGGATAAGGTATATCGGAAGAAGAGGAAGTCTTTGGGAGAATAGGATCACTCACATCCTTGGGTGGAGGAGGGGTAGAAGTAAGAGGTGGAGAAATTGGGGAAGTAGAAGGATAAGGACAAGGAGCAGGTGACTCATTTTCCTTAGTCACAATCACCGGTGGAGGTATAGGAAGCTCGGGTTCCTTGGTACCTTTGCCACTGCGAGTGGTGATTGCTTTCATCTCCCCTCTTGGATTCGTAACGGTGTTACTCGGAAGAGTACCCGAAGAAGAGGATTGATTACCTTGGAAGAAACCAGCCATCATGTTCTTTAAGTCATTCGTTTGACTTGCCAAAGTGTTTCTCATATCAGCTCTCAGATCGTTTCCTTGTTTCACCATGTCTGCTTTCAAGTTGAGCACTTCCCGCTGGAGATTTTCCACAATCACATCATTGGTCCGCATGTAGGTTTCAACATCTTGGTGTAATGCGTTGGGTTGGTTGGGAGGGGGAGCATGGTAAGCGGGTGGTTGATAAGCAGGTTGTTGGTAAACTTGGTTGTTTCTTTGAGGTGGATATGGTTGTTTGTGAGGTGGTATGTATGTTGCACGAGGTTGTTGTTGTTGTTGAGGAGAGCGATTGAGGTTTTGTTGTTGGTTTGGGTTGTTAGGAGGAAAATCGGGCGGTGAGAGAAAGTTGTTAGAGCGGTAGCTAAGCAAGTTGCGGTCTCCTTGAGGACGAGCTTGATAAGCGGCCGGAGGATAGGTACCGTATGCTGCATTCACATTCTTAGAAGGATAGTCTTGGGTGGCGGTACAAGTGGTGTAAGAATGAGGACCCCCGCATATTTCACAGGGTTGGCTTACAACATTGACTTGAGCGTTTTTAGCATTGATGCTGTTGGTTTTGTTAGCGGTGTGGGTAACAAGCGATTCAAGAAGCGTAGTAATTTTGCCAAGTCGCTTGTCGCTGTCACTAGTACTAGCACTAGCGGCATTGGTTCGAACACTCTTGGTTTGTACACGAGACTTATTCTCAATGATATCCCAAGCGGCATTAGAAGTCTTAACCAAAATATTACCCCCCGAGGCACTGTTTAGTGAATCTTGGTCATTCATGCTTAAACCATTATAAAAAGTGTTAATTTGGTGCACTTTGGTAAAACCATGTTGTGGGCATTTTCTTAAAAGATCCTTGAAACGATCCCAAGATTCACTAAAAGATTCATCGTACTTTTGTTCAAAATTGATAATTTCATTCCGCAAAGCGGTAGTACGAGAGGGTGGGAAAAAGTAGTTTATAAACTTGGTCTCCAAATCCGTCCACGTCAGAATACTTTGTGGCGGTTCCTTTGCAAGCCAATGTCGGGCTTGTCCCTCTAGGGAGAAAGGAAAAAGTTGTAAACGGATTACCTCTTGTGGAACACCATTGAATTTGACCGTATTCGTGAGTTGCAAGAATCTCTTGATGTGGTCATGAGGATCATCAATGGTACGCCCCAAGAATGGTTGAGCAGAGACCATCTAGATAAAGCCGGATTTGAGCTCAAAGTTGTTGGCTGCAATCGCTGGTATGACAATTGGATCATTGTTGCCCTCCACATGTGCTTGCAAAAGTTCAATCATCGGGCGATTGTCTGGTAGAGGTTCATTGTTGTTGTTATTATTGTTGTTGAGAGGTGGATTATTGTTGTTGTTTTGTACACCGGCCATGTCTAAGTCTTCGAGAGGCTCGGGCTCTTGATAAGACGTTGATCGTGTACGCATGCACCTGCAAAAGAACTAACAAGGCAAAAACAAAGCAGAAATATTTTTGGTTTTTTATGTTTTTTAATTTTTAGGATTTTTGAAAATTTTATATTTTTTAGGGTTTTTGAAAATTTTATGAAAAAGTAACGTTCACGGTGAACGGATCCCAAAATCCAAGTTCTCACAAAAAACTGTTAATCTTAACGAGAAGAGCCGGCAACGGCGCCATTTGATATAATGATTTTGTATGGGTTCAGATTTAAATCTCGGTATCCTCTCGAATTGATCACAACTCTAAGTGGAATGATTGTTCTTGGTTACTAAAAAAGGGGGTTGGTTTTCTAGTCTACTAAAAAGGTTTAAATGCACTAAGATGTAAACTTAAACTAGAAGCAATTAATTTAATAGCAATTAATAAAACTTGAATTAAAATTTAACAATTAAAACAGAAACAGTAAATACCACTTAACTCTGATTCGAAATGCTCAAAAGAAAACTGATCCGGAATATTCATGACAAAAACTGCTCATTCGGAAGATGCTCATTCGGAAGATTTAATTAATTCAGAATAAATGATAAAAACCCTTGATTCGGAACTTTTGAAAGACTTTCATTCGGAACTTTAAACAAAATCGGTTCGGAACTTTTGAAAGGAAATTGGTTCGGAACTTTTCTGTTCGGAAGAAGTTTATTCGGAACTTTTAAACAAAATTGATTCGGAAATTTTAAAGACTTTCATTCGGAACTTTTAAATTGAACTGATTCGGAACTTTTGAAAAGTTCCGGTTCGGAACTTTGAAAGAGATTGGTTCGGAAGTTTCAAAATCTGTTCGGAACTTTTGAAAAACCGTTCATTCGGAACTTTTAAAACCATTCATTCTGAACAAATTGATTCGGAACTTATAGATGAACTGATTCGGAACTTATAAATGAACTGATTCGGAACTTTTCACTAGGATCCTTCATTCGGAACTTTTGTGCTCATTCGGAATCTGGAAAAACTCAAGAACAGTAGGTGACAGAAAAACAGGGGAACACGATTTCAAGCCAAAATCCACCAAGTGTTTAACCAAAACTTAAACAAAACTAATCACTAATCATCTACTAACCATAAACATCAAATCCCATCAATAAAAACATAAAACCCAATAACTTATAAAGATCAAATCAACCAAATAAGAACTTTAACTTTGAATCAAAAAGATGAAGATGAACAAGATGAAATGGAAGGATTAAATTGATAGATTAATGTTTAAACAATCAAAAGACAAAGATTAAACTACAAGATTGGGAAAAACAAGAATCAAAATCACCAAACACCCTAATGGTGTTGGTGATGCCTACGAACAGAAAAAGAGAGAAAAAAGGAATGAAAAAAAACTCAATGAAAAGTGTGAAGGGAACTCTTTATATAGGTGTTCTCTTTGGTTGGTGAGTGGGTTTTCTCCCGTTCTTCTTGTCTTCTCGTCTTTTCAGAAAAGTTGACGTTTTCAATTCTGATTCGGGATTTGTCGTCGATTAAATTCAACTCGTCTTTTAATTTCTTCGTTTAATAGGCTTGAGTTTCTTCGACATATGTAAATCTTCCATCTTTGGTCCTTTCTTCGATAAATCTTCAAATAGGCCCAGTGACTTCAAATCTTTTGCACCTCTTGGACAATAGACTTCGTCTTGAGTCTTTTTCTTTGATAAAACCCGTGCAATCCCATGTTTTCTTCAATATTCATCCGGTTGACTCTGAAAACACAATTGTAACACCCCATTTTGGAAATGGAAATATCACAGTAATTATGGCGTGTCATCAAAGCATACAAGGTAAAATGTCTAAAACATTACTTGACCATATAAAGGAAAATACCGGAATCAAACATCAGTAGTCCAAAAGTAAAGCTCATCACACACAAACATAGTATAGTAAAGGAAAAGGGCGAAACAATGTCCAAAGCATAAGTATCATAAAGAAAGGAAATGCATAATGTGAAGAAGGCTAGACAGCTTCCAGTCCATATGCACGTACTCTTATTGTCTACGAGCATCCCTGAGTACCTGCCGTTTTGGGAACATAGAAAAGGAAATCGGCTGAGCAATACGCTCAGTGCACGGATGTACAATAAAGCATGAATAGGATAAGCATATAACATAATAACATCGGAAGAAACTAAGTCCCGAGTAACCTGGTTAAGTCATAATAAAACTGGTTTTATATTTTGAAAGTCTTATGTTTATCTTATAAAAACAGTTTGTCATATTTTACCATTACCCAATATAGGTCATGAATATCCACCGTGCATGAATAATTGGAGGGGTGACCTCATCATGCAAATTAGAGGGGCTGCCTCTAATTTAATATACTGGTTTATGGGTAGGAGAGATCAGCTCCTTGTGAAGGATGCAAGGCACACACCACATTCACCATGTAATCCTGAATAAAAACGTGTAACTAGGATGCACCCATACGCCCCACATGATAAATATAAATAAATGGCCAAAGCTGAAGGGACGCCACGAGCAATCACTCCGTCGTGGTGAAGTCATAACATCAGTGCCTCTAATGTTATGGTTATGGTACCTCCATAACTAGGTGAAACTAGTCATGCATGTATATGGCTATAGGTAATCATATTTAAACATAAGCAATCAAACTCATACTTATACTACGGGAAAACAGTTGGCTGCATACGGGGAAATCCTAATAAGGAAAGAATGTCCATACTGAAAGGACGGGAATCCGTACCTTATGTCCAGTGAACGAGAACGATGAACTGCGAGAATCCTACTTCCGAAACACTAGTGCTACATAAATACGTACATGAAATAAGTATCTGCTTACTACATACATAGCTGGTTTTATATCATGTCTTAGCTTATTTTATGTGTTCTTACTATTTACACTGTTTAAAGCCTTAAACTGTATTAAATCTTATATTATGTTCAATCTGTTTAAGTATTACTGATATTTCATGTGTTATTATACTTACTGTGTAATAATAAGTAACTTTCCAAAAATAGCAGGTTTCCTTAAATAGAAAGTTTCCAAAAATAGAAAGTTTCCAAAAATAGATATACTGCTTAAAATAGATAAGTTTCTAAAAATAGAAAGTTTCCATAAATAGATATAAGCTGGTTAAATAAGCTAAGTAAATAAGCCTAAGTGTTTTCATGATTATTTTCTAAGTCATATGATATATTATATAGTTTAATAATTATTTCATGTAATTTAATTAAACTATAGGTTAAAATATTTAATTAAAGTATGACATGTTTTAATTAAATATATTAAATACTTAGGTTAAAATATGTATTATTAAATACTAATAGTATAACCTAAGTCATGTTTAATTAATTAATTATATCCATGGTTTTTAAAATAATTAATTAATTATAAGTCTTAATAATAAAAATACTTAGGTTAAAATAATTCATGTTTATAAATAATTAGTTAACCTAAGTCATGTTATTAAATTAGTTACATCTTATTAATTTAATTCTTAACATAAGTTCAAACATATAAAAAAACTAACATAATCATGATCCGGATCTAAACTTAAAAACATGCACCGGATCTGAACAAACACCGTACCCCGAACCAATTCGGGGTACCCCCTTGTTGCCGTGGGACCCACACGCACCAACCAAGACCAAAAAGGTCTTGGTGGTGGTCGGTTAACAACAAACCGAACCCCCTTGGGGTCGGTTGTTACTGCGGCCCAAAACAAACACCCCTTAGGTCGATCCCATTGATTAATTAATGATCATAACATGTTAGATCTAGGTTTAATTAATATGTTTTTATGAAAACATCACGTGTTCTTAATTAATAAAGGATTAATTAAAAAGAAAACAAGTAAAAAGGTTTTACCGTATTCGTGGATCAAAAGGGTGAAGAACAAACACGAACAATTACTAATTCACCAAGATCCAAGATCAAAATCACCCCCTTATGGTGGTTTATAGGTGGCGGCACACAAAGAGAAGGAGGAAGGGGTTTTAGGTTTTCTTGAAATTCTTCTGTAAAACTAAATTGAGTAGTGAAAATTAATTAACCCCCCTTAAGTAAAAATTAACTATGGGCTTGGCCCATTGTTCTTGTTTGGCCGCAGGTAGGGACTCCCTTGTGGGGGGTCCCGTACCTCGTTTCGTGTCTTGTAATTTCGTACACGTTTACGTTTAATTTAGTTCGTGTTTTAAAAGTTCTCGTTACGTAAATATCCTACACTTATATATTTAATTACGCTCGTATTAAATATATATACGTAATAAATAATATCTCGTGTTTTAATTACGCTCGTGATCTCGTGATCGTATGTTCGTGATTAATTATTGCTAAATAATTATTACGTGATCGTTCACATAAAATACTTATCGTGTTCTTACACGTACGTAATACATAAACTCCTAATACGTAATCGTAATCATGCTATATTAGGAAAGTTTTTAACTAGTACGTACGAACTTAAGGTACTATGCATGGTAAAAGCATGCGGGTTTTACAACTCTTCCCCCCTAAAAAGAATAATTCGTCCCCGAATTATAGATAAAGTAAACTGGAAAAGAAGAACATACCCGAATTCAAAATATGAAATGAGGGTAAGAAGTCCGGATAGACTCCTCTGTTTCCCAAGTGGCTTCCCGCTCGGTATGATCCCTCCGTAGAATTTTGACGAATGGAATCGTCTTCTTTCTCATGACTCGTTCTTGCCTGTCAAGAACTCGTTCGGGTTCTTCTATAAAAGTGAGATCTTCACGAATCTGTTCCAGTGGATACTGAACCATGTGAAGGGGATGATATTGGTACCCTCTGAGTAAGGACACATGAAACACATTGTGCACATGCGAAAGCTGCGGAGGTAACGCCAATCGGTAAGATACTTCACCGACTCGTTCAATGATATCAAACGGTCCGATGAAACGAGGACTGAGCTTCCCTTTAATCCCGAAGCGTCTAACACCACGTGCCGGAGAAACTTTAAGGAAGACGTGGTCTCCTACGTTAAAGTATAAATCCCTACGATGCTTGTCGGCGTAACTCTTTTGACGTGACCGTGCCTCCTGAATTTTCTGCCTAGCTACTGCGATCTTCTCGTTTGTCATCTCTATGATTTCTGGTCCTTCGAGTGTTCGCTCGCCAACCTGATCCCAGCAGATTGGGGCGCGACACTTTCTGCCATACAACATCTCAAACGGAGCACACTTGATGCTCGCGTGCCAGCTGTTGTTGTACGCAAACTCCACCAAACAGATGTATTCGTCCCAATCACCCGTCCATTCCAACGCACATGACCTCAACATATCTTCCAATGTCTGAATGGTTCGCTCCGACTGTCCGTTCGTTTGAGGATGAAAGGCCGTGCTAAGCTTAAGTTGTGTACCCCAAGCTTTCTGCAGACTTTTCCAAAAGCGCGAAGTGAATCGAGGATCTCTGTCTGAGACGATGCTGGATGGTGCACCGTGTTGTCTCATGATCTCTCGTCTGTACGTATCTGCGAGTTTACTTACCGGATCTTCCTTGCGGATCGGTAAGAAATGAGCTGATTTGGTAAGTCGATCAACAATAACCCAAATTGCATCGTGCTTCCTTTTGGTAGGCGGAAGGCCGGTAACAAAATCCATGGTGATTTTATCCCACTTCCACTCTGGAATGTCTAACGGTTGAAGGAGACCGCCAGATCACTGATGCTCGATCTTAACCTGCTGGCAGGTAAGACATTTGGAGACGTAAGTGGCCACATCCTGCTTCATACCACTCCACCAAAAATATTGCTTGATGTCATGGTACATTTTAGTTGAACCAGGATGTATCGAGAATGGGGAGCTATGAGCTTCTGCTAGCAAAGCTTCCCGGAGTTCTTGGTCATCAGGAACACAAAGTCTAGTGCCCAGCCATACGATACCATCTGCATCTACTCTGAATTCTGTCTGCTTCTCCAAATTCTGAACTATCGCCCATAGTTCTCCGTCATCCTTCTGAGCTTCCTTGATCTTAGATAGTAACTCGGGTTCTACTCTAAGATTAGCCCAGTAACCATGCTGTCCACGTACCATGATCTCGATGTCTAGTCGCTCCAAGTCTCTTATGATTTCCTCTTCAATTCTAATGCCGTTGATCATTCCGGACTTCCTGCTAAAGGCATCTGCTACTACATTTGCCTTTCCGGGATGATACTGAAGATTAATGTCATAATCCTTCAATAGCTCTAACCATCTCCTCTGCCTCATGTTCAATTCACGTTGAGTGAAGATATACCTCAAGCTCTTGTGGTCCGTGAAAATGTCACATGATTCTCCATATAAGTAGTGTCTCCATATCTTCAATGCAAACACGACTGCAGCAAGTTCCAGATCGTGCGTGGGGTAATTCTCTTCATAAGGCTTAAGCTGCCGTGAAGCGTACGCGATCACTTTCCCATGTTGCATGAGAACACAGCCAAGTCCCTTCCCCGATGCATCGCTGTAGATTTGAAATCCACCCGTACCAGATGGTAGATTAAGAATAGGTGCAGATACTAGCTTCTGCTTCAGGTCTTCAAAGCTCTTCTCTCGATCTTCAGTCCAGACGAATTTCTCCCCTTTCCGCATCAGTTTGGTCAATGGTAGTGCTAAGCGGGAAAAGTTCTCCACGAACCTACGGTAGTAACCAGCTAAGCCTAAGAAACTGCGGACTTCCGTCGCTGATGTCGGCCTCGGCCACTTAGTGATGGCCTCAACCTTCGCTGGATCCATAGTGATTCCTTCTGCTGATACAATGTGACCTAAGAACGCCACCTTGTCTAACCAGAACTCACACTTGGAGAATTTAGCATACAGCTGCTTCTGGCGAAGGATCTGTAGTATGGTACGAAGATGGTCTTCGTGTTCCTCCTTGGACTTAGAGAAAATCAGGATGTCATCGATGAAAACAATGACGAATTTGTCCAGAAATTCATGGAAGATTCTGTTCATCAGATCCATGAATACTGCTGGAGCATTTGTCAGGCCAAATGGCATAACTACAAACTCGTAGTGGCCATAACGAGTACGAAAGGCAGTCTTAGCAATATCCTGCTCCTTGACTCGTAACTGATGATAGCCTGACCTAAGATCGATCTTGGAGAAGTGTTTGGCCCCTTGGAGTTGGTCAAACAGATCGTCAATGCGTGGCAGTGGATACCTATTCCGAATGGTAATCTTGTTTAGCTCGCGATAGTCTATGCAAAGACGCATACTGCCGTCCTTCTTCTTAACAAACAAAACCGGTGCGCCCCATGGAAATGCGCTCGGTCGAATGAAACCTCGTTCGAGAAGTTCTTGCAGTTGATCCTTCAGCTCCTTCAGCTCTATGGGAGCCATGCGATAAGGAGCCTTGGAGATTGGTTCAGCTCCTGGAACCAGCTCGATACTAAATTCCACTTCTCGTGCAGGTGGTATGCCCGGAAGTTCTGCTGGAAACACGTCTTGGAATTCCGACACTATTGGTTGATCCTGAATCGACGGAGATTCATCATCTATGTTGTGAACCGTAGCTAGATAACCCTCGTAGCCGTGTGACAGTAGTGCACGCGCTTGCAGAGTGGATATGACTTGTACAGACCGTCCGGGTATGAACCTGTTATGAATGTACTCTGGTGCATTGACATCACCGAAGATAACTCGATATGAATGGCAGTCTATGGTAGCATGATACTTGGATAGCCAATCCATGCCCAGAATCATGTCGAAGTCATTCATGTCCAGCGGAAGTGCGTCGACAGGTCGAACCTTATCATCAAATTCTAGGGGAAGACTCTTGTATACATGGTTGATTAATACAGAGTCCCTCAAAGGCGTGGAAATAGTAAGCCTATTTTCTAGTGGCAAGGGAGGCATCCTAATGTTCTTAGCATAAGTAGTAGAAATAACCGAGTGAGTAGCACGCGTATCGAAAAGAACACATGCAGCGTGACCATACCTATACAAGATTCCAGTGATGGTACCTGTAGACTTGTTGGCCTGGTCTCGAGATGTCGTGTAGACACGCCCGGCAGTAGGAGGCGGCTTGGTATCAGCATGTCCCGATGTACCCTCCATCTCGCCCTTACGGCAATCCTTCATAATATGGCCAGGAAGACCACACTTGAAGCACGCATCAGTATTACAGCGACATGGTCCTGGGTGCCTACGGTGGAAAGTAGAGCAAAGAGGATGAGTGTATCCTCCAGCAGGTGCTCTGGCTGGCTGAGGACCTGATAAAACATTTTACATGAGACATAATAATTGGGTACAAAGGACGAAGCAGATATCGTAAGATTGAATACCAGTGATAGCTGGACGGCTAGGCTGCGAACCTCTCTGGTTCTGGTCCATACCGTTTCCATGGTTCCTGGTAGAATTTTGCTAGAGTGTCAGAATATGAGTTATAACATAAAACATAAGAAATTTCATAAGTATTAGGACCTGCTGTTGCTGGATTGCCCGGCGTTGTTACGGTAATTGTCATTACCGCCACGCCTATCCGTAGCAGATCGGTCATTAGTCTGACCATTTCCCTTGGGCTGATGAGGCTGCTGCTGAGTAGCCGGCTGAGACCGGTCCCCAGTCTTCTGCCTGGAAGATACATTTAAAGAGATGAATAATTGACATATGGAAGATATACAGATTGATCACCACTTGAATATGAAGGTTTTACCTCTTGTCGGGTCTTTCAGCTTCCCCGAACTCATCCCTCTCCTGCAGCATCTCCAGTTTCCGTGCTGCATCGGCCACTTGTGCTACAGTATTGAACGTAGCACACACCAGATTGTTTGCGACCGATGTACGAAGAGCCCATCTGAAGTGATGTGCCTGCTCTTCTGGAGTACCTGTTGCCGCACCAAGGAAACCAACCAAGCGAAGAAAGCGCTGCATAAACTCATTGCTATTCTCCCCAGCCCTCTGACGGATCCCATGGTACTCTCTCTTGAGCTTGCCCTGCTCAGCCTTGGGAAAGAACTGCTCCATCACCCTGTCCTTGAACTAAGCCCAAGTCAAACCAGCAACCCACTCATCACCACCTTCAGATTGCATCAAAGCTAACCACCAGTTGAGTACATCGCCTTCGAACCGATAGCATGCCAACCGCGCCTTGTATGCGGGGTCACAGCCCACAGCGTTGAAGATCTTCTCTATGTGAGCCAACTAGCTTTCAGCATCGCTGGGGCTATCAGTCTTCTCAAAAGCTCGAGGGCGGAGCTTGTTGAATCTCTCCAGCCATACTGCTAATGTCACTGGAGGAGGAGGAGGTGGCTGATTGTGCTGCTGCTGATTGTTGGCAGCTTGAACTTCAGCCCGGATGTCATTCCTTAGTTGAGGAAGCAAGGCTTGCATGGCAGCCTGAATTGCAGCATTGAGCTGCTCTTGTTCGCGTGTAAGAACCATCTGACAGTATAACATAAAACATATGATTAACAGTTCATAAAATATAAAAATATATATACATGAAAAAATTTTCTACCAAAAATTTCACGAGAAAAATTTTATGCAAGAAAATTTTTGTATGAATGCATGATGCAGTTTTATGAAAACTTTGGATGCTCGAGAGTGAACGCTTTTGGTCAGTTCACTCAAAACAAAAGACATATCGAGGGGACGCCTATGGGTCGGTCCCAAATCTAAAAGTTTCGATAAAACACATGCGACTAAATAGGGCCAGTCCTGTACCAACCATTACTTAGTCAAAAACCCTGTAACAATGACATATATATGTATGCTTAAAATGATGAATGCATGAAAACAACTGTCAGTTCTCGGAAGACCGTAGTGACTATCCACTAATCACAGGTCATATTTGAGAGCCTACAGGTCGAAGCCTTGGCTCTGATACCATAATTGTAACACCCTATTTTGGAAATGGAAATATCACAGTAATTATGGCGTGTCATCAAAGCATACAAGGTAAAATGTCTAAAACATTACTTGACCATATAAAGGAAAATACCGGAATCAAACATCGGTAGTCCAAAAGTAAAGCTCATCACACACAAACATAGTATAGTAAAGGAAAAGGACGAAACAATGTCCAAAGCATAAGTATCATAAAGAAAGGAAATGCATAATGTGAAGAAGGCTAGACAGCTTCCAGTCCATATGCACGTACTCTTATTGTCTACGAGCGTCCCTGAGTACCTGCCGTTTTGGGAACATAGAAAAGGAAAACGGCTGAGCAATACGCTCAGTGCACGGATGTACAATAGAGCATGAATAGGATAAGCATATAACATAATAACAACGGAAGAAACTAAGTCCCGAGTAACCTGGTTAAGTCATAATAAAACTGGTTTTATAGTTTGAAAGTCTTATGTTTATCTTATAAAAACTGTTTGTCATATTTTACCATTAGCCAATATAGGTCATGAATATCCACCGTGCATGAATAATTGGAGGGGTGACCTCATCATGCAAATTAGAGGGGCTGCCTCTAATTTAATATACTGGTTTATGGGTAGGAGGGATCAGCTCCTTGTGAAGGATGCAAGGCACACACCACATTCGCCATGTAATCCTGAATAAAAACGTGTAACTAGGATGCACCCATACGCCCCACATGATAAATATAAATAAATGGCCAAAGCTGAAGGGACGCCACGAGTAATCACTCCGCCGTGGTGAAGTCATAACATCAGTGCCTCTAATGTTATGGTTATGGTACCTCCATAACTAGGTGAAACTGGTCATGCATGTATATGGCTATAGGTAATCATATTTAAACATAAGCAATCAAACTCATACTTATACTACGGGAAAACAGTTGGCTGCATACAGGGAAATCCTAATAAGGAAAGAATGTCCATACTGAAAGGACGGGAATCCGTACCTTATGTCCAGTGAACGAGAATGATGAACTGCGAGAATCCTACTTCCGAAACACTAGTGCTACATAAATACGTACATGAAATAAGTATCTGCTTACTACATACATAGCTGATTTTATATCATGTCTTAGCTTATTTTATGTGTTCTTACTATTTACACTGTTTAAAGCCTTAAACTGTGTTAAATCTTATATTCTGTTCAATCTGTTTAAGTATTACTGATATTTCATGTGTTATTATACTTACTGTGTAATAATAAGTAACTTTCCAAAAATAGCAGGTTTTCTTAAATAGAAAGTTTCTAAAAATAGAAAGTTTCCAAAAATAGAAAGTTTCCAAAAATAGAAAGTTTCCAAAAGAAGAAAGTTTCTAAAAATAGATTTACTGCTTAAAATAGATAAGTTTCTAAAAATAGAAAGTTTCCATAAATAGATATAAGCTGGTTAAATAAGCTAAGTAAATAAGCCTAAGTGTTTTCATGATTATTTTCTAAGTCATATGATATATTATATAGTTTAATAATTATTTCATGTAATTTAATTAAACTATAGGTTAAAATATTTAATTAAAGTATGACATGTTTTAATTAAATATATTAAATACTTAGGTTAAAATATGTATTATTAAATACTAATAGTATAACCTAAGTCATGTTTAATTAATTAATTATATCCATGGTTTTTAAAATAATTAATTAATTATAAGTCTTAATAATAAAAATACTTAGGTTAAAATAATTCATGTTTATAAATAATTAGTTAACCTAAGTCATGTTATTAAATTAATTACATCTTATTAATTTAATTCTTAACATAAGTTCATAACATATAAAAAAACTAACATAATCATGATCCGGATCTAAACTTAAAAACATGCACCGGATCTGAACAAACACCGTACCCCGAACCAATTCGAGGTACCCCCTTGCTGCCGTGGGACCCACACGCACCAACCAAGACCAAAAAGGTCTTGGGGGTGGTCGGTTAACAACAAACCGAACCCCCTTGGGGTCGGTTGTTCCTGCGGCCCAAAACAAACACCCCTTAGGTCGATCCCATTGATTAATTAATGATCATAACATGTTAGATCTAGGTTTAATTAATATGTTTTTATGAAAACATCACGTGTTCTTAATTAATAAAGGATTAATTAAAAAGAAAACAAGTAAAAAGGTTTTACCGTATTCGTGGATCAAAAGGGTGAAGAACAAACACGAACAATTACTAATTCACCAAGATCCAAGATCAAAATCACCCCCTTATGGTGGTTTATAGGTGGCGGCACACAAAGAGAAGGAGGAAGGGGTTTTAGGTTTTCTTGAAATTCTTCTGTAAAACTAAATTGAGTAGTGAAAATCAATTAACCCCCCTTAAGTAAAAATTAACTATGGGCTTGGCCCATTGTTCTTGTTTGGCCGCGGGTAGGGACTCCCTTGTGGGGGTCCCGTACCTCGTTTCGTGTCTTGTAATTTCGTACACGTTTACGTTTAATTTAGTTCGTGTTTTAAAAGTTCTCGTTACGTAAATATCCTACACTTATATATTTAATTACGCTCGTATTAAATATATATACGTAATAAATAATATCTCGTGTTTTAATTACGCTCGTGATCTCGTGATCGTATGTTCGTGATTAATTATTGCTAAATAATTATTACGTGATCGTTCACATAAAATACTTATCGTGTTCTAACACGTACGTAATACATAAACTCCTAATACGTAATCGTAAACATGCTATATTAGGAAAGTTTTTAACTAGTACGTACGAACTTAAGGTACTATGCATGGTAAAAGCATGCGGGTTTTACAACTCTTCCCCCCTAAAAAGAATAATTCGTCCCCGAATTATAGATAAAGTAAACTGGAAAAGAAGAACATACCCGAATTCAAAATATGAAATGAGGGTAAGAAGTCCGGATAGACTCCTCTGTTTCCCAAGTGGCTTCCCGCTCGGTATGATCCCTCCGTAGAATTTTGACGAATGGAATCGTCTTCTTTCTCATGACTCGTTCTTGCCTGTCAAGAACTCGTTCGGGTTCTTCTATAAAAGTGAGATCTTCACGAATCTGTTCCAGTGGATACTGAACCATGTGAAGGGGATGATATTGGTACCCTCTGAGTAAGGACACATGAAACACATTGTGCACATGCGAAAGCTGCGGAGGTAACGCCAATCGGTAAGATACTTCACCGACTCGTTCAATGATATCAAACGGTCCGATGAAACGAGGACTGGGCTTCCCTTTAATCCCGAAGCGTCTAACACCACGTGCCGACGAAACCTTAAGGAAGACGTGGTCTCCTACGTTAAAGTGTAAATCCCTACGATGCTTGTCGGCGTAACTCTTTTGACGTGACCGTGCCTCCTGAGTTTTCTGCCTAGCTACTGCGATCTTCTCGTTTGTCATCTCTATGATTTCTGGTCCTTCGAGTGTTCGCTCGCCAACCTGATCCCAGCAGATTGGGGCGCGACACTTTCTGCCATACAACATCTCAAACGGAGCACACTTGATGCTCGCGTGCCAGCTGTTGTTGTACGCAAACTCCACCAAACAGATGTATTCGTCCCAATCACCCGTCCATTCCAACGCACATGACCTCAACATATCTTCCAATGTCTGAATGGTTCGCTCCGACTGTCCGTCCGTTTGAGGATGAAAGGCCGTGCTAAGCTTAAGTTGTGTACCCTAAGCTTTCTGCAGACTTTTCCAAAAGCGCGAAGTGAATCGAGGATCTCTGTCTGAGACGATGCTGGATGGTGCACCGTGTAGTCTCATGATCTCTCGTCTGTACGTATCTGCGAGTTTACTTACCGGATCTTCCTTGCGGATCGGTAAGAAATGAGCTGATTTGGTAAGTCGATCAACGATAACCCAAATTGCATCGTGCTTCCTTTTGGTAGGCGGAAGGCCGGTAACAAAATCCATGGTGATTTTATCCCACTTCCACTCTGGAATGTCTAACGGTTGAAGGAGACCACCAGATCGCTGATGCTCGATCTTAACCTGCTGGCAGGTAAGACATTTGGAGACGTAAGTGGCCACATCCTGCTTCATACCACTCCACCAAAAGTATTGCTTGATGTCATGGTACATTTTAGTTGAACCAGGATGTATCGAGAATGGGGAGCTATGAGCTTCTGCTAGCAAAGCTTCCCGGAGTTCTTGGTCATCAGGAACACAAAGTCTAGTGCCATGCCATACGATACCATCTGCATTTACTCTGAATTCTGTCTGCTTCTCCAAATTCTGAACTATTACCCATAGTTCTCCGTCATCCTTCTGAGCTTCCTTGATCTTAGATAGTAACTCGGGTTCTACTCTAAGATTAGCCCAATAACCATGCTGTCCACGTACCATGATCTCGATGTCTAGTCGCTCCAAGTCTCTTATGATTTCCTCTTCGATTCTAATGCCGTTATCATTCCAGACTTCCTGCTAAGAGCATCTGCTACTACATTTGCCTTTCCGGGATGATACTGAAGATTAATGTCATAATCCTTCAATAGCTCTAACCATCTCCTCTGCCTCATGTTCAATTCACGTTGAGTGAAGATATACCTCAAGCTCTTGTGGTCCGTGAAAATGTCACATGATTCTCCATATAAGTAGTGTCTCCATATCTTCAATGCAAACACGACTGCAGCAAGTTCCAGATCGTGCGTGGGGTAATTCTCTTCATAAGGCTTAAGCTGCCGTGAAGCGTACGCGATCACTTTCCCATGTTGCATGAGAACACAGCCAAGTCCCTTCCCCGATGCATCGCTGTAGATTTGAAATCCACCCGTACCAGATGGTAGATTAAGAATAGGTGCAGATACTAGCTTCTGCTTCAGGTCTTCAAAGCTCTTCTCTCGATCTTCAGTCCAGACGAATTTCTCCCCTTTCCACATCAGTTTGGTCAATGGTAGTGCTAAGCGGGAAAAGTTCTCCACGAACCTACGGTAGTAGCCAGCTAAGCCTAAGAAACTGCGGACTTCCGTCGCTGATGTCGGCCTCGGCCACTTAGTGATGGCCTCAACCTTCGCTGGATCCATAGTGATTTCTTCTGCTGATACAATGTGACCTAAGAATGCCACCTTGTCTAACCAGAACTCACACTTGGAGAATTTAGCATACAGCTGCTTCTGGCGAAGGATCTGTAGTATTGTACGAAGATGGTCTTCGTGTTCCTCCTTGGACTTAGAGAAAATCAGGATGTCATCGATGAAAACAATGACGAATTTGTCCAGAAATTCATGGAAGATTCTGTTCATCAGATCCATGAATACTGCTGGAGCATTTGTCAGGCCAAATGGCATAACTACAAACTCGTAGTGGCCATAACGAGTACGAAAGGCAGTCTTAGCAATATCCTGCTCCTTGACTCGTAACTGATGATAGCCTGACCTAAGATCAATCTTGGAGAAGTGTTTGGCCCCTTGGAGTTGGTCAAACAGATCGTCAATGCGTGGCAGTGGATACCTATTCCGAATGGTAATCTTGTTGAGCTCGCGATAGTCTATGCAAAGACGCATACTGCCGTCCTTCTTCTTAACAAACAAAACCGGTGCGCCCCATGGAGATGCGCTCGGTCGAATGAAACCTCGTTCGAGAAGTTCTTGCAGTTGATCCTTCAGCTCCTTCAGCTCTATGGGAGCCAT